>CM076579.1:859189782-859528527 GCA_034641835.2 Pinus albicaulis
TATGTTTATATTATATGAAATAAAAATATTATGTTTTTCTTTAAGAAATTAAAAATTTAATTATAATAGTGTTAGTTTAAATAATGATTAAATAATATTTTAAATTATATGATTTTATTGTTGAAACTATTATGTTTATATTATATGAAATAAAAATATTATGTTTTTTCTTCATAAAAAGTTAAAAATTTAATTATAATAATGTTTAGTTTTAAATATTGATTAAATAGTATTTTAATTATACGATTTTATTTGAAATAGTTTTAGAAATTAATAAACAACAATCAATTAGTTGAAAATGTAAATTCATGATCATAATATTTTAACATAAATCTTTGAGAAAATCACATAGAATTTTCGGAACAGCACGTTTCAGACACAACTGTACTTCATCATCGGGATAATGAAAATTGGTTGATACGACATACACTTTTATACCAGGAAAGCAACGGTCAAAAATAAGAAAAATATATAAAAACCAAAAATAAAATTAACAGCAGCAAAAAAATTACAAAAGGTTAAACGGTCCAACAAAAAACTACACAATTTTAAACCAAAATAATAAAAATTAATAAAAATCGAACTAAAACTTTTTTCTTATTTTTTTTTTTAACTGCAGTAAAAGTCATAAAACATCAAAAATACAAATAACACCTTTAAAAAAATAAAAAAATAAAAAAATAAAAAATAAAAAATAAAAAATAAAAAATAAAAAAATAAAAAATAAAAAATAAAATAAAATAAAATAAAATAAAATATTTAATCAATAAATAAATATTTAATCAAGTTCACTATGGAAACGGAGAATAATGGGGACCTTCCTTTTCTTGATGTTCTCATCTCTAGAAATAATAATGGCTCGTTCTCGCACCGTGTTTTTCAGAAAAAGACGCACACGGAACAGTATCTGCATTCTGGTTCTCATCATTTTCCTGCTCAGAAGCTTGGGGTTCTGAATACTTTAGCTACGAGAGCTCTTAGAATTTCTGATGATGATCATTTAGATGAAGAGAAAGCCCATCTCCTTAGGGTCTTTGGAGAAGATGGTTATAGCAGAAGTCAGGGTTTGAAGGCTTTCATGAATGCGAGCAAAGGTCCTAGACAAAAGAAGATAATGGATGATGCTATTGGTGAAGTTCATTTACCTGTTATTCAAGGTACTACTGACAAGATAGCTCGAATTTTAAGAAAGCATAAGATCTCGTCTTCTTTTAAACCTTTAAACACCATTTGGGGCTCCCTTAAGTCGGCTAAGGACCAGTTGGACCCAAAAAGCATGAAAGGTGTTTATTTGATCCCGTGCTCTTGTGGGACTCCCTACATTGGTGAAACTGGTCGATCAATTAATAAAAGGATCCAAGAGCATTCTGCTGATATTAGGCTTGGTAGAATCAAGTCATCAGCACTAGCTGAGCATGTGGAGAAGACGAAGCATCATATATGTATGGAGGACGCTAGAGTCCTTGCTAGGGTTGACCATTTTCATCACCGGAAATTCAGAGAGGCGATTGAGATTGAGAAGAGGCCCTGTACGTTAAACAGGGATGATGGATGGAAAGTTAGTAGTTGTTGGATTCCATCCCTTCACTCCTTGTAAAGATCTTTCCCCCCTCCTTTTTTTTTTTAAATATTATATTTATATTTTTAAGTTTATTGATGTATCAATGTATTTTTATTTATTAATTTATTTATTGAGTGATTCCTTTTTATTTTTATATTTATATTTAAGTATATTCTAAAATTAAAATTTAACTAATTTATTTGTAGTTTTATTTTAATCATTTTTATTTATATTTAAGTATATTATAAAATTAAAATATAACTAATTTATTTGTAGTTTTAGTTATTAATGTATTTATTAATTTATTTATTGATTAAATATTATTTATTTATTTTTTAAAAGGATATTATTATTTTATTTTGGTATGAACATATATTTGTTGGTATGGTTTTCTTATTTATTGATTAGATCCGTTATTTTTATTTTATTATTATATATTTATAATTTTGATTTAGTTATAATTTTAGACTTTGACGTTGATTTTTTATGATTTTTAACTTGATTCATATTTATTCTATTTTTGAGATGGGTGTTTATAAAAAAAAAGTTTTAGTTCTGATTTTATTAATTTTTTTATTAATTTTAGTTTTTAAATTGTGTTTTTTAAGGTGGGGTAGTTAGGTTTTTGGTTCTTTTTATATTTTGATGTATAGTTTTTTTATTTTTATTTTATTTTTTAGTGGACCGTTTAACTTTTTATATTTTTATAGTTTTTCGTTGACCGTTTAACTTTTGCAATTTTAATGTTGGGGTTAATTTTATTTTTGGTTTTTATATTTTTCTTATTTTTAATTGTTGGGTTGTGACCGTTGCTTCTCTCCTCTTGGTATAAAAGTGTATGTCAGATCAGCCAATTTTCATTATCCTAATGATGAACTACAGTTGTAATTCGAAACGCGTCTCTTATGTGATTTCCTGAAAGATTTATATTAAAACAATCAATTAACTTAAATTCTTAAATAATATGAGATAACTATTATTCTGATTATTAATAAACAATTAAATTGTAATAATTGAAAATTTTGAAGACAAATTTAAACATCAAAATCCATGTTAATATTATTTCAATGATAAACAATTAAAATTTATTTTCTTTAAATTACAACTAAGTTTACAACAAAGTAGATGCCCAACCATCTTTGAAAAATAACAATAATAAAAATTCAATTTTTTTTAATGATTGACTTTTCATTTCATGGTGAATGATAATTATCAATATTTCAACATCATTAATTTCTTATTTTTTAAATTACAACCAAGTTTAGAACAAGACAGATGTCCAACTATCTTTGAAAATTAATAATGGTAAGAATTTAACTTTTCAATTTTTTTAATGATTGATTTTTCACTTCATAGTGAATAATATTTATCAATATTTCAACATTATTAATTTCTTAATTTTTTAAATACACTTACTGTATAACACATAATTTTACAAAAAAACTCAAAACTCATATATCTTAAATGTAGGATAAGTTTTTAGAGAAATAAAATTCTTCTTTAGAAAAAAAAAAACTCTAAATTTTTGAAAGTGGGTTTTCAAAATCTGGATAGCTTTTGCAAAAATAATAGTCTAAAAAGCCCACAGAATAACTCAAAAGTTCTGATAAGATTATGTAAAATTCCTGTAAAGATTTTTGAAAAACTTGATTACAGTAATTAAACTACAGTATTTTAAATGCTAGAAAGATTTTTGAAATTTATTTTACAAAATTCAGACAAAAAAAACTGTAGTCCAAACTATTCTGTCTATTACATTGGTAAACAACCCCACTCCTTAAACTACATATGACAAACCATTTATGTTCATTTTTTTTTTCAAAAGAAAAAAACGCTGTTGTATTAACCGTTAATATGACAGTCATTACATCAAAACAGAAGCGATGATAAACAGATCCAACATCCAGTGGTAAAGACTTCATGTGAACAAACCATTTATGTTCATGTTACAGCTGTTTCTGCTTTTACTAGAGTAGCCCTTGGGTCACCAAGCTCAAGTTCCGAGGGATCTGCTGTTGCTCTTCTGTGCAAAGGTATGACGTGGAAAGATTCTACAATCTCTTCCAAGGTTCTGCCTTTGGTTTCCGGTACACAGAAGTATATGAAGGCGGAACAGAGAGCCGAGAAACCTGCGAAGAGGTAGAACGCTCCAGGCACAGTCATTTTTTGGGAAATGCTAATAAACGACATGGACACCGCCCCACTCGTGCCTCTGTTAACCGCCACCCCAACGCTGGCGGCTTTGGCCCGGAGTCTAAGAGGAAAAATCTCGGCTCCCAGCACCCAGTTAACAGGCCCCATTCCAATTGAGAAAAATGCCACGTTCACAAGGGCTGCGATTATGGCCACGTAAGTAGCGGCCTCCCGGGCCATTCCCACAGTTGATGGCTTCCCTACAATGGCGACGGCTGTGGCTAAAGTTAGCAGTGATGCAGTGGAACCAATTGCGCTTGTGAGCAACAAAGGCCTCCGCCCATCTTTGTCTATAAGGCACACCGCCACCACCACAAACACAAGTTTTACAAACCCTATTGCCATGGTTACACCCAGAGTCGCTGCTTGGCTGCTGATTCCGGCTGTATTGAGGGTCAGCGGGCTGTAATAAACAGTGGCGTCGATGCCTCCAGCTTGCTGAAAAAACTGAATTCCCATTGTGATAATCAACATACGCCTGATCGCTTTAGTGGGCCTGTAACATAGAAAATGTTAGGGTTAATATTCTAAAATGGATTATTTTTTCAATAAAAAAGAAATTAGTTAATTTTTATTTATGATTTGCTTAATTTTTATATAATAAAATTATTTTACTTAATTTATGATTTGCTTAATTTATTTTTATTTTTATTTTGTTCATATTACATAAAATCAAATTTGTTTAGTCTAAAAAAATCCATGGAATAATTCAGAAATTCTAGTAAGATTATGAAATTTTTTGGCAGATATTTTTGAAAATATGAGTTACAATTGTCAGACTTCAGAATGTTGGGTACCCTACTGGTTTTTTATGGGTTTTTGATGATGTTGAATCCATTTCTACTGTCAAAAAAACGATTCAAACACTCCAACTACCTGAGTTTTTGAATTTTGTTTTACCCAACAAAACACTGCCATTCTAGCTATTTTGTTGTCTCATATATTTTTATAAAAATATCTCCAAATATTTAACATTTTACATCTGTAAACTCCTATAAAATCATTATATATTTGAATATTTTTATAAAAATATCTCCAAATATTTAACATTTTGCATACTATAATTTTACTGGTTAGGGACTATTATTTCAAAATGGGTTAATTTTCTATGTTTTTTCCAAAAAAGGTATTGGCTAATTTCCATTGACTATTAGCCCAACTTCTATAGGATAAAATAGTTTACTTAAAAATAGCCAAAATTTTGAACATACTATACAAAATCATTATAAATTTGAATATTTTTATAAAAATATCTCCAAATATTTAACATTTTGTATATGGTGGCTTTAGTGGGCTTGTAATAGGGAAAATTTTAAAGGCTAATATTTCAAAATGGGCTAGGTCAAATTTCATGAGATAAAATTATTTTACCTTAAAAATAGCCAAAATTTTATACATACTATACAAAATCATTATACATTTGAATATTTTTATATAAATATCTCCAAATATTTAACATTTTGTATATTACTACTTCAATAAATTTGGGAATATTTTAGGGGCTAGTATTTCAAAATGGGCTAATTTTCTATGTTTTTTCCAAAAAAAATATCTACTAATTCCCATTTATGATTGGCCCAAATTTTATAAGATAATATTATTTGGAGTTGTTTTTAGTGGGACCTTTTGGAGTTGCCAAATCTTGATTTTTGTTATTTAATCTGGTTTTTTTATTGTATATATGGATTTAGCACCCTCAAAAACCCCTAGGGCACTTCAATTGTGCAAAAGTTATCCAACAAACTTGTGATTTCAATAAATTTCTCCGGGATTTTAGAGAAATTAGACCCTAAAAATCCATGAGCAAAGCTTCCAAAAAGTGGCACGAAAGACAAAAATTATTTTTCCTTAAAATTTATTTGATTGATGAAAATAACAAGAAGAATATATGTAAGTGAGGAATTTTTTTTTCCCCAAAAAAGTGAGGAATATATATATATATATATATATATATATATATATATATAACACCTTAAAAATAGTCAAAATTTTGTAAATACTATATAAAATCATTATAAATTTGAATATTTTATAAAAATATCTTCAAATACTTAACATTTTGCATATGATAGTTTTGGTGGGCATGTATTCAGGGAAAATTCTAGGGGCTAATATTTCAAAATGGTTAATTTTCTATGCTTTTCCAAAAAGAAATATTAGCTAATTTTATAGGATAAAAATTTTTCACGTTAAAAATAGCCAAAATTTTGTCCATACTATATAAAATCATTATAAACTTTTATAAAAATATCTCTAAATATTGAACATTTTGCCTATGATGGTTTTAGTTGCCTATCTAATTTTAGGGGCTAATATTTCAAAATTGACTAATTTTCTATGTTTTGTCCAAAAACATATCAGCTAATTTCCATTCATGATGCTCCCAAATTTTATAGGATAAAATTTCATGACCTTAAAAATAGAGGAATTTTTGTACATACTATATAAAATCATTATAAATTTGAATATTTTTATAAAAATATTTCTAAATATTGAAATTTTGCCTATATTGATTTTAGTTGACTAGACAATTCTAAAGACTAATATTTCAAAATAGACTATTTTCTTTATTTAAAAAAAAAAAGTTCCATTGAATATCCAGAATAAAATGATTTTACTTTAAAATAGAATTTTTTTTTTACATATTATATAAAATTATTATAAATTTGAATATTTTTATAAAAATATCTAGATTTGCATATTAAAAACCAATCAAATTTACCAAAAATTTAAGACAAATTTATATGCTTAAAAATTTCCTTACTTGTAAAGTTCACGCCACTTGCCCTCTCCATCTTTGTTATTTGAGGGGGACCCACTCTGCTTAGAATATTCTATCCCTTGTATAATCTGATCCAGCCTCTCAGACGCCTCCGCTTGATCCACCGAGGTCCTGAGCAGCACTTTCATGGCCTCATCGTTGCGGTGTCTCATGAGCAGCCAACGTGGCGACTCGGGCATCTTGAGCACCGCTAGGCCCAGGAAAAGCGGCGGAATGGCCCCGAGACCCAGCATGACTCTCCAATTCAAGTGGTCGGGCAGCCCTTGCAGAGCGTTGTTGGCAATGTAACCAATGAGGATTCCCACATTGATGAAAATCTCGGGCAAGCACGTGAGCGCGCCCCGTGAAGCAGCGGCGGGGGCCACTTCGCTCGTGTAGACCGGAGCTATGAGGAGCGCGTAGCCAACTCCGATGCCCGCCACCGATCTGCCCACCATGAGCCACGCAAAGGTAGGAGCCACGGCCATGACAAGCCCCCCCACCAGAAATATAAAGGATGCCAGAGCCATTGTCCATCTTCGCCCTATTGCGTCAGAAGTTCTGCCCGCCAAGGCAGCCCCCACCAGGGAAATTATGTTCAGCCATCCCACGAATACCTCCTCCTGCGTGTCGCTGAGGTTCATATACTTTTGAATGAACACAATGGCGCCACTCGTCACTCCAACATCTGTGGAGGACAACATCAAGGATGTAACTATATTTCAAAAATTCAAATTCATCACACAAGAAACTGTGGAAAGAGAGATGGGTTTCATGTTAACCTTCATGTAATGTAAAGAAATTAATAATAGTAATTTTTTTATTATGAAGTGTTATGTAAATGATGAAATTTAGAGTTTAAATTTTAAGCGAACAAAAAAATAATGCAATAAAGTAGAAAACTAAAAATTTATATAGAAAACTTACAACAAAAACAAAAATGATATGTCAAAATGAGTTTAATATGCTAAAATAATAACACTTTTCTATCATGAATGAAATAGTATGTAAACTATAAAATTCAAGAAATCAAACTCAAAAAAAAAATGAAAAATACAATAAGATCCAAATCTCATACAAATCAAGCCATATAGCAAAAATGCAAAAGACTACTGAAATAAATATTGAGAGTTATATATATACACACTAAGAACTGTAAAGGTTCTATTCTGTTTTACTAAAAAGTCTCCAGAGGATCTGATCAACGCCTTGAATTGGAATCAAGTTCTCCAAACATACCATAGCCCAACAGAATTGAGTTAGTGGACGCCATCACTGCACATGCAATCACAAACTTGTTCCTCGACCTCAAACTATCCATACTCATGGCCTCTTGCCCTTCTCCACCCACGGTATCTAGTGCTCCATTAGCTGACACCATCGTTCCTGCTGTGTTTGCTGAGGATCCTAGATTTATATAATTCTTGTGACTCACCTCAAGTCCATACACTTCAATAAGGCAAGTGGTCTACAAGCATCTTTCTTACTCTGGTTTAGTTCAGAACATAATATTATTTATTTAATAATATTAAATTTATTAAATTTAATTTTTTTAATCAAATTATTTATTAAATTTAAAGTAAGTGGTAATTGAATATAGCGTTTTTTAATATTAAAGTCATAAGTGTTATGTCTTTACCAACCATCAATAATAATATTAAATTTATTTTTTTAATCAAATTGTTTATTAAATTTAAAGTAAGTGATAATTGAATATAGCTTTTTTTAATATTAAAGTTACCAATCATTAATAGTATAGAGAAGTAAAGGTCAAATTGAATACTATAACTACTTTTTTTTTTTTTTTTTTTTTTCTCTACTCATATTATTATGAGTAACTTACTTATTATGTAATCATGTTCTTTTAATTATTTCATTGTAAAAATATAACATAAGAAGTCGGTGATAAATTTTCCTTAAAATCAATTCCAAAACACATTTTCTCTCAAGTTTAAAATATGATGGCATGTGCTCTTTTCATACTTATATTCGGACTCTAAGTAAGAATGGAAAATTATTAACCCACCTATAGCAACGTATATATTCGGACTCTAAGTAAGAATGTAAAATTATTAACCCACCTATAGCAATGTAAGTGAATATGTGTTTATTCATCAGTAAATCTAATAAATATGATATGTTTATGAAATGAAATCACAAAATATATTAACCTAACAACATTTTCAAATTCACCAATTTAAAAATTCTCAATCCCAATTATTAACCCAATGCTTCAATCATCATTAAATCTAATAAATATGATATGTTTATGAAATGAAATCACAAAATATATTAACCTATCAACATTTTCAAATTCACCAATTTAAAAATTCTCAATCCCAATTATTAACCCAATGCTTCAATCATGAGAATTGTATTATTAGCCATTTTTGTTTTTTTTTTTGTTTTTTAATGAAAGCTTTGGATAATAAAAGTAACAATTATCCCATTCTCTATTCACACTTCAAAAAATTCTTAAATTCATTTTCACATTCATACTAAAAACTTGCAGACATAGGAAGCTACATAAAAATCTATGGTAAGAAAGACTTTTACTCTAACAATTTATATGCACAAAATCTATGGAATTTTGAAAAACACTTTGCAAATACGCAATCTACAACCATTGAAGCCTTTTGACAAACATTTTGTAAGCATGCATTCAAAATCCATTCAGAAATTTTGTCAAACACTTGACAAAAATGAATTTGAGATTCTTATTAAACGTATTTATCTTATAAAATTCAGAAATTGAAACTTGCATCTTAAAACATGGACTAAATAATCTTAGTTTTTTATCAAAAACTCAACAACAAACACACATAACTGACAACAAAAATTTGAAAAATCGCCCACATTTAAATTCAACAACAAACACACATAACTGACAACAACAATCTGAAAAATGCCCAGATTTACTATATGGGTTACGAATAGTTTTTTTTTTTTTTTTTAATCAAATCAGGGGTTATAGGTCCATTAGGCACGGATACCCTCTGATCTTGTCCCGAATTAATACGAAACCATGCCTAGATGCTTTTGTTTAAACTAGAAAATGTGTTGACTCCAAAAATTTCATTTACAAATTTTGTCAAAAATATGACCAACAAGCTTTAATCTACAACGATATAAAACAAATAACAACATTGAATTAAATTATAATTAATTATGTATAATCTGAATTCTTTTCAAAATCATTTCATCCAATGTAAGTGAATTGAAGGGCTTTGAGATTAATCCAACATTATTTTCATTCAATCATTCCTACAAACACATGGAAAGCCTCCTGAACTATTACAATACATATTGATTCAAAATTACCTCAATGATTCTCTTTGAAACTCTTGGATGTTATCTTTTTTTTTGCATTTTCATTTTAAGGGTTGATCTAGTGAATCTTCCAGGTATTGTAATATTCCCATTTTAGCACATACTAAATGGAATATTAAAGTTTTGCTTATCACCTAGCAACAAATAAATGGGTAAGGAAGCCCGTGCTTATTGAATACAGAAACCCGCGAATGAAATCCTTGAAATGAGAAAGGGATCATCAAAGTATTTCATTTTGCACCTCAAGTGTGAAAAGGGGAAAATGCAAGAAGACAAGGTTAGGTTTGACTCAAGTCAACAACGCCGCCATAAGAGGAGTGGATCACTTCGGGAAGACAACGCAGTAGAATGAGGAAGAGGATATTTGGTGTAGGAAACCCTAGTGAGTGGGACCCATGGGGAGAAATCTTTCACTTGTTTAAAAGGAGGGCAAGGAAGCCATTATTATTCATGAATTGGATTATTGATTTCATTGTCTATTCAGACATTGTGCATTCTCTTGCTATTTAGCAGAATTGCTGGGGACTTCCTGTTTAGGATTCCTTCTCCTTCTTGAGAGGCCTCTTGAGGGATTGTTCTTCATTCTTAACATTTCTTGGCTCAAGGCTGAAGCCACCTCCTTCAGTCACAACATTATTCCTGAAGCATGATAACTTGTGTTGCAGGGTGTCGCAGTGGGGGATTCCACAACACCATTTCCTTGGCTCATCTTTCAGAGGAGGGAGCTTCTATTCCTCTGGGAGGTTATTGAGGGAGATTCTTGAGCTTATTTCAGATAATTGGCATCAACCCAAGAACTTCCCTTCACCAACAACGTAGTCCCTTATCTAGACTGTGTTATTTTTTAGTGCAATTGTAGTGGGGACTTGCTCCACTATTTTGGAGGGTGAGATCTTTAGGGATTGGATCAACCTTTCACCTGAGAGATCCATTAGATGAGATATATTCATAATTTTCAGAATCATCAACCATCTTCATCCATTTCCATTTTCTAAGTTGTAGCTGCTACCCAGCAACTCCGACATTTTTGCAGATTTTCCATTTTGTGCATATTCCAGCCAATCCTCCTAAAGATTGTTGTATTGTAGTTTCCAGGGGTTGAGATCTTGCTGCCCCATCTATTTTGAGCTATACATTTCTATATTCATGTATTGACATCATTTTTCAACAGTTATACTTTATAGACTGTGCAGTCATAGCTTGGTTTATCATATGTAGCAGTGCATTTCATGATTATTGTACTTGTGTCTTTGATGATGTATTTTCCTAAGTTTGAGTGATCATTTCCTCAACATATTGTACACTTTCTGCTACTATATTATTAATAAGATGGATATGAGATCTTATTGCATTTTCTGAAGTTGATGTTATTCACTGCTATTTCCAGCTCATGTTTATGTATTGCTGATCTCCACATTGGTAATATCTTAAGATATTCCCAATAGTGTAGCTGTTCCAATTTTGGAATATTACAGTGGTATCAGAGCATGATCTCTGGCTCAACCTATGAGTCTTAGCCAAAGAATATCAAGATGATGAAGAAGATGAGCTTGCTCTCATCAATTACTAGATCTAGAGAGAACCTCTCCAAGGAGGTCAAGAAATTTGAGGAAGGAGAAGAGGAAGGACCATGCACTTCCTAATCTCACAAAGAAGAAGACCAGAAGCATGAAGAACACTTGGAATTCGAAATTCTAAGTGAGTACCTTGCTGAATACCGAGCTAAGCCTAGAGCCTTCCAAGAGACTCTGGCTTTACCACAATTTATTCAGCAGAAAGAAGAGAGAAGACCCCACAGCTATGGGATGATGAGAGGCAATAGATTTTTACTGTCCACATTTGATCAATCACTCACATGTGCAGCAGAGGTTTGGGTGAAGAAGCTAGAGGCTTTCTTCCTATTGCATCCAATAGTAGACAGAGAGGATGTAGAAGTTGCAACGCTGCACCTTGAAGGTGAAGAAAATATTTGGTGGATCAACCATCTAAGCCATGCAAGGGTTTCAAATCTTGCTGAGTTTTCTAAAAGAATGATTAGAAGATTTGGAAAAAGGAGGGAGGAGCCTTCACCACCAGTTGATGAGGCATGTACTAGTGTTGTTGATACCATGGAGGAGCAGCCTTCATCTTCAACAGTTTGGGAGGCCAACACTTATGGGAAGGAAACTCTTGGAGCCCTGTAAGGAGCTTCCACATTTCACCGAGGTATGATTAAAAATCCATCTCTTGTCATTTCAACAAATATTTTGGATGGGTCTACCTCACTGCATGTAGTTGACCTAAAGCAGCAAAATAGCACTGCGCTGCACAAGAGCAGTGATGGAGAAAAGAGGAGCCATTCCTCATGTGAGCACTCAAAGGACAGCTTCATTCAAGAAGCCATGAAGGAAGCAGTGAGAAGGAGTAGACATATGGAGATAAGAAACTATTTCTCCTCTCTAGATGACACTCTCTTAATGAGCATGCCACAGCTCAAAGAGAGACTTCTACTAGTAGGAGATCCAAGGCCTATTTGGTTTTGGAGGACCATGCATGAGGAGGAGATCTCAAGGAGAGATTTTAGTGGAGGTGCACTCCCACACATCATGGAGTGCAAGATTCTTCAACAGTTTGAGGAGGTTCTTCCCTTCTCATAGGAGCAGATAGAAAATGGAGGACATCTTCGTATGGATAACATCTCTCATGACTGTTTTAGACATTTCTTGAGCCATGCACATCATTATGGGAGGTTTTTTCCTACCACCTATTTGGGTCCTTATAGGGTCAAATTGGTCCTTGCATTTCAAGATCCCATGAAATGCAGAAATTTGATTTGGGATGATGGTAGCCATCATGGGAGAAGTACCAAGATGAAGGGTGGAAGGAGACATCCAAAATTGATTGAGTGGATGTGGATGGTGAGCAAGAAGCTGGTAAGCTAATTGCAAATTTATGATACTGGGCAGCAAGAGGCTTGGTTGCATTGGTTACTCTTGAAGAAGTTTGGCCAACACTTGGCATACACTCTTTCCAAGGGTATGAGGATGGAGAAGATGTGGTAGGATTCTGACATCATGGAGCAGCAAAGAGTATGGATGCATGGTGATGATGCAACATTCATATCATTCACTATCTCTTCATCACATGTCTTGTATGATGAGAGCATAAGGAAGCAACAAAAACTTTTGTTGCTTGGGTTGTTCTTCGGAGAGCAAGGGAAAATTTGCTCTCATTTATTATATGATGTTGCAGGAGTAGGAGATGGCACTATCATGGTGCATAGGAGATGCTCCTCGGCATTTGAAGATCAGGAATTACTTCTACCTTGGGATAAATTCCATATTTGTAGCAACATTATTAGAGGATTTCCCATTCATGTTAAGGAAGCTAAGGGAAACAACGTTGTTAGACATAGAGATGATCTAGCACCTCATGCAGAGGAAGGAGGAGCTCTTTCTCCAAATAGAGGGATTCTTGTATCATTGCAAGGAATTCCCCAGGATCTCATATGTGGATATCAAGGCACAACTCATGTTCTACATGTGCCATTGATGATAAGGTGTGGAACCATGGAGATACCAGGAGGAGATAGGGAGGATGACCAGCATCATGTGATGAGGAGCACACACCCCTATCTATTTCATGAGGTTGATGCACCTGAGAGGGAGACTGGTTTGCGCAGTGAGAGCAGGGGAAAGTTTGTCCACTCATGTATACAATCTACTCTTGATGATGATGTCTCATTGCATGGAGGAATTTCACCAAAGAGACCACCAGACCAGCAGAGGATGAGAGATGCTTCACATTTTGAGGCACCATTCAGTCATTTAAGAGGAGTGGAGACCTTGGGAGGTATTGTTACAGTGCTGAGAGTCTTGGGTAGGCTCAAGGAGGAGAGAGGCATTCTCTCAACATCATCTTTACCCACACTCATTTCAGATTTCGCGCTGTGGCAGAAGCAGCAGGGGAAGGATATCGGCCTTCCAACTTGCATCTTTGGCATAGGAGATGTCAAAGGAGAGGAGGACCATGTGACAAATGTTCTTCATAAGGGATCATCAGCACTGTCACTATGGAGGATAGATCCATGTTGGAGCTCCGATTTGTTGGTGGAGTATTCCAAGGATCATTTTACTTGCATGATATTGACAGATCAGCATATGAGGAGATGCATGGATCATGTGCATATGGAGGAGATACATAACTCTTTGGAGGAGTTAGCACAACCACCTCTTTTCTCTTTGAGGATGAGAGGAGACTCATCTTTGGGCCACTCCATTTGCATGAGAAAGACTTATGGTAAGGGTATTGTTTATTTGCATAATGATTTGTATAATGTATATATGCATCCCCTAACCATACATGTACAGGATGTTGCTCCAAGGAGGAGCATTATTTTTTCTAGACCCCATGGTCTACTTGAGGCCATGAGAAATATTGGTGAACACTCCCTAGGAGGGCTTGGGGAGGAAATGTATTTTGGAGGACATGCTCACCTGGCACCATAGATCATTCACTTTCTCCATACATATGAGGAGAGTGGGACAACAAACAAGTGGTTGAGAAGCCACACTTTTTATCTCACTGTTTTGCAGTTAAGGGTCAAACTGCGTTGGTTACATTTGTGGGGCCATTGTCCTTCTCCCTTGCTACACATGACAACAAGCATGTTTCTCATTATGATTCCTTATGTTGCTGTTGTTTTAATATTTTTTGGGAGCATGATTGGGGGAATGGCACATTGGTTAGATGTGTCCCTTGGGGGAGAGATCTCCCACATGATTTGCATTGCATGTTCTAATGGGAGCATGAGAGAATATGTGGCCACTACAACAAAACATTTGTTTCCATTTGAGGTGAGCCATATGATTGATTGGATGCCATATGATGGTGACTTCCAACTCATCACATATGAGATGATTTGGGACAACATGTTTCATAACGTTGGAGAAGAGATCCTTGGAGATCTAGTCTTCATATTGCCACTTGAGGGCAACATTATTGCAGCCCAAGATCATCATAAAATCTGCACTTATCCTAAGTGGAGAGGAGGATAGTGTGGGTTAGGCTATTTTGTCTTCCAAGATCATATTTTTAGCCCACCTATATTGCAGGAGCCAAAGGTGGAAGATGATTTTCAGGGGTTGCCATGTTGGGAGGTAACTCATTTTGTATGGATGATTGCTTGGGGGATGGAGGATCCACATGGGGGAGATGTTCCTCGACATATTTCAGACTCCATGCCTTGGGTGGAGATCTTTCAGTTCTATCCTTGCAGTTTCTTGAGGGAAAACAACATTTGGGAGGGGAGGACTGTAATATTCCCATTTTAGCACATAGTTAAATGGAATATTAAAATTTTGTTTTATCACCTGGCAGCTAAATAAATGGGTAAGGAGGCCCATGATTATTGAAAACCTGAATAAAATCCCTCACATGTGAAAAGGGATAGACATAAGAACTGGACTTCACACCCTTATGTGTGAAAGGGGACAATGAATGAAGACAAGGTCAGGTTTGACCAAGTCAACAACGCTGCCATAGGAGGAGTGGATCACTTTGGAAGATAACGTAGTGTGAATGAGGAAGAGGATATTTGGTGGAGGAAACCCTAATGAGTGGGACCCATGGAGAGAGAGCTTTCACTTGTTTCAAAGGAGGGCAAGGAAGCCATTGTTATTCATGAATTGGATTATTGATTTCATTGTCTATTAAGACATTGTGCATTCTTTTGCTGTTTAGCAAATTTGCCGGGGAATTCTTGTTTAGGATTCCTTCTTCTTCTTGAGAGGCCTCTTGAGGGCTTGTTCTTCATTCCCCACATTTCGTGGCTCAAGGCCAAAGCCATCTTCTTTAGTCACAGCATTATTCCTGAAGCAGGATAACTTTGTGTTGCAGGGTGTTGCAGTGGGGACTCCGCAACACCATTTCCTTGGCTCATCTTTCAGAGGAGGGAGCTTATATTCCTCTGGGAGGTTAGTGAGGGAGATTCCTGAGCTTATTTCAGATCATTGGCATCAGGCCAAGCACTTCCCTTCACCAACAACACAATCCCTTCTCTAGACTGCGTTATTTCTGAGTGCAATTGCAGTGGGGACTTACTCCACTATTTTGGAGGGTGAGATATTAAGGGATTGGATCAGGCTTTCACCTGAGAGATCCATTGGATGAGACTCAACTATCATTTGCAACATCATCAGCTATCTACACCCATTTCCAGTTTCTGAGTTGCAGCTGCAACACTGCTACTCCGACATTTCTGCAGAATTTCCATTTTGTGTATATTTCAGCCAATCCTTTTAAGGATTGTGTATTATTGTTTCTAGGGGTTGAGATATTGCTTCCCCATATTTGTTTGAGCTATACATTGCTATATTCATGTATTGACACCATTTTACAGCAGTTATACTCTATAGACTGCGCAGTCATAGCTTGGCTTATCATATATAGTAGTGCATTTCATGATGATTGTACTTGTGTCTTTGATGATGGGTTTGCCTAAGCTTGAGTGATCATTTCCTCAAGATCTTGTACACTTCCTGCTACTATATTAATAATAAGATGGCTATGAGATCTTATTTCATTTTCTGAAGTTGATGTTATTCACTGCTATTTCCAGCTCATGTTTATGTATTGCTGATCTCCACATTGGTAATATCTTGAGATATTCCCGATAGTGTAGCTATTCCAATTTTGGAATATTATAGGTATATTTCGAGTATGCATCCTTTTCCTACTCTCGTTAGGCTGCAAGTTAACACTTATCTCGCATACTCATTAAAATATAATAAACTTTCCCATTTAGGGATTTTGTCAAACACTTTGCAAAATATCTTGAACTCTTTCTAAAACATGTCTCTAATTACGTGAAATAAAACCATAGCTCATGAAACTCTTACCCAAGTAATCTTGAATTTCTTTATTGCAATTACCTTCAGCAATATTTGGCTTTCCTTTCTCAAATGCTACAATACCAAGGTTAGTACAATAAACTACACAATAATAATTTCATAACATCTTTATATTTAAACATCCATACATATAGAACACTCTTAGTATTCATTTTCAACTAGCCAATAACATACCAGAAAACATAAGCTTAAACCAAAATTAGATGCTTACAACAATTTGAATTTATACTTTTTGTTTTATGCTAAAGCTATACTATAATTTTAGGACAATGAAAATTATACCTAAAGAGATATTCAAATCCAATAGTTGAGAATATGATCCATCTTTGATCCCTTAACCAACTCATTTGAACCATCTGGTTTTCCACCCAACCATATCCAGCTAGAACTTTCTCCCCCTGGAACCCTCGAGTTGTAAGAGCTCACAAGGACTACCAAAATACATCAGTAGAGAAATATACAAGTCAAGATGAGGAAGACAAGTTTCACTTCCTCTCAATACCACTCATGGTCAACTCCATTGGGTTGAGCTACTTAGAAATTTAGATTATCATTTGGCTACGTCTCTCCCTCTCACAATTTTTATTTTTATTTTTTTATTTTATAAATCTCTCCAACTCTTGGCATCACAATGCACCCCGTCCCTCAAGTGAGAATACATGAGACACATATATAGGAGGAGCAACAAATTCTCCTCATAAAGGAGAAGTAATATGCATGCCTTCTATTCGATTTAGAGGAGTGTAACTCATGCCATTAAGGAGAGGTATGCATGTCTTATTTAAAGAGAGTGTAACATATGCATTAAAGAGAGTGTAAGAGGAATATTTTATGACATGTCTTTAATGAGTGTAAGAGGAATATGCCATTCTTTGATGAGTGCATAAAATAGAGTGTAATGTATTATTAAAAGAGAGAGAGAGAGAGAGTTACATAAAGCCATAAAAATCATCAAGGAGAGAGGTGTAAGTGATTAAGGAGATATAATTCCCTTTTAATAATAATATCATAGTCTCATAAAAGACAATAGTATCATAGGATTAATTCAAGATTGACCTATTAATATTGATTAATGATAAGTTAAGTGATTTTAATTCACGTATACTTGATCACCCATTGATTAGAGGTGATTTGCTATTTTTGGAAAGTCATACTTGAGATGCTAGACATGACTTTCTATTTTTAGAAAGTCACTCCAAAATTATCAGGAATGAAATTTTATTAAGGAAATTCAACCCTGAGCTGCCCATGAGTGGTATTTTTATTCTAGAGAATAGGGATTCTACACCCCTATTGCATGAATCTCTGTGCCTTATTAGATTGAGGACTTTGCACCATGATCTACTCTAAAGACCCAAGATTCCACACCTTGATATTTTTAAATATTTAGGACTCCGCGCCTTAAACATTTTATTTTAGATCCAAGACTCCGTGTCTTTATCTTTCATGGATTTTGGACTCTGCACCCTAATCATTTTATTATATATTTAAGACTCCACATCTTTATATTTCATGGATTTAGGACTCCGCACCCTAATTTCCATGTATTCTCATCTACTCTACTTTGAAATTCCGTGCTTCACCTTAAGGTACTGATTGCGAGCTCATACCCATCTGATGGTTCATTGGTAAGGTCTTCTTCCAAGACCTGCACACATCACATTCTCATAGATCAAAGGAAAAAAATGAATTTCATAATTAAATTATTCACATTTTACCAAGGATTGTGCATGACTTCCACAATCATTTTGGTTTTGGAGAAATTACTTCCACAGTCATTTATAACTTGAGCATCTTTGTTGGCAATGACCAAGTCCCCTACCACATCATGCTTAGTACGAGATTAAGCACATACAGTCATACAAATCATGTATAATTCATAAATCATATTTAACCATATGTTCCACATAACCATGATCATCCATGTATCTATGTGTCTCAGTCCTGGATCACCATCCACGTCATACATCTATTTCCAAACTAGGATACCAAAAGAGAAAACATCGATAATATCCTCTTAACCAAAATAAGTTCTTATACACACAACCATAGATTTTATCATAAGAACACAACAACCAGGTGACCGAAACCAGGTCTACATTATATAAGCATGTACATAAGTCTGTCATGCATAATATTATATCATTATATCAAAATCACCCTTTCTAATTGTCATCAAAGTTATCTCACCAAGAAGGGACACTATCATAGGTTCAAATATCATAAGTAATTTTCCCTTCTAAACCAAAAACAAAAAGCTAATTAAATTATATTTTTTTTATAAATATGATTTAGTATTTTTTTTTATAATTATTTTATAAATTTTTATCAACTCTTTAAATTTAATACCATATAAATATTTATTTTAATTAAAAAATGATACTAATATGATAACAATATTATTTCCACTTCCACATATATATCCTCACTCTAGATGTGACATATCCTGCACATAAAGAAACTCTACCATGTCACATCGTATCACTGGATTTTAAGAGAAACTTTAGGAAAAATATGAGGATTTTCAAATATTTCTTGAGATCAAGGGGCATTTGCCGAGAATACCAATTTATTTTAAGGTGGCTTGAAAATGAGCCTTCAACAACACTGTACCTTGACTAGATTGGAAAAAGGAACACTCGCAGATCTAAACTAAATCATCTACAGAATAGAGAAATATATTGCTCTAAAGGCCATATTCCCCAAATTAAACATTGTCTAAGGTGAAATATGCCAAGTCATTCAAATTTGTTGTCTAATGCAAATTAGTTAAATACATCATTGAGATAAGAATTCCTTTATTCATTGGTAAGGACACATACAAGTTTGTGTGACCATTCAAAATGCTACAGATCATGGTTTAAGCAATGAATCTCAAGATATTGAAGCTATTTACATCGTCATAGTAAGAATGAAAGTGCGCATAAAATAATAGAGTTATCACATCATTTATGTATTATGAAACCATCAACACCAAACAAATATTTAGCTAACACACATCATATAAATTAAAGTCATAGCATGCAAGATACAATCATAAACATGGCATTGAACTACATGATTCCAACATTTAATATAGGTTTCCATTTATTATAATTCGAAACTTATAAGATAACTGCTTAATCCTGAGTGTTAACATTGGAAAATTGTACAAGTAAAAGACATTAGGAAATGTCAAGCAGAAGGTACAAATAAGGATTTACAGGGAAGACATACATTATAGGAGATCAAAATTTTAACTTTTCCTAAGGTCAAGCAAGAAATTTTTTTAAACTGCGCACAAAATCACTGACCCGAAGTGATCTTTGCAGATTTTTCTTCGATAGCCGTGAAGATCAACACGGATATCCCTCAAAGAGCCACGCGGTCCCGAGTATGCAGAAATTCACCATCCAGGACCACTTGGCACACTTGAAGAAGAAGATTCCCACTCAAGCTAGCCAAGTACAGTTGCCTTGGAGCCACCTTGAGGCTTTATTACATCACACAAAGGAATCATCCTCCCACTCTTGTGTCAACATACTTCTTGTACCAAGAGAGTGATGAAAATTTTAAAATTTGTCTATAAAAGACTACCATGGGAAGAGAAACACGAGAACACATTGTTATGCTGGCCAAATTGCTTGAGAGAAAACCAGCTTGTGTTGTCCAAGCAAAAAGATGATTGAAAGGATTCAGCTCTTGGTCATCCAACACCTCAATCCAAGAGAAGGATTTCACCAAGTGTCCGTCAATCTACCATCCGCCGAGGGGAGAAAGAGGCTTGCAGAAATCTTGAGGGGAAGAGACCCCCTTGTCTTGGATATTAGAGCTCCATAGCTCCAAGGAGCCATTGCAGGTGGTTTAGCATCCTATTATCTTATACCACCAACACCTAATAAAGGGAGAGAGTTCCTCCATTTGAAATATAAGTGTGTTTGACTCGATTGAGCTTGTTATTGTACATGATTATTTGTTTTTATTTATTCATTGATGTAGAATGCTATCTTTCTTACTTAGTTTACTATATGTTATTTTGTTCCACTAAAAATATAACAAACCAATTGACCTGTGACTTTCTTGTAGGAAAGAAGCCTCCCTATTAAGCAGAGTGTATTTCGTCTGCCCATGTGTCAAATACACTACAACAGGAATGGAGACTCCACTTCATTATTTCTTTTAAGCTAGTGGTTGTTGTTGCAGGTCCACTCTCTTGCCCAAACTTGTTGCAAGATCAATCTTGCTTCCTCTCAACACTTTTCAGTCACCCTCAGTGAGAAATTTGGCTCAGAGAAGGCGAAGTTTTTAGTCACTATAATCTGCGTGCGTTCAACCTAGACAGGTGTGAAAACTTCGTGCATGTGTGAAAATAAGCTGTGTGGTAGGCAGTGAGCTCATTTTTCACTGTTTGTTCTCAATTTTTTGCAGTTCTTAGGTGTTGGAAACCCATAAGAAATTTTCCATCACTGTGCTTTGGTATTTCATGATTGGTTAGGACACTTTTTGCTGGAGTTCATCTTAGCAAATATTTTTTTTTAATTTTAGTTTTTTATCATTGCAAATCACACATAGTTTAAGTAGGGGAAAGTAAGTGGCCCTCAATCCACAAATGCTATCTAACAAACGATTTGTTGGTAAAAGATACCAAACACATAGAATAATTAGTAGAAAAGTAAGTGGCCCAAACATCCACACATCTTTAGCTAATTTCTTATTTTTCAAAATTTTTGCATTAGTTCAATTCAATTTTTTGCATTAGGATTCGAGACCATGACCAAAATATCGAAAAAATGGCAAGTAATCTCTGCCACCCTTGCACCTCTCGGTGAGCCTGGGTACGTATATGAAAGCTTTCTTAAGATATTTCGCCATCTCCCTATAGTGAAAAAATTAGTCTAACTAGGCAAGGTGTAAGCGGCCCATTATCTGCACATTATTTTTTTTTTCAAGGAACAATCACACATAGCGTAATTAGAGAAGGATTGTAAGGGATCACTGCATATCCATATCTCATAACACTTGTGATTGTACACTCCAAAGCAATCACGAAGCATTGGTAAAAATTGGACCAAAAGGCAGTAGTGTGTTGGGACCTTTATCCTCTTCTTACAGTTACTTCACCAAGGCATACCTTAAGAAAATTAAGACTCTATAAAACTAACCACTAATTGAACTCACTAAATTCTCCCCACAGGGGCCGCAAAATAAATTATAGTTCAGGTTAGTACCATCGGGGGTAGGCATCCAATAAGCCGTCATGGTCATTCTACATTTTGAAACATAGATGTTGACTTTTTAGGGAGCTTAAAATTCGTCTATCCACCCACGGAACATAATACTCGAGCGTTACAAAGACTATTTTCAGAGGGGGTTAAGCTTAGGCTCAGTGCATGCTGTACTCTTTGGGGCTACCTGACCCATCTAGTGCTCGATACTAGTAGCCGAATACCAAGAAGCTCAAGACTCGAATGCTCACATGGGATGACGATACTTTAGTGGCCAAATCTAGGGCATCCTTCCCTATAGGTGATGGTGTAGGCAACACTAGATCCTCTTACCTTTACCTTGGTATATTCTTGGGCTGCTGGAATGCATAGCCAGTTATTTTGGGACGTTAGCCCAAGTACCCATTAGAAGACATATTCGCAAGGCCTAGTTACATTTGAGAGTGTGAGGACAATTAGATCTTTTTAAGCTTTTGAGTATCATACGTAAAGCAACCAAACCATATTTTGTGCTTGCTTAATCACATAGCATTAATACAAAGGAAAACTTACCTTTTATTTTTTCGCTTTGTTTTATGTATGTGATCATATTTTCTTTGATAATAATCTTTCTTCTCTCTATAAACCAAAAATATTTCCAATATTAAGCTAGTCGACACCATAACGGACCCAACGGGACCTCGTAGATCTAGACGTTTTTTGGACCTCCCCCCATTAGAGGGAGGAGTTTCAGGTCTTTCGCCATTTAGGCATCAATGACGACACATCGCCACCATTATCACTTCATCCTTTATCGGGGCATCTTTAGTTGGAAACCGCCACGATTCACCCAACAGCACATCAGTGGAAACCCTAGTAGGGTCACCACACTCAACTCCTCCCACAACCCCCAAAGGGCAGAGGAGAGCTACCCCTTCAGGGAGTCAGTAGAACACACAACATGGTACGTCATAGGGTAATATTCCCTAGGCACCCCCCATACATCATCACACTCAGATACCTGTGTTTCCACAATACACAATGGCAGTCAATACTCAGTTACCCTTTTTAGCATCATTAAACCTTCTAGATATATCAAAGCTAACTAATGAACCCATTGCACACATCCCTAATTGGCCCCCCATGCCCACGAATATCCCCTCGGACATACCAAAATTCGAAGGGAAGCAAGCAGAAGACCTTGGAAATCATATTATGAATTTCCACCTATGGTGTTCGTCCAATAGTATTATTGACGATGTTATTCAACTCGATCAAGCTAAGTGCACCCTAACCAGGCTTGCCGCGAAATGGTATGTGGAGTAGCCTTCTTCTTTGCATGGAACCTTTAGCGCCCTTGCTACTGTGTTCCTCACTTATTTTCAACTACCCATCCACCATGATTCAGGGTTAGGATTATTGACTCATTTTAGGCAAACGCCAGCTGTCCATATCTTGGACCATCTCCACAAATGGTAGCGATGTCACAGTTTGTGCAAAGCAAAACTCGACGATAGAGTTTTACTGAAATTGTTTTTGAAAACTCTCACAACAGAGATCTCAAAAGATGTGGCGACACAAGGACCTACCTCCAAGGAGGAAGCCATTTGTAAAGACCAGCAACTCGAACTCATCTATACCCATTCAGGATATATCTACAATGTATTGCCAAACACCCCGCGCCTGCAAACTTACAGAGAATTTCTAGGTGCGTCGATACCATAGACGGCTTAATTGGGTCATTGACCTAAGGTCACATAGGAAACAATATCCAGTACCCAGGTCATATTATTCTACCCAGAAAATGACGCAACCTACCTACCACCAAAGTTAATTTTCATCTCTGCAGAATATGATGAATAAGGTGTCATCATACCACCAACAGTAGGGAGGCTCGTACCCTCCCTCACAGGGAACCTTGTACTCAACTAGGAATGTTGATGGAAGAGAACTCCCCAGTAATATTACACCAATCAGGGACAGGGGAACCTGGCTTCCTCATTCTCTTGAGTTGTCAAACTTTCCACTCAGGGAGTTACCAAGTGCGTCGAATATTGCAGACAGTTTGATCTGGTATTTGGCCTAAGGTCACCTAGGAAACAATAATTGGTTTCCAAGATACTCAGAGAGCTACCATGTGTGTCAATACTGCAGATGTTTTGATCGGGTCTTTGGCCCAAATTCACCTAGGCAATAGTAATCAGTACCCAGGAGACTCAGGCAATTACCATGAGCGTCAAACAATGTAGACGGTTTGATCGGGTCATTAGCCCAAGATCACCTAGGCAGTAGTAATCAATACCCATGATACTCAGGGAGTTACCAGGTGTATTGAATACTGTATATGGTTTTATCGGGTCATTGGCCCAAGGTCACCTACGCAGTAGTAATCAGTACCCAGGAGACTCAGGGAGATACCATGTGCGTCGAATACTGCAAATGGTTTGATCATGTCTTTGGCCCAAGATCACCTATGAAGCAATAATCAGTACGAATTATACTCAGGGAGTTACTAGGTGCATCGGATACTGTAGACGGTTTGATCTAGTCTTTGACCCAAGGTCACTTAGGTAGTAGTAATCAGTACCCAGGATACTCATACGATTATACTCAGAACGTATCACAACCTAGCTATCATCAAAGTCACCCCGCACTTCTGCAGAACATGACAAATAGGGCGATGCCATATCGTCAACACTAGGGAGGACCATATCCTCCCTCTCAGGGGAACCAATACTCAGCTAGAAATGTTGATACAATAATGTCACCCCAGCACTCAGGGTCAAGGGAACCAATATCCCCATTCCCCGCATAGAATGGACCACTGCCACAACATAATGCACCAGTCAATTTAGTGCAACCTTCCCAGGCTTATCAGTAACCATACAACCAGGAAAATTATGAAAATCCTCCAAATGCTGCAAAAAATAAGCCTAACAAAAGGGAGATCCTAGATAAGGGAAAATAATCAGGAATGCCCCCAAGGTCTCGAACTGGGGGAAATCCCGATCGGAATCAAAACCAGGAGCCAAGTAATGAATCCCAAGGGAAAATTGGAGCTCAGAGTATCCGATCACGGAACTGAAAGAAGCACAGTGATCAACACTTCATCATGGTCGATCTGGGCCTCATAAATTGATATTTCAGACAAAGCCATTTTCGACCCCCATGCCCACCCCCTCCACAACATAGTTCAGGTATGCCCTCTCTTTTTGCTTTGAATTCAATTTATTTCAAATATATTTGTATGAAAAATATTATTTTACTTGGGGTATTGGCTGCAGGTATTTCAGACACGCAAAATCATTATAATTCCCAGACAATAAAGGTAAAAGAGCAGGTATCATTCTACCCTTAGCATGATAAGCTTCCCTCGAAATTTTTTCATATCCTGACATCATTTCTTCAAAAGGAAAAAAAAAATAAGGCTTCATTAACCCAACCATGTTTATCATCACCCCATATTTCACATGATAAACACCCTTGTAGGTCGGTATAGCCTCACCCTCCATGGCATCCATCACTCATGTAGACCATACACCAAATGTTTGGAGCCATGTTCATAAAACCCCAAGCTCGAGAACCACTTCATGTTCATCCATCCATAATCAAACATCAAGTCAAGATTTACCCATGTCATGTTAAAACCCCTTTCCCAGGTTGCCATCCTCATAAGCGGATCAATAAAAATGTACCACTGCGTTTCACATTTGGCCTATCACATCCCCGTCAGCATAGCCCATTTGTGACATTTTCATCCGCCTCTTCACCCCCACACCGAGACCAACCAATGGGGCCCCCACCCTTAGCAAAAAGCCTTCCTCACACCATAGCGACATATTATTTTCATGTTTATAGGGGAACCTATCTCTGTGCTTGTACATCCAAACCCATTCTATGTTATTTTGGCAAGTGTAGAAAGTTTTTGTTGAGAATGCATCAAGATGATGGAGCTTAGTGAAATGAAGTCGCCTTCACTAAGTGGGCCCGCAGGCAAATTCTGGCGCAAAGTCTATTTTTAGACTATGTCTATTTTTAGACATACTGAGCATAATTTGGGAATTCTACTTGGAGATTCTTAAAGTATGCGACATGTCGGTAAAAATAGATGAGACCCTTATTTTTAGGACCCAGGCTATTTTTAGACTGATCTCCTAAAAATATGGAAGTCAAATATTATTTACCCTTAATAATATTTTGACTATAAACAGCAGTTTACTCTCTTGGCGCACTTCAGTTTGAGTCATGGAGGTGGCTCATGCAATTGACACAAGGAATCACGTGGTTCCTAGGGTTTGATGGCATCTTGCATGGTTTACTTCAGTTAGACTTCAGTGGCAGAAGTTTTGGAGGAGTTAACGGGACAAATAGTGGAGTTATGTTCTATTTATTTTAGTTGAACTAGTTGAGATTAGTTAACTAGCTAATCAACTAGATATGAGTGGAGTAAATTAAATAATATTTAATTTACTAAATATTAACTCATTAGTCAACTCAAGAACACTTCAGTTCACTACAATGCATGATCAGTTCAGTGGAGACCAGTGAAAGAGATAGATGAAAGGGTAGAGTTAGCTATCAGTTGTAACTATACTGTTGCTATTTGCAACACATAGATAGGTGGAGTAAGCTATGAGTATTGCAAAGTTTAGGCTTGTGGTTTATCTATATAAGGAGGCCATCACCTAGCATTAAAATACGCAATCAAGGTTGGCTATCAAGTGGCTAAGGATTGGAGCAAGTGATTTGCTAGATCTAGCTTGATAGAGTGTAGCATGGGAGGTAGTGCATGAGAGCTTGTGAAGAGTTTTTGTACTATGATTGTTACATGATTTCTCCATTATAATATACACAATAGCTGCGGGGTTTTCAGCTATAGGCTTTCCCCATACATACCGAGTTAATGTGTGATTGATTTGATGTGCGATTGCTTCTATATTATTTCCGCATGTGACAATTAATTGTGGAAGAAGGTTATGTGTTATGCATGCAATTCGAAATTGATGTATGATCGGGTTAATATTCATTGAATAAGTGATTTATTCAGCTAATTTCTACATGGTATCAGAGCGAGATTAATTGTCAAAGTCTATTACGGTGATTGCAAACTTATTTCCTCGGACAGAGTCTGCATGCGGGCCAGGTAGCCTCCGGAATATTCATCCTTCCTTGTAAGGTGAAAGATCTGGTGAATGCCCTTGCAGTCAATCTCTGATTTGGAAATAATTTGTTTTCAAGTGTAGATCGGAAGCGATAGAGCTTGGAGTTTGGAATTCGAATTTTGCAGAAGGTTGTTCTTCTTGGTGCCGTGTTGAAAGATGTCTTCTTTCAATGGTTTGTGACTCGAATATGCTCTTGAAGGCAGTTCGAACTATGTTGCATGGAAAGATCGAATGGAAGCAGTGTTAGAAGATAATGGTCTGAAGGAGTTCGTGGATGCGGATGTCCCAAAGCCCACTGATGCAGCTCTGGTCGATGCATGGCAAAAGAAGATCGTGAAATGTCGAAGGATCCTGTTGGAGGGCGTTAAGGATCATATTGTATCCAGCCTTCATGGTAAGGCTACTCCATATTTAATGTGGAAAGCTTTGACGGATCTATTCCAGAGTAAGAGTGACCAAAGGAAGCTGGCGCTCAAAGATAAGCTTAGGAACATCAAGATGGAGAAGGGCGACAGCATCGCCAAATACCTCACGAAGTTCACTCAGTGCAGAGATGAGCTGGGAAGTGTGGGGGTGGTTGTCAAAGTTTCACTGATTGCATGCTTAGTTTCAAGTATGCTGGGATCGGTGTGGTTCTTGGATAGCGGTACGTCATTTCATATGACGGGAGATCGGGAGTTGTTCTCAGATCTGGAGGACAAGGATTTGGGTGTGCACATCGAGATGGGCGATGACGGTAGATACAGTGCGACTGGTATTGGTACCGTATCCTTTCAAAGGGAGTCTGGTAAACCCTTTGTCTTAAAGGATGTCATGCATGTACCTGGATTGAAGAAGAACCTGATTTCAGTAGCGATGTTGGAGGATAAGGGTTATGATGTGGTCTTCAGCGGAGGAAAAGCTTTCCTGCGCAGTAAGACTACTGGAGAGACCCGGAAGATAGGGGTTCGAACTCAGAACCTTTATCAGTTGCAGGTAGATGACTGCGCAGCTATGGCATGCAAGGCGGGAGAAGTGGTGAGTCGGGATGATGAGGGCGAACTGTGGCACAGGAGATTGGGCCACCTTCACCATGGAGCTTTGAAGATTCTGCAGCAGATTTCTACTGGGCTTCCTAAGGGCACTCTTGCGCAGTCAGATCAGTGCAAGGGGTGTACTTTAGGAAGTATGTGAAAGCCACCTTTCACGAGAAGGATAGTCGCGCCACGACGATCCTTGAGAGAGTTCACACAGACGTTTGTGGTCCTTTCTCAGTTGCTTCGACAGCAAAGCACAGGTATTATGTGATCTTTGTTGATGATTTCTCTCGAAAGTGCTGGATCTTCTTCATGCAGAAGAAGAGCGATACATTCATGAAGTTCTGTGAGTTTGTGCACTGTTTAGAGGGAGTATCTAAGCAGTGATTGCTTAAGAGTGTTAGACTAAGAGAATTCCCACTCAGCTTTGAATTCTTCATGAGTTCTGCATTGGCAGAAGGGATTCTAGAGATTACTCATCCTACATAACCCATGCAGATCTAAAGGGCTGGGAGCAAAGAGAATTATAATCCATCAAGCATTTCTACGACATGTTGCATGATCAGTGCCTACTCCTTACTTTGTGGATTGAGGCATGCAGCATGTGATAAATCACCTGCTAAGGTTGGGCATGGAGTACGAGAGGCTTATTCTGCAAAAGAAAAGGCCTGGTGATTTCCACTGCGATTTTCTTGATCTCATCTACATGCATGTGACGAAGGATGCAAGGAGGAAGCTGGATCCAACTGCTGAAGTTGGAATATTTGTGGGGTACACCGATACACCTCACAACTATCGGGTGTATGTGCCAGACAGTCGCAAGACTGTTGTGCGACGGGATATAAAATTTCAGGAGGAGAAAGCCATGCAGTGTTCGCTCGAGAGGGAGCTACACTTGCATGCAGATGAGGAGCTGTTAGTTCCTAAGGAGGAGCTTCCGGATGTGGATCAGCCACAAGAGGAACTTCAGGAGGTGGAAGAAACCACCCATGCAGCGCCAACCATCAGAGGCGCATGCGCACTATGTAAGCCGAGCGACTGCCTTGATGCGTAGAAGGTTGTGTGACCACCCACAAGACAAATACATGTAGACACCACCTGGACGCAGACACTGGATACATGGCTCTTATGAGTCAATGTGTTGTGACAGAGCCATCCTCTTTTGAGGAAGCTGTGGAGGAACCCGTATGGGTTGATGCCATGATCGAAGAATATGATTCGATCATCAGGAACAGTGCATGGGAGATTGTCCCAAGACCGGTTGGGAAATCAGTTGTAGGTTCGCGATGGATCTACAAGGTGAAGCAGGCGGCTGATGGGAGTGTGGAGAAGTACAAGGCGAGATTTGTCGCTCGTGGCTTCTCACAGATCGAGGGGATTGACTATGAGGAGACTTTTGCACCTGTCGCAAGGTACTCTTCCATACGGACGATCCTTGCTCTCTCAGCGCAGATGGGGTGGCACATTCATCAGATGGATGTGAAGACCGCGTTCCTCAATGGAGTTATTGAGGAAGAGGTGTACATAGAGCAGCCTGAAGGTTTTGAGATCTTCAGCAGTGAGTCGCATGTGTGCCGACTCAAGAGAGCACCGTATGGGCTGAAGCAAGCACCTCGTGCTTGGTACACTCGGATAGACAGCTACTTCACCGGGCTTGGATTCTCCAAGAGTGAGGCGGATCCAAACCTGTACCAGATTATGGTGGAGGGGAAGCTGTTGATCATCGTACTGTATGTTGATGATCTGATTTTGACTGGCGACGAGCAGTTGATACTTTCATGCAAGGAGGATCTTGCACGAGAGTTTGAGATGAAGGACTTGGGCATCCTTCATTATTTCCTGGGATTGGAGATTTGGCAGCGCAGCGGAGGACTGTTTGTTTCTCAGGGCAAGTATGCCCCAGAGATTCTGGAGAGGTTCAATATGCAAGGCTGCAAGCCTATTGACACTCCTCTTCCTGGTGGTTGGAGGAAGGAGGATGCTACTTCAGCAGAGGTAGTGGATGCCACTGTCTATCGACAGTTGGTGGGGTCGCTTATGTATCTGGTCAATACACGACCCGATATATGCTATGCAGTTAACCAGCTTTCGCAAGCTATGGTTAAGCCTACCAAGCTCTTTTGGAAGGTGGGCAAGCATGTATTGCGCTATATCAGAGGCACATCGAGATATGGTCTATGGTACAGACAGGAGGATGGAGCGAAGCTTTCTGGCTTCACTGATGCAGATTGGGCAGGGAGTCCAACGGACCGGAAGAGCACTTCTGGAGGAGTTTTTAGCATTGGGTCGACAACAGTTTCCTGGTACAGCAGGAAGCAGAGATCCGTGGCACTCAGTTCAGTAGAGGCCGAGTACATGGCAGCAAGTTTGGCTGCATGCGAGGCTATTTGGATGAGGAAGATCCTCGCAGGTTTGTTCAGGTTGCATTTGGAGCCTACAGTGATCTACTGTGATAACCAGAGCCGCATCAAGCTCTCGGCTAATCCAGTATTTCATGATAGGTCCAAACATATCGACATCAGGTACCATCATATCAGAGATTGTGTTCAGCAGAGGATCATGATGCTTTCATATGTTCCCACGGAGGATCAGGATGCCGACATCCTGACGAAGGCGCTCACCAGGAGCAAGTTCGAATTCCACAGAGGCAGGATAGGGATTGCAGATAATCCATATCTTGCTGAGAGGGAGTGTTGAGAATGCAGCAAGATGATGGAGCTTAGTGAATGAAGTGTTTTTCACTGGGAGGCCATACAAATCTCCTACAGTCCTGTTTTAAGACTAAATCATTTGGACACACTGAGCACACTTGGAATTCCACTTGAGATTCTTTTTGATGATGCTGAGACATGTCTGGTAAAAAATAGACAGATCCTCCATTTTGCACCACTATTTTAGACTGATCTTGAAATATGAAATAAATATCACACTTAATAATATTTTCACTATAAACAGCAGTTTACTCTCTTGGCGCACTTCAGTTTGAGTCATGGAGGTGGCTCATGCAACTGACACAAGGAATCACGTGGTTCCTAGGGTTTGATGGCATCTTGCATGGTTGGCTTCAGTTAGACTTCAGTGGCAGGAGTTTTGGAGGAGTTAACTGGACAAGTAGTGGAGTTGTGTTCTGTTTGTTTTAGTTGAACTAGTTGGGATTAGTTAACTAACTAATCAACTAGATATGAGTGGAGTAAATTAAATAATATTTAATTTACTAAATATTAACTCATTAGTCAACTCAAGAACACTTCAATTCACTACAGTGCATGATCAGTTCAGTGAAGACCAGTGAAAGAGATAGATGAAAGGGTAGAGTTAGCTATCAGTTGTAACTATACTGTTGCTATTTGCAACACATAGATAGGTGGAGTAAGCTATGAGTATTGCAAAGTTTAGGCTGGTGGTTTATCTATATAAGGAGGCCATCACCTATCATTAAAATACGCAATCAAGGTTGGCTATCAAGTGGCTAAGGATTGGAGCAAGTGATTTGCTAGATCTAGCTTGATAGTGTGTAGCATGGGAGGTAGTGCATGAGAGCTTGTGAAGAGTTTTTGTACTATGATTGTTACATGATTTCTCCATTATAATATACACAATAGCTGCGGGGTTTTCAGCTATAGGCTTTCCCATACATACTGAGTTAATGTGTGATTGATTTGATGTGCGATTGCTTCTATGTTATTTCCGCATGTGACAATTAATTGTAGAAGAAGGTTATGTGTTATGCATGCAATTCGAAATTGATGTATGATCAGGTTAATCTTCATTGAATAAGTGATTTATTCAGCTAATTTCTACAGATTTTTTAGGAGATCAATCCCACCCATCCACCCACATTTCTCACCCGGGTTTTTTCATCCGGAAATAGTCCCTAATCATCCTTGGTCGTTGCTTCACATTCTTTACCAAACCCCACCATGACACTCATAACAACCACACACCCACCCCGGACGCCCGTCAACTCTTAGGGTCCCCTCACCAAAAATTGTTATGACTACCGCCACTCGCATTTACAAGATCCGGACTCGCGGACCACCGAACTACCATCATCGGCTACAAATGCATTTCTTGTCATCATGTCCGAGGTTAACCTATCACACCATGCCCGCTACATCAAAAGCCCGGTCTTTTGCATCGCTCTCTCGGTCAACTCGAGGCTTCCTTCGTCGACTTCAACCCTCATCTTCCAAGAGCGAGGTAGTACTGGATGGCTCCTCACCTCAATAGGGGGCATCCTGCTGGCACTATGGAAGTCATCATTTCATTGATGTCACGAATCACGTGGTTCCTAGGGTTTGATGGCATCTTGCATGGTTGGCTTCAGTTAGACTTCAGTGGCAGGAGTTTTGGAGGAGTTAACTGGACAAGTAGTGGAGTTGTGTTCTGTTTGTTTTAGTTGAACTAGTTGGGATTAGTTAACTAACTAATCAACTAGATATGAGTGGAGTAAATTAAATAATATTTAATTTACTAAATATGAACTCATTAGTCAACTCAAGAACACTTCAGTTCACTACAGTGCATGATCAGTTCAGTGGAGACCAGTGGAAGAGGTAGATGAAAGGGTGAGTAAAGCTATCAGTTGGAGATTTGTTTTGCATGAGATTTGCATTACACTTGGAGGAATTGTCCATGACAATTGCGCAGTCAAGGCAAGGGGATTCGAACCTTGAACCTCTTCATATACATGCCATGATTGCGCAATAGAGGCAAGGCAGTTAGTGGTGTGTTTTGAACCCGAGACTTGTTCAAAACCAAGCTAGATTGTGAGTAACTTCATGAGAGAGTACTGAGTACTTGTGAGGAGTATTGTACTTGTTTGGTTACTTGATTTCTCCATTATAATATACACAATAGATGCGGGGTTTTCAGCTATAGGCTTTCCCCATACATACCGAGTTAATGTGTGATTGAATTGATGTGAGATTGCTTCTGTTATTTCCGCATGTGACAATTAATTGTAGAAGAAGGTTATGTGTTATGTATGCAATTCGAAATTGATATATGACCAGGTTAATCTTCAGTGAATAAGTGATTTATTCAGCTAATTTCTACAGATATTCTAGGTAGAGAATAAAAGAGTTCACTAACATAATCTGAACTCTTGGAACTGATAACGGTACAAGTAGATAGTTTGTTTTTCTTTAAAAATAAAAATCAAGGGTTTGCCAGTCCAAGTGCACCCACAAGAAGAAAAAATGATAGACAAATGTATGATGGGTAGGTAGAGATGAGGTTGAAGAAATAATGTCTTTCAGATTTTCGAGATCATAGCTTCAAAGAGAAACATCAGCAAATCAAAGAAGAAAAATCTGCCCAATGGATGAGGCACTAGTCTTCATAAACTCATAGATTTGATATCTGAAGTTCTGGACACCTCCTGAAAAGGAGCTGCCCTCCCCAAGTGGAGCCACTATTAGTCATCAATAATTTTTTCTATTTGTAGATGACTGGATACTTGTCCTAGATTTCTAAAAACAACATTCATGAATATTGTGAGTTTTAGAAATATCACTGCCTTCATTATCCTTAAGATAAATTTTTCACTATTTCACTATTATTTCATGTCATGGTCAACTTACCACTCCTATAAGACCCCTCATGGGCTCATTCCACTCATCTTTATCTTATTTTCCCACCCAAAACTGTTATTAAATTATATATTATGGAGCAATGCAACACATAAAATATGAAAAAAAATACAAGCACACAAAACACATAAAACTAGAGAGACACAGATATACGTGGTTCACCCAGTTTGGGCTACGTCTACCCCGAACAGCCAGTCCTTCCTTTCTATTATCCAGCAAAAAATGAAGAGACAAAACCTACAGCAGATCCACTGTAATATCCTATGTTCTCTCTCACAGTCTCCCACTCTGTTTCTCGCTCTGAGAATACACATACAATGCACATCCGTAATACAATGCCCTCATAAAAGCGAGGGGTTGCCTTCTAGGGAAAAAAACTCTAATCTAAACATAACTTCTACCGTCAGATCATTTTCCTAATGAACGACCCAGATTGACTAGAAATTACTATACTTTTACAAGGCAATTTTACATCTATTTTTAGCTTCGGGGGCGCTGCCCCTGAAAACCCCCGCCAGGGGGGGGCTCCAAAAAGTGCTGCCCCCCCCCCCTGGACCCCCCATGGTAGCGATTAATTTACGGGCGGCGTTGCCGCCCCTTTTAAGGTACAAGGGTCCAATGCTGTGATACAAAGTAAACAAGATAATCAGGCTCCACACCCAACAATCTCCCACTTGGAGACTGATTGTAGCAACTCCACCGCTGCTTCATTTGCTAGACAATGACTCCTCTTTGGACCTGGTTGTTTCTCATCTTCATTGTCATCCTTGAAGACCAATTGAAACTAAGCACATTCTCAGTTTCTCCCTCGTTACAACTTTTGTTAGCATATCTACAGGATTCTAGCTAGTGTGTATCTTTTCCAGCTTCAACTTTCCATCTTCCAATACTGACCGTATGAAATGGTACTTGAGATGTATGTGTTTAGTCCTGGAATGAAATGCTGAGTTCTTTGCAAGATGAATGGCACTTTGGCTATCACTGTATAGTGTTCCCATATCATGCTTCTTACCCAATTCATCCATAAACCTTTGTAACCAAATCATTTCTTTACTAGCCTCTGTAGCAGCAACATACTCTGCTTCTGTTGTTGAAAGTGCAACAACACTTTGGATTTTTGAAACCCAACTGACAATTGTTCCACCTACAATAAATACATATCTTGTAGTGCTCCTCCTGTTATCTTTGTCACCTGCCATATTTGCATCAACATATCCCTGTAGAGCAATGTTTGAACCACCAAAGCATAATGCTTGATTTGTGGTACCTCTCAAATATCTGAGAATCCATTTTACTACCATCCAACGTTCTTTTCCTGGATTGTTCATGTACCTGCTTACAACTCCCACTGCATGTGCAATATCAGGCCTTGTGCAGACCATTGCATACATTAAGATTCCAACTGCTGATGCATATGGAACTTTAGACATATAATCCATGTCTTCTTGGGTCTTTGGGCACATCTCCTTACTAAGTTTGAAATGGCTAGCAAAAGGTGTACTAACTGGTTTTGCATTCTGCATATTAAATCTTTTCAATACCTTTTCTATGTACTCATTCTGAGACATTGTTAATTTGCGATTTTTCCTGTCTCTAGTTATCCTCATACCAAGGATTTGTTTTGCAGCTCCCAAATCCTTCATTGCAAATGAATTTGCCAATTTTCTTTTGAGCACATTTATTTCTTGCATGTTAGATCCTGCAACAAGCATGTCATCTACATACAATAACAATATAATATAGCTGCCATCATTTTGTCTTTTTAGATAAATGCAATGATCAAAGTGACATCTATTATAACCTTGTTCATACATAAACTTGTCAAAATTTATATACCACTGCCTTGGAGCCTGTTTTAAACCATACAAGCTCTTCTTTAACCTGCACCCCAATTTTTCTTTCCCTTTTACCTCATATCCTTCTGGTTGCTGCATGTATATCTCTTCCTCCAAATCTCCATGGAGAAATGTTGTCTTTACATCTAATTGTTCAAGATGTAAATCTTCCACTGCTACAAGACTTAAGATAGTTCTGATTGAATTCATCTTAACAACAGGAGAAAATATTTCATCAAAATCAATACCTTTCTTTTGTGCAAACCCCTTCACCACAAGTCTAGCTTTGTACCTCTGTTTCCCTCCATCTTCTTCCTTCAGCCTGTAAACCCATTTATTCTGCAATGTAGTTTTACCTGCAGGCAACTTGACTAAGTCCCAAGTCTGGTTATGCATTAAGGAGTCCATATCTTCTTCCATGGCTAGCTCCCACTTCTTCCTACTTTCAACCTGCATTGCTTCTTCATAACATTCAGGTTCACCAGAATCAGTCAACAATAAATAATATAATGAAGGAGAGTATCGTTCAGGGGGTCTACTTATCCTGGTAGATCTTCTAACACCACTTTTAGGTGTTTGAGGTGCCTATTGCTGTTGTGGTGGTTGTTGCTGCTGTGGTTGTTGTTTATTATTATTTTCAGGCACCTTTACTTTTTCAGTTATCTCATCAAGAACCGTGTATTCCTTGCTTTCTTTTTACTGTTTCTTTTCCTGCAGCTGATTCTTATACAAGACCTTTTCATTGAATATTACGTCTCTGCTCCTAATGATTTTGTGATTTTCATAATCATATAAGAGATAACCAAAATCATTAGCACCATATCCAATAAAGGTACATTTCTTTGATTTTTCCTCAAGCTTTGTTCTGTTTTCTTTATTAATATGGACAAAGGCCTCACAACCAAAAGGCTTTAAAAAAGAGTAGCTTACCTTTTTACCTGTCCATGCTTCCTCTGGAATACCACCATCCAAGGAACTTGAAGGCCCTCTGTTTATTAGATAAACAGCAGTATCTACAGCATCTGCCCAAAATTGTAAAGGCAATCCCGCATGCAATCTCATGCACCTTGCACGCTCCATGATTGTTCTGTTCATCCTTTCTGACACACCATTTTCTTGTGGTGTTCTTGGAACTGTCTTCTCTCTACAAATTCCATGCTTTGAACAGTACCTATCAAACTCTTTGCTGCAATATTCACCTCCATTGTCCGATCTGAGACGCTTCAACTTCTTTCCTGTCTCAATCTCAACCAAAGCTTTCCATTTCTTGAAAGTATCAAATACATCAGATTTATTCTGAATACAATAAATCCATGTTCTTCTAGTTTCATCATCAATAAAAGTAACATAATAACGAGAGCCACCGAGTGATAATACCTGAGCAGGTCCCCATACATCTGTATGAACAAGCTCCAATTTTTCACTCTTCTTTTCTTTCCCAACTTTGAGAAATCTGACTCTCTTTTGTTTTCCATAAATGCAATTCTCACAGAAATCCAAATCAACATTCTTCAAACCTGGCAGCAAATTTCTTGAGTGAAGAATTTTCATCCCCTTCTCACTCATGTGTTCGAGCCTATGATGCCATAATGCTGCATCTGCTCCTTTGGAATTTAAAGCATTAACAGAGTTAGAAATACCATTGCATAAATACAATGTACCAACCTTTTCACGTTTTGCTATTACCAGGGCTCCTTTGGTGACCTTCCAAGTTTTATCTGTGAAAGTTGTCACACAACCTTCACCGCCTAACTGCCCTGTTGAAATCAGATTTTTCTTCAGATCTGGAACATGCCTTACCTCCTTTAGTATCCATTGGTTTCCATTATGTTGTTTTACAAGAACTTTACCCATTCCAACAATTTTACAGGGTTTATCATCACCCAAACGAACTTGTCCAAAATCTCCTTGAACATAGTCATGAAAATATTTCTTATCAGGTGTGGCATGGAATGAAGCCCCTGAATCTACAACCCAAGAATCAGTAACATTTTCGAAAGAAAGAATCAAAGAATCTTGTAACACATCACCTATCACATTTGCTTCATGATTGTTTTCTTGTTGTGTGTCTCCTTATTTTCCCTTCCGAGATCTACAGTCTTTCTTTAGGTGTCCTTTCTTTCCACAATTCCAGCACACTATTCCTGATCTGCACTTGGATCTTCCTTTCCTTGATTTACTACCATATCCCGAGCTCTTTCCTCTTTCCATTCTTCTTCCCCTAGACTCTGCACTCAAAGCATTACCCGATGTCTCACCGGAGCTTTTCCATCGCATTTCCTCGCTAAGGATAGCACCAACAACATCATCAAACTTTAAAGTACTAGATCCAGAGACATAGTTACTAATGGCCATTACTAAACCACTCCAGCTCTCTGGCAATGAGCACAAGAATAACAAAGCTCTAACCTCATCATCAAAGTTTACCCCTACAGAACTTAACTGACTGGTAACTGTATTAAATTCATTTAAATGGTCTGCAACAGATCCACCTTCCGACATCTTCATATTAAATAGTCGTTTCATAAGAAATACCTTGTTTGAGGCCGAGGTTTTTTCATATAGTTTCGCCAACATCTGCATCAAACCCTCTGTTGTTGTTTCCTTCGAAATATTGAAGGCAACTGACACCGCAAGACACAACCGTACTTTTCCGAGTGCCTTTCTATCGAGAATGTTCCATTCCGCGTCTGTCATGGCCGCCAACTTCTTTGTTTTTCCGCTCAATGGTAGGTATAGATCTTTCTGATACAGATAATCTTCCATCTACATCTTCCACAGCGGGAAGTTTTGGCCGTTAAATTTCTCGACCCTAAACTTACCATCGTCCGCCATTGCTCCCACTCGAACCAGGAACCCTTCTTTCCTGCGAGTTTATCAGCCAAATATACCTTCGGCTCTGATACTAGTTGTTAGTAAATTATATATTATGGAGCAATGCAACACATAAAATATGTAGAAAAATACAAGCACACAAAACACATAAAACCAGAGAGACACAGATATACGTGGTTCACCCAGTTTGGGCTACGTCCACCCCGAACAGCCAGTCCTTCCTTTCTATTATCCAGCAAAAAATTAAGAGACAAAACGGCAAGAGATTCGTTGTGTTTAATCCTCTGTTTTCCTCAGCTCACTCTTGCTTTCGCTCCGAGAACACACATACAATGCACAGCCCGCAATACAATGCCTAAAAGCGAGGGTTGCTCAAGGGCAAAAAACCCTATCTAAACACAACTTTCTACCATCTACTATTTACGAATGAACCATCCCAGACCAGACTGTAGCCTCCGCCTGCCTTTTGCTGCCACCTACACCGAGTGCAGCGGCGTCGCTCGAAAACCCCCGCCAAGGTGGGGCTCCGAAAAGCGCTGCCGCCCCCCCCCTGGACCCCCCACAGCAGCGATTAATTTACGGATGGCATTGCCGCCCCTTTTAAGGTACAGGGGTCCAATGCTGTGATACAAAGTAAACAAGATAATCAGGCTCCACACCCAACAAAAACCTCAACACTATGTTTTGCCTTTGCGTCACCTCCCCACTTGCCATCTAGGATTACCAATCAGCCTACCCTTTCCCATGTTCACCAAATGACTCAAGCATTGATGGTATCAAAAATATATCTGTAGGCTCTTTAGATAGATCAAGTATATTGGATTTTGGATCTTCAATACATCAATTTGTCAAAAATCTCTATTTTTTACACTTGAAGACCCCAAGCCAAGTTTTCAGTCAAATACCAAGTCAAAAGAACCTCCCACTAGGTCGTTAGGGTTTCGTAGGTTGTAGGGTTATCCTTGATTTTTTTAGCTCTATTTTTACTATTCTTGAAGCTGAATCAAATGTGAAAGAAGGTCAATACTTGTTGGTCCAAGATAGATCAGAAAAATATTCAAGGAAGACCACCTTATCAAGTTCAAGTTCTGCAAAAGGCAGCTATTCATTTTGACATTTATGCAAGAGTGTCAACGTGACTATCAACAGAAAAATTGGTAAGTTAAGAGGCCTGATCCTCATTAAAGATATGCACATGAAAAGGAAGAGGAATCAGCTTATGTTCAAGAAAAATCATGGTTCCTAATACTGATTGGGCAAGCAATGTGCCAAGGAAGGAGCCAATGCAGCAAAACACATGGAGGAGACACACCAAATGAACCAAACATGGAAGAATGTTTTTTTAGAAATTATAAATGAAAAAGGGAAAAAGATGAGGTGAACTAGACATAAATTAATGAACTTGAAAGGGCTATAGAGAAATTAGCAGACAACACTAATAATTCTTCACAAACATCCCAGAAATCTAAGGTTTTGGAAACATAGTCACGGGAGATAAAATGAAGCCGTTGAGCCTCCATCATGCCAGCAGAAGGAGATTTGAAGAGACTCTGGTAGGTGAATTCTAGAGTTTGCTAAGGTAAAGTGTCTCACTGCCTCAAAGGGAAATAATTCAAAGAGTATTAATATAAGGAAGGTCAATCTTTCATTTGCAGTCATTTACACTCAATGATCAATGGAATAAAAGCATAGGGTTGATTTCCAAGATGGAAAGCCAAGTTGATCATGAGGTTGTTGTTATGTAACTGAATGTGTAAAAATGCAAGAACATCAGAAAGGGATAAATTAGTATGTCATGGCACCTACAAATCAAAAGTGGCCAAAAGAGGACATAACATACATGATTGTGAAGACTATGGTATTTTTCAAAGATGGACTCATCATTCCTGGAGATAAATGAGAAATATGAAAACAATTTTTTCAATCACCCATCAAGCAAAAGGAAATTTAACCTCCAAGGTAAGAATAGAGAGGTTTTAAAGATGTTGGCATCATGCAAGTGCCTAAGGTTGTCAAAGTGATTGATAACATGTTCCAAATATTAGAGGGAAGAGGGTCACTTCAAGGTTTTCATGACACTTATTGACTGAAAGTGATTGAAAAGACATGAACAAGCCAAAACACAATAAATAATGTGACTCAAACAAAAATCTGTAGAGAAAGTGTTAAAGGCATCAATAGGCCAAAGGAAGTCAAATTTCACCATGTCAACAACCTGCAAAGCAACAAAGAAAAATGGTTAGAAAGGAAAAAGAAAATTTAAATGTTTTTAAGTCACGTACTATAAAAGGTCAAAAAGAATATCAACAAAAGTGATAAAAAGACCAAAAACATTAGAAAGTGGATCCACAAGGATTAAATCCTTTTCCCTAAGACTATAAAGGGTCATGGTGTTTTTCACTTGGCTCATTTTTCACTTGCAAAAGAGTAAAAAGCCTTCAGGGAGAAAAATCTAAGTTTCAGTGAGAATTTGGGTGATTTTTGCCTGGCGCTATGCATTTGTGAAAGCGCTACGCTTTTAGCGCCCGACACTACGCGTTCAAGAGTTTTTACAGTATAATTTTACACTACACTGCGCATTCATGGGAACGCGTTGCGCGTTCAGACGAATGCTACCCATTCACCCAGAATTGCTCGGCAGACACATTGATCGCGCCCGATGCTACGCTCAGGGAGCTCGACAAGCCCAAAAGACATTCAAGCAGTGTGCCTAGGAGATCCGACAGGCCTGAACGCGTGTAGGCGCTGCAGTCAGGATACCCGACAAGACTGAATGCGTGCAGGCACTACGCGTAGGGAATAAGTGACCTGACAGCACGTTCAGGCACTGTGCCTAAGCCAGAAGCCCTCCCCCACCTGCAAATTGCCATAAAATTATGAAAGGACACCTCCAAGATGCATCCAAGGACCTGCAAAGAAATTGAAATTTGGTAGGTGGATGTTTTTCCTTGCCCTCCAATAATTTTTATGATTTAATGGTTAAAGGAAATTGGTCAAAACCCTAAAGACTATAAACCCTAAGTATTCATGACAAACACTCTGTTTTGACCTCTAAGCAAGAATTCATCAATCAAGAAGGGTGTCCATTAGGGTAATTATAGTGAGTTCAAGTTAACCCTTCATCAAAGCTTAAAGGAGATCAATCATACACCTACACCTCCCTCTCCCTCACTTACAAAAACTGACTTGCACCATCATTTCATTTCACTCCTCCTACCAAGTTTCACAAGCAGGCCTCGGGTTGTTTAAAGGCAACACTAATCACCATGTCAGGAGAAGAAGGGAGTGTTAGAAGTGAAGGAGGCCAAGTTCATATGAGGAAAAATCACAAGGGTGGGAAGGTTAATAGATTTGAAACCCAAGACATTGTGGAGCTTACTACCTCTCCCATGATTCTCGCATGTTTTCAGAATGTAGGGTGCTTTTAGTTTTGTGAAGAGGTGCAACAAGTGCAAAGTCACCCCAAGCTCACTAGGTTGTTTATCCTCAACCTACACAATAAACATGTAAATCTTGTAGGGTTAGATTTTGAGCTATGATCGGATGCCATTTCCCATGCTACATGCATACCTGATGTTGGTGAAAAATGGTTCAAAAGAGCAAAGATGGACATGAGCTACTATGAGCGATCCCTCAAGCCTAGGTACAAAGAAGGTTGCAAGACTATTTTCCCTTTCTCACACCTACTAGAGAGGTATGCACCCTTAATGAGGGTCATCATGAAATATTTTACATGTGAGGGGAGATACTCTAGGCTCTACTCCTACCATATCAGATTACTCATGCATTTTACTAGGGTTAAAATGCTTCATTTACCCTACAACCTGTATAGGAGTATCGACAAGATTTCTTCTGTTGTCCAAAGGAGGAATTATTCCCAGAAATGCAGAGTTTGTTACACCACTCCTTGATCAATATGGTTGTACTACATCAGTTGGAGAAAAATGGCATACCATGGGAGGCTTTTATTACTCATGAGGTCTTCACAAGCCCACGACCCCATCATCATCCAAATTTACCCTCATCATCTCATCCTCCTCCCTATACTCCTCCATCACCTCCTACTGATCATGCCTCATCATCTACACAAGTATCCTCTCCTCAAGAAAACCTCCCTTCCTCATCTTCTCCTAATGCATCAGATCAAGAAGGAAGTGGCAGTGTACAAGAAAGTGACCATGAGGGTGAGGGTGACAATGAATTAAACGAAAATGAAGAAGAGGGAAATGATAAAAATGAAGGAAATGAAGAAGCTAATAGTGGAAATGGATTAGGCAGTGATGAATAAGAGGTAAAAAATGAAGCAAGAGACCTGGAGGTAGATGATAATGAATATGAGGCAAGTGACAAAGAAACAGAGGATGATCCTAAGGAAAATAGTGAGAATAAGAGCCCTAATGAGAGTCAAAACAGTGAGGCTCATAGTCATGAAAGAGATGAGGGAAAAGATGAAGAGAGCAGCCAAAATGAAGATGATAACAATGCAAAAAATGAAGAGGCTGAATATAGCATGGACACCAATGAAGCAAGCATTAGTGAATAATAGGACAACAAGGAAGATGCCAACAGTGACACCAATGAAGCAAACATTAGTGAGGAAGAAGACAATCATGACAGTCATGACAGTCATGAAAACGATGAAGAAAATGAAGAGGATGATAGTGAAAATGAAGATCGCAGCAATGATGAGGCAAGCAACTACAATGAGGAACAAAATGAAAGTGCAGAAATTAGTGAAGAGGCCAAAAGTGAGGCTGATGTTGAAGGTAAAGAGGTAAGCAGCAGTCTAGGTGATGAACATGAAGACATGGAAACAAATGATGGCAACCATGATGAAAACACAAAAATGATTAGAGTTGAGCCTTTTTCATCGGTATACTAAAGAGGGGAAAGGCATGTGTTTGTTGCCTCAAAAAGGCAAGGGGCCATGCCTTCCACATCCACTAAGCCACTAGATAAAGGAAAAGAAAGGGTAAAGGAAGAAGAAGAAGATCAACATGAGGTTGAGAGAGAGTTTGAAATCATTCAGATTTACAGTGACGAGGAAAATGAAGCAAGGATCTCAAACTTGCTCCTCTAGAACAAAAATGCCCTAATTGAAGACCTCCAAGCAATTTTAGATAGGGCCAAAAGTGTAAATGATGTCCTTGAGATGGAGAACAGGCAACTAGGGGCACAAATTTCCATCTATGAGGCTAGAGCAATCAGAGCCCGGAAAGAATCTCAAAGGGCACAGGTAAAGCTAGAGGAATTCATGTGAACCTATGAGGAAAGTGAATATGAAGAAGGGTAGTCTAGGAGGAGACCAAGAACCATGGGTTTAAATAATAACAAAACAGAGAGAACAAGAATCAACCTTGGCAGAGCAGCTCCTTCTAAGTGAGCTGCTCACCATGGAGATAGAATTTGATCAGGAGCCCTAGCTAGAAAGAGAAAACATACACTTGGAGGCTAAATTGGAGAAATCCAACAAGGATCTTGATCTCCAAAGGAATATGACCAAGCATTATGCCCAGAGAAACCAAGTTGCAAGGGTTAAACCAAAAAAGGCCCATGTCAATATACAAACACACAAAGAGGCAAAATACCAAGAAAACCTTGGAATATTGGCTGAAGCTTCTCTACAAGCCTCTCAAACCCCATAAGGAATACATCCACCAATTTTTGGAAATTTTTGACAAATTTTGGTTTTTTGCAAATTTTGAGGCATCTAGGTGCAGCACCCTTGGTGCTACGCTTTCACCTCAGGCATCATCAGGAGGAAAAATTTTCAGTTTTGGAATCCTCACCTCAAGTACAACATTCTCGCCAAATTTCAGAGCATTTGGAGCATTTTTTGTCCCTCAAAAGGCTAAAAAACATCTCATTTTTCACCTTTTTGCCTCATTTTCAGGCCTGACACTGCACCTAGAGCAGTTTTGGGAGATTTCATTCTTGGATAGGTTAAAGGATCCTAATCAGAGAAACAAAGGAATTTTTGGAAAGTAGACTTAGCAGGCTTTCCAATGGGCCATCACGGAGCAAAATCTGACATCAGGAAGGTCATCAAAATTTGGCTGCAAGTGGACCCAATTTCTCCCATGCAGGTGCTACGCGTTCAGACCCCACTGTGTGTTTTTGGCCAAAAAGTAAACAAAAGACACTCATTAATGAAAAAATGATATTTTAGTATTTTTGAGGCAAACCACTCCAAATTTAGGTGCTAGGAGTTATTTTTTCATTTATTTCATGAGATATTTTGTGCCTTGGGCCTTGCATGGTCTCTTGGGCATAAATGATATTTATGACAGTTTTTGACATTTTCAAACCCTAGATAGGGTTTTTTCCCTCCTTTTCTAGATAAATAGAGCATTATGGCCTTATTGTAAAAGGTTGGCATTTGATGACTCTTGAGAGCAATATGTGGTTTTTTTTTAGATTGAAGAAGAAATTGGTGTTGTGGAGTTTGTGAATGGCTTGATTTGATTGATGATGGAGAAGGCTTGCTTGCAGGACCCTTGAGCATGGTTAATGGTGAAGTATCTATATTTATTTCTTGTTTCCTTATGTATCATTGTGTTTCATCCTTCTATATTGCAGTAGAACAAAGGTTTTAAACTAAGAAATGTTTTTCAAAGGCACCTTAGCTCTATTTTTTCTTCACTACCTCTATGTTTTCCTCTGCTAGGTCAATTTAGAGAATTCTTAGTTGCTCTCTAGACCCACCCAAGCTTGTTTATCTCATGAATGGTTCAATAAAGTAGGTATCAAATATTTTTTTTGGTTAGCCCTACTTGTTTAATGTCACTAAAACATTGTTCTTGAGATTTTTCTTTGAAGTACCACTAATTAGGTTTTTCCAAAGAGGCTATGTTTCGATCATACCCTTTTTCCATGCTTGAATAGTTGTTTTGGAGATATTTATGGCTATGATCAATTATTTTTAGGAGTTCCCTCTTCTTCGATTAAATTTATATGTTTATCTTAAATGTTTTCTGACCTTGAAGGTGAAATCACTAGAAGTTAAATAAGTTTCTTGCCTTCTATATTTCATTGGATTGTATGTCTTAAATGCTTATTTGCTTGAGTTGAATCAAAGAGTTATTGTTGTTCCCTGTCTTATGATTACTTATTTATGCTAAGTAGTGTTGAAGACCCTTCTTGTTAAATTATTTGACAAAGGATTCTTAATTTCCCTTTGCCCTACTTTGTTCACAAACTTGATGTTCATTTCATCTCACACAAACCTTGAAAATCCATTTGACCATGCTAGATTTTCCCTGTGATGCACCCTAAATCATTGTCGGAATTTCCAAGACTTTTTATTGACTCCATAGCCCAATGAATTGAATATTTCCTCACTCCATCTATTCTACTTGATCATCTACACAACCAAAACAAACAAACAAACCCTAAACTTAACAACTAGCCTAAAATAAAACCCTTAAAGCAAATAAGTTCACATCCTTTGCAAAAAATAGAGAGAGCCCTCTCTGAGTCTAGGAAGGCTAGATCCTAGGACTCCAAATACTAGTCTAATTTTACCCTGGGCATTTGTTCTCACCAATCTAACAAATCACGGGACTCCAATAGGATCTTATTCTTCTGATTATTATTTTGCTGTAGAGTCTGATTCCTCCTCCTTTAGTTCAGACTCTATATTCTCAGCTTCCTTTGGTAGGAATTCATTTTTAGTAACATATTTTACCTCTCTAAATAACACATCTCGATTGTACACAACCACGTTGTTTCTAGGTTCCAAATATTATAACCTTTTAAACCCTTCTTATACCCAATAAAGATGCACCTTCCAGATTTACTATCCAACTTGGTCCTTTCTTATTTGGAACATGTACATATGCATTACAACAAAATACCCTTAGATGTGAAAGAGATGGTTTCTTACCAATCCATACCTCATGGGGAGTCTTATCCTGCAACATTGATGAAGGTTATTTGTTAACCAAGTAACATGTAGTATCTACTGCCTCTGCCCAGAATTCTTGCCCTAATCCAGTGCCACTAAGCATGCTTCTTGCATTTTCCATCAATGTCTTATTCATTCTTTCTGCAACTCCATTTTGCTAAGGTGTGTATGGAGTAGTCTTATGTCTTTCTATACCACACTTCTTATAGAACTCTTAAAATTCCTTCTTGCAAAACTCTCCACCATTATCTGTCCTCAACACCTTCATATTCTTCTTTGTCTAATTTTTCACCAGAGCCTTAAATTCTTTAAACATGTCAAAGACTTCAGATTTCTTCCCGAGGAAATATATAGATTTATCCCTCGAGAAAACATCTATAAATGAGACATAGTAAACAGAATTACCCAATGATGGAACTGACACAAGTCCAAACACATCATTGTGCACAAGCTCAAATATCCCTTTCACACTCTTAGGACCCGAGGGAAAACTCACATGATTCTGCTTCCCATATACATAATGTTCACAGAAATAAAAATCCAGAAAGAAATTAGAAACACCCTCTACCATACCATTACCATCTAGTATTCAAAGGCCCTTCTCTCTAGTATTTCCAAGCCTTTGATACCATAACATGGTATTTTCTTCATAGACCATTAGATTTTATGCTCCACTTTCAAGAACCACAAAACTGTTGCACCCTTCAATAACAGTGCTACCCAAATGCTTGTACAAAGTTCTAATCCAAACTCCTCGCATCAATACCAGTGCTCCCCTAACCATCTTCTAGGTATCTTTCTCGAACACTAATTTTACACCAGCATCATCCATCTTTCTTACATAAATCATATTTATAGCCAATGTAGGAATATGCATAAAACCACGAAGTGTTCTAATCCTTCCACCTTGCAACTTCAACTTGAATTTTCCACATATGATGAATTTTTCCTTCTTGTAATCCCCTAAGAAGGCATCACCACCATCATATTTCTGATACTCGCAAAAGAAATCCCTATGGGGAGTGAAGTGAAAGGATGCACTTGATTCAATAAACCATGCCTCATGATCTACATGTGTACTTGAAGAAGAATCCAAGTAAACATACCCATCTTCATTTGAGGTGGTTTTTCCCTCTATAGAAGAAGCATCATTAGTTCCCTTTCCTTTGTCAAGAGCTTCAGATATACATTCCTTTTTGTATTTCCCTTCCTTTCCACATTTCCAATGCACCTTTACATGTTTTCTTTGATATTTAGATCTCCCTCTAGATTTGGATCTCCCACTCGAGGACTTATTTTTGTTTATGTTTTGGGATTGTCCGCTCATAGACAAGGCATCTCCATTCTGGCTCTCCATATTCTTCTGTCTCATCTCATCCAATAACAAGGATGAGACTATTTCATCAAAATTCAAGGTATTTGTACTGCTACCTATAGAAATAACCAAACTATCTAACGAATCTCGTAGAGAACACAACAAATTGATGCACTTATCTTCGTATGAAATTTTAACATTAATAGATAAGAATTTCCTTACCTATTATTAAAGGCGTTCATATTCTCTATTACCGAGTCTAATTCCTTCATCCTATGCTTATACAACTTTTTCCGCAGGAACAGTTTGTTCACCAGAGACTTAGATTGGTACAAAGTCCCTAACTGGTCCCACAAAACCTTCGTTGTAGCTTCCACTGATACATTCAACAATACTGAATCATAGAGAAAATCATATTATGAACTTCACCTTTCGATATAACTTCGCCCAGTCTTCTGCCAACATTATTGTTGGTGTCATTCTTGGATCTACAACAATCCATTGATCTCGCTCCACCAACAAATCCTCCATCTTGAGATTCTACAACTCAAAACTTTGACCATTAAATTTCTCGATCTTTATCTTTCCATTGTTTTCCATCTTCTTTCACCACAAGAATAAATCCCGTAGATCTCCCACTAAATAGGGTCTACCACAGGCCCGAGAAAAACCCCTCAGCGGCAAAGGAATCCCCTTGAATATGAAACAAATCCGATACCAAATGTAGGTTTTAACCCTGTCCATAAATTACCTGCAAATGAATTCTTAAAACAGGTAAATAAACAATGATGAAAACATAAAACAAATATACACAGATTTTTTTCCCCTAGATCCAAAAAACGGGACTACCAGATTGATTTTTCATTATATTCTTTCAATGTTACAATACATATATATACATGTTGAAGCATTCATAAACCTCAATCCACTAACCCTGGATTAGAACATAACCATAGTTCCCTTGATCGGATATACAAAATTCCATGGGCACAAAATCATCATGCGCAAAACCATGTGTAACACCCATGCACAAAAACATGGGTAGGTATTCCCACCATCTTTGGTCCACCCCTCATCCTTGGGTTCACATAAAAAAAAATTATAGGCACTGCCCCGCCCCCCTGCAAACCCCTCAATAGGGGGGGTTTTCACCCCCCTTTTGACTCCCCCTCTGCACCTGATGCAATGTAAAATGCATGGGCCTAGTCATGGAAAGAATATAACACACACCCAACACCAATTAGAGTATCGTGGTTAGGTATCTAATCTGTAGCATTGAGTGTGCTAGAACTCTTCGTATTTTATTTCATTTTGAGATCTTTCATGTACTCTTATACGTATGTAATTATGAATACCTCCCTAGTTAAGAGGGAGTGTTGAAGAATATAACTAGCCTTCAGTATTCATAATTTTATTTGTCAAAAGAAATTTTATTATTAAAGAATATGGTTTATTAAAGCATGGGTTTCATGCTTGGGACAATGTTTTCTAGGTTAAAGCATCCATTGAATGCTTCTAGGTTTTTTCTTGAGTCATTAGAGTCATTGTATTTTTTATTAAACCATTCTTGGGCTTTTGTATCATGCAAAAATAATTATTTTTGAGTCCAAAATGTTATTTTTCACCTCCACACCAAGTCGACCCTATCCCCATGAAGCCTAGCCTATGTTAGGGAAAAAAGAACCAGCAAAAAGGCTATATATAGAGACGTAGTTCGACCTATTAGGAGAATTCACTCAACTATTTCAATCTTCAAGGAAGAGAAGCAAAAAAGAGAGCGAAGAAGTTGGAGAAGGACGAAATTTGCAGGAAAGACCTAATTCAATTTTTTCGGCTATCTATCTCTCACATGTGCAAATTTTATGGGAATTTTATGGGTTCGAAAATTCTGTTTCTACTACAGGTCTAAAATTCTGTTGTTGGGGGTTGAATTTATGCTACCGGGGGCTGAAATTTTGGACTGAAGCTGATGATGGGGAGTTGTTACTTGGAGACTTTAACAGGGATCATATATTGAAGGGAAGGGCTGACTTGGTGGTTGTAGGAGGTCTTTGTCTAGGTCTAATAAGTCTTGGAGACTCTCATCTTGATTTGAATCTATTAGTGGAAGAGTTGGACTAGGTTTTCCCCTTGAGGAGGTTTTTCCCTGGTTGTGCGCCTACATATTATGTCTCTTATTCTTGTGCTATTCATATACATAGAATTTGGTAATTGCTTGATGAAAGATAAATTGTAAATAAGTAAAATAAGCCAACATAATTCACAAGTAATTATCAAGAAAGAGAAATCAAACCCTAATTCCTATAAACATTGATTTCTCAACACCATCTATTATCACTCTATCTCATTTTCTAAAGCACATTGCAAAAGGACATCATCTTGTCCTAACATATATAAATATCAATTCATTAAGTTTAATGATGTAGTTTTGATGGCTAGAATTTCCTTTTCTCCTTTGAAAGCCCTTTAAGAGCCTTTCCTTATTATAAGAAGTGTGATATTTAAGCTAAGTCATTTGGTATTGCCACGATTCAAAATAGGTATCAATAAATTAAATGATTTTCAATTCCTTTTGGATCACCCCCTATGTTGAATTGGGCAGGTGATCTAAGCTAACATTCTTTGTTCCTAGTCGAATTCAAATTCTAAGAAAGGTAATATCGATCATAACAAATTTCCCTAGTGAATTAGTTTATTCACCAAATATTTGAAAGCTTGTTGATATGAAAAGAACATAAATGGATTTTACTATAAATAATGATGGAACTTTTGTAGACAAAAAAATCATTATTAAACCCTCTCTTTCTATTCAAGAGTAATTTATTTATTCTTTATTAAGTTTTTGACTAGTGTATTCATTTGGATGGCCAATTGTCTCATTGTATATTGAGAAAAATAGGCCTAATTTTGACATTCAAGGCAACAACATAAACATGAAACTTCTTTGTCTAGGTAGGAAATCTTAATGTCAGGGCTTCTCCCATTTTTTTTTAAGTGATTTAAACAACATGTTACACCTATCAATCAATACAAATTCAACATATGTTTGAAGCATATCGTTAATGGGGAATGCTATGTTGGAGTAATGATGAATAAATATTTTATAGTAGCTAGTGTGCCTCGGGATTTTCTATGTCAACTTTAATATTTTCTTTGCATACGGCATGCTCTAGTAGTATTCCACTCGGGGTTGGAAAAATACATTTTTTTAATGTTAATGGAAATTTGTATTTGTATACACCTTTCCAGCATCATTCTGAGCTGATTTTTATGTTTTAGCACGATATATACTATCCATTCATCGAAATATATGTTTATGATTTATAAAAAAAATTCACAACTATGTTTTCACATTTTTAAATCCAAATGGAATTACATGGTATGAAAATGATCCAAATTTTGATACAAATGTTATTTTTTTGTGTCGTTCTATGGCAATTAGTACTTTATTGTACCCTAAAAAACCATCGATAAAAGAGTACATTTATGTTCAATGAATTTGTTTATAATATCATTAATAAAACGTGTTCGGCATGTGTGGGTTACCATTATAAATTTGACATAAATTATTAGTCTTTTTGGTCATGCTTCTTTGACTAGATGACCATCAAACTTATCCAGTTTGATTTATCAATGATATATATTACAAGTTGTTTTTAGTGCGACTTTTTGAAGGCTTTTCCGATTGATTTTTATGGTCTAATTTCTCTAAAATTCGTGAGGAATTCATTGAAAACAGAATTTTGATGGGTAACTTTGCACAAACGAAGTGCCCTAGGGGTTTTTAGGTTGTTGAATCCACATATACAATGAAAAGACCAGTTTAAATAACAAAAAATCAAGATTTCACCTCAGAGAATTTCTCCGAATTCTAGCACCAGAAAATCCAAAAAGTCACACAAAAGACAACTCCTATATATTATAATTGCTGCTAACATACCTTCATCTCTTTTTGCATAATGGGATTATATTTGTGTGCTAGCTTATATGGTCATTTATTTATTGGATTGAAACATGGGATGAGATCAATCTTCATCTCCCCCGTCTCATTTGCTAGTCCTAATTTGTTTGTAATCTCATACAAATGCATCTTGATACTCAAGAAATTCAACTATTCTATCATTTGTTTATTTGTTTGTTAGACTAGTAGTTCCCTATTTGATATATAACCTTTGTATCCAATCCTATGGTTGGTTTTGATTCATTTATCTCGTTTATGTTTTTGGAATTTGATTATACTTGGGGTTTTATTAGATCCTTTCAAAAATATATTTTCTCCATTGGATATTATTAATAAAATACTTATTTGTTTATTTAATTCGAGATGATACTTCCTCCATTGAAAGTTTATATTAAAAAAGTTTACATTCTCCAAATAAATCCAATAAGGTGTCAATTTATCATGGCATGATATTAATTTAGTCAACTCTATGTCAACCCTATGGCATGATATTTCCTTCGGTTCCAGTATTTCTAAAAATTCCTTTATTTCATGTATAGCATTTAATCCTTCTATATCACCTAGTATGAATTTTATATTTTGAGTTTTGGAAGCTCAAAATGGAAGATTTGTTGATGGACAAAGATCAATGGATTGTTATAGATTTGGTACTAAACCAACAATGATGTTGACAAAATATTGGACCAAGTTGGATTGAAATACAAAGAGCACAATATGATTATGTCTTTTAGATTCAATATTATTGAATGTTTAAAGAGAATCTCATTCGAAGGCATTTTGGAACAAGTTTGGGAATTTGTATTAGTTTAAGTCACTGGTGCACAAATTGTTCCTATGGAAAAATACATATAACCTAAGGATTAAGGACAGATACTCAATGACAAAGCATCTAGATGAATTCAATACTATGGTATGTTAGATATTATCTATTGATATAAATACTTGAGATGAAGATAAGTGTATCAGTTTGTTGTGTTATTTACCAGACTTGTGGGATAGTTTGGTTTTTTTCATAGGTAGTAATGAAATTGCTTTGTGTTTTGATGATATAGTCTCATCATTGTTATTGGAGGAGATGAGGCAAAAAAATATGGAAAGCCAACACAAATTCCCTATTTATAATAGGACACCCCAAAAATAGAAATAAAAATAATTCCTCAAGTGGGAGATATAAATCTTGAGGAAGATATAAATATCTAGTAAAATTCACAAAGGTGTGTTAGAGATGTGGAAAAGAATAGCATTACAAGAAACACTGTAAATTGAAAATTGTTGAGAAAGGGAAGTAATTTGATGGTTCTCCTTCTAAATAAGAAAAATCATCTCCAGATGAAGGAGGGGATGTGTATTTGGCTTCTCAAAGTACACATGTAGATCATGAGGGATGGTTGGTTGACTCAGACACGTCCTTTCATATGACTCCTCACAAGAACTGGTTCTACAAGTATAAAAGATATGATGGTTGTGACGTTTTCTTAAGATATGTCTCATCAACCAAAATCATAGGACAAGGAAAATTTAAGTTGAAGCTCATGGATGCAAGCATTAGAACACTCCTTGGTGTTTTTCACATCCCATGGTTGGCCAAAATTTTGATTTTTCTAAGCAAGATGAGTGATGCAAGTGTGAAAATAGTTTGAAAAGGATATATTACTACAACAAATTCCTGTGATTAGCTTCCTCTTTAGCTCCCTGTTTTTCTTTCACTGACTGTTTTAGTATATTTTTCTCCACCTTTTTGAAAAAAATTGTGTTATTTATCGATATGGCATGATTTTTGGCATTTTTAATGTCGATCACAAATAGTTGGTGCTATTTTTCACTAGATTTAGTGCCCAATTTAGCCTCTCCATTGGAACAAGGTCTCCTACAAGCTGCGAAACTGGTCCGATTTTGTATATTTTTTCTAGCGCAGGGGTTTTGGGGTGGGTCAAAGCCCCGAAAGTATTGTAACGGGTCAAAGGGTAGACCTAGAGTTTGCAAACCACGATTTGTGGACCATAGAAAAGATTAGGCTAGATTGTTATAAAGAGAGGAACGTTTTGAATTATAAGGTAGGAATATGATGAGATCTTGATGCGAATTGTGGCTTAGTAGATCTGTTTGGGTTTTTGGGGAAAGGACTCCTACTGGCTGTGTGAGCATAGATCCCAAGTCCTGCTATGTGCGGACCCTGATGCTATGTGCGGATGTTGGGTTTGGGTATTGTAAGAAGGAACTGAAGGATTAATGAATGAGAAAGGTTGTTGCGTAGCTGAATATATTTGTATTGTTGATGCGAATCTTTGATAGCTGTTGTGTTATGCATATTCTATGTTAAGCTGCAAAAGTACTGTGTTAAGTGTTTCTCCTGCATCTGGGTCTATTCTATTATGTTTTATGCAAATAATAACTGTATTGTTGCACTACTGTTTTAGAAGTATATGATTTCTTGAGTACAGTAAGTATAGTTGACCTTGTTCACGTGGATGCGAAGGAGATCTATAGATCTAGTTCTGAGATAGGCAATCTGGTCATTATAAAGTCGGACGCAGCTCTTCTTGGCTTACCTATCCTCTCTCAGGGTGCGAAAACCTGGTTCCAGCACCCACCCATACTGCTTCGGGGACTTTGACCTGCGCAAGCAGGTCACTGCCAAAAGGGCCAGTAGTATAGGGGTTTGTTGGCAAACCTTAACCTCCGAACTAGGGTCAGGACCCTCGAGCCAACAAATGGTTCCGTTGCCGGGACAGAGAGAATTTTGAGAGAGGGATTGGGTAATGACAAGAGAGTAATAGAAGCCTTAGAGGAAGGAAATTGAAGAGTGGTTCGAAAAGAAGATTCAGGAATTTGCGATAAAAGAGAATCGCAACATGAGGTTAACGATGAAAAATTTGAAAGACAGGTAAATTCTTACGGAAAGCTACGAAATTTTCTTTGTGACATTTGCAATCGAGCTTCAGGAGTGGCTGGCAAGGCTCGTAGAGTTCCAGAAGTGTTGGAAGGACGAACGAGTCACTCAGTGGACTCCAGGGCTGATTCAGCAACTGGAAAGGACTAATAATACCATCACTTGCATGGTGGATCACTAGGTGGAGAGTGTGCTAGGAGGGTTTGTGACAAAATTTTCCATGATTAGTTCGTCTCCTACTTCGAAGCAGAGAGGAGATTCGTTAAATGTTTCCAGGGCAAGTTTCTGAAGACATTACCTTTGTTGATTAAGATACTACTGTGTGAGAAGAGTGTTATGTGTAGTCATACCAAGTGAATAACCTCAGATCCAGATGAGAGCATGACACGTAGTGGTAAATACTATCGAACCAACCTTGAAGGGGGAATATTTGTCTATAGCCCTCTGCGAGAGACAGCTTCGTAGAGCCCCCCGACTACACCACCGTTCAGGCCACGCAAAGGTAAGAATTCGCCCATACCACCACCTCCGTCAGACAGTGATATGGTTGCCCACTTGAAACTACCTACCTTCAAGGGGGTAGGAGATGAGGATATGGACCAATTTTGGTTTGTTGCAGATTCCATATGGACTACGCAAAGTGTGACAAATGATATGGTGAAAAGGGCACAACTATCCCTGGCCTTCGAAGAGAGAGCTCTGGACTAGTATATTCGCTACATATCTCAACACGGAAGTGCATCCATTCAATATATTAAGGACGCTATGAAACAACAGTTCTAAAAACCTAATTCCTACTCTCAAATCGTAGCAGATGTGAAAGATTTCAAGCAAGGAACAACTGAGTCTATATGGGAATCTGATCAAAGACTAAAGAAAGCAATCAGGGAAGGAGGATTTAAGTATGACGATAGACATCATACAGAATGGTTCATCACTATGTTGCTACCTCACTTGCGTGTACCTATGGGCCACCAAACATTCGAGTCATAGGAAAAAGCTTTGGAAGCCACCATGAAACTGGAAGTTGTGCCCAGAGAAGATACTTCGGTAGGAGTACAACAAATTCAGGAGCAGCTCAGAGCTATGCACATGGAGATTCATAACCTACGGAAGGAACGGGGAAAAGGAGTTAGCACAGACCTATAGTGCATACAATGTCGAGCATCTGGACATACGAAGGATCAGTGCCCACTACTAGCAGATTACATGCAGGCAGGAGGACCTAGTCCAGTGCGTCCAAGTGGAGAACCAAACCTATTGCGTCCAGGCTCAAGCGGATCTGCGTTGTGGTGCGATGACTTCTGTGTAGAAGGGTTGCACGATACGAACCATTGCCCCCGGCTCGGTGCGTATGTCTCAAAACTGAAGCAACAATGGTGCAGATTCTTTCAGTCGGTAGGACATGATGATCAGAACTGTCAAACTTATGATCTGATGATAGGTCGAGGAAACTTGTATAGGGTGAAATCAAACCCTGCGTCACCCAGATCTCCCGAAAACTTTGGTGGCTCCCCAGCTAGGGGCAGGGGAGGTCGGTGAGGAAGCACAGGTCAAGGACGCGAACAGCTAATCTGTTATAACTGCAGGGAAGTAGGACACTTTGCAAGGGACTGCCCAAATACTACAAGGCAATCCTACAAATATTGTAGACAGCTAGACCATGTAATTGAAGATTGTCCAATCTTGATCGCAAAAATGCAAGAAAAGCAGCCAACACCGACGCAGAATGTACAAAGAGTTAAGGCTGAAATACGGGATAGAAATCCGAGTGCGAATATGGTAACACGTAGTGGGATGGCCACCAGGGGACTTAAGAAGGAGGCTGCGAGGCATCCTCTAACCCGACAGGCACCTATCAACCAATAAGGATTGGACTGAAAAACGGGACCAGAAACAATTGTCGTAGTCCACTAGGACCTTACTCAGACAAGGGAAGCTACTGTGCAAACACCTGCGCACCTCAAGGTGGGTGACGAGATGAGACCATTCCTACAGGCGTGTATGAAGATATTACACAACCAACTAACTGAAGAAAACCTTCAGGCATTGACAGATAGTTGCGTCGTGTAGTCCCACCTATCTCCAAAAGTCCAAGATGTGCACAAGCTAGGCGGATATAGGAAACGTGTCGGTAGGGAGATGATATTAACTACCCAAATTGGTAACTATGAAATGGATCAGGTTTTATTAGACTTGGGGTCAGATGCAAACGTGTTGCCTAAGTGAACTTGGCAGCAAATGGGAGAACCCAAATTGGAGGGGTCCAATATCCAGCTACATATGGCCAACCAGCAGAAGATTATACCTCTGGGGAGACTATCAAGAATCATGGTAGATATCGCATGGGTTAAGGTCCGGGCTGACTTTGAAGTCATTCAAATTGTAGAAGATACAGACCCCTACCCTACACTACTAGGATTGGACTAGGCCATAGAAATGGGTGGTATCATCAACCTCAAAAAGAGAAGCATGGTGTTTGAAAATAATGGAACAAGGGTGATAGTACCATTAGATCCTAAGGAATATGAGCGCTACATAGAACTAGTACACGGTGAAGAAGTGGTGGATCACATTTACAAATTGACCACGCGGAACAAAGATTGGATCAATCCCACAGTGGATAGGGTACTTTGTTGGGAGGCAGATAGTGAATGCTTCTCTAACTCTAATGAGGTGATGGAGAATTGGAAAAACCGGTTGCATGATGTCTTGATGCTACGATTTCTTCGAGTCACAAGGGAATTCTGCTGCATTTCCTCAAAGGTAAGAGATCTACCCCATTTTGATGAGTCTGGTAGCATCAAGGAGTTCCTGAGGACACTGGAAGTTGTGGTTCCATGGGAACGAAGGTTATGGGCCCTTAATCTAGCTATGCGAGGAACACCTGCGCGATGGTGGGAAACCCACAAGGAAGCATTCCAGGATCGGGAGGAATGTCGAGATATGATGATCCTGCAGTTCGCACCCCCTGCTGATGTATGCACTAAGATTTTCCTCAGACCAGGAGATCCCCACGAGCACCTACTCACCTGGATGAACAAATGGTTCGACCGGACTACAGAAGAGCGGGTTCATCTGTTTATTCATGTTTTGGGGCTTATCCCGACGCATGGTATTTAGATGCGGAGCTACATCAGCGCAACTGCCACTGGGAAACACTAAAAGATGACTTTCTAGGTAAGTTTGGGCTGATTGGGGGGATGGAGGCACTCTACAAAGCTCTGCAGGACATCGATGCTTTTGTATTTAATGACTCATGCCATCACACCGCATCGAAAGTCCTGACATGGAAAGCACAAATGCAAGACATAGTCGATTGTTGGAGCTTGGTGATCAAAGAAGAGGAAGATAATCCTCAGAACGTCTTTGTCCCAGAATTTGAGGGAGAACGCACATTTACTGGACCCCCGCTGCAGAATATTGATGTTACCCAGCCTCTCAAGCTACGCAAAATTAATATCGGGACGGAAGAACATCCTAAGTTGGCCAAAATTGGGGACTATTGGGACGAAGGAACCGTAGGTAAAATTGCCGAGCTACTTATGGAATATCAAGACTTATTCCCAACAAAGTTTTTTGAGCTCAAGGGAATAACAGGGGACCTAGGCGTTATGCACATCACTCTGAAACCGACGGTTCTCCCCATCATGCAGTGGCCTTACTGGCTAAACCCTAAATACAAGCAAAAGGTCAAAGAAGAATTGGACAAAATTCTTACTGCCAGTATCATTGAACCGGTTGAACAGTCGGATTGGGTAAGTCCGATGGTCATCCAGGAGAAGAAAACAAAGGGGGAGATACAAATCTGCGTGGACCTCCGCAAGTTAAATGACGCCTGTGTACATGATCCCTTCCCTACACCTTTCTGTTACACATCATTTTGTCACCGTCCCTGCAATCACTCGTCCTATACATTGGAGGACTATTCCCATGACCTGTGAATAGTAAAATGTCCTGAAAACACTTTGATGGTATCCTTCTACATAAGGGAAAGAATTCTCCTGAAGAAAATTTCCTCTGGAAAACCCTAAAAACCCATGTTTTGGCATTGGCATGACTAGCTAGTTCATCCCTCATGCCAATAAGGAAAATATACACTACTGGGCGCATCAGCTGGTGCTCTGTCCATGTGTATTTCCCATGCCAAGCCTATTAAGGTGTGTTTTTTAACAATAGAAGGCAGAAGTTTGATTCTAACAACTTTAGAATGAATCATCAAAAATAAGTTGGGTTGTTTGGCTCCGGATCTCCCTAATTAGGAAGTGGTTTTCCACCTCTCATGGAACCTTCCTAAGAGATAGAACTCTCCCCCATGATTATAGAGATCCTAACCTCTCCTTCTCCTTCTATAAAAGCCTGCACTCTCCATTTTCTAGCTAGCTGAAATTTTGGGAAGGAAATTATAGCTGAGTGAAAATCAAGAGCAGAGCTAAGGAGAACCCTGTGAGAGAGAGATTTTTGTCAAATCCTGGATGAGCTTTGTGAGACACGTCCCGCTGGAATCCTGTCAAAGGAAGATCACGACGTCAGAGCATCAGTTGTAATCATTCTCTCGTATCTTAATATACATGACTCTACTATTGGTTCCATGATTGTGTTTGTCCATTATATAATGCAATTTCATTCGTTCCTCTCTGAATGATCGATAGTTATAAAGTGTGAAATATTACGTTGCATTTTGTCTCTCTTCTTTGCATGTGTACAGGTATCTGGTTGTAGCGAGCTCACGGATCGTGACCTGTCCATATAGGAATGGAATTGCCATTTCTTCTTCGACAACAATAGCAAAGGAATCACGGTAAGCGATCTATCGCAATTCTATCTTTTGTAACTAGGAATCAATAACTTTGCGTGTTTCGATTGTTGTTAGACCCACTCTAGGGCTAGTGGGATCGCCTCTGTCCACAAAGGGGATTTACCTCCACAAAAATTTGGCGACTCCGCTGGGGAACAGTGGGAGTTGGTCCTTCCTCCATTGAGTTGTTTTTGGCTTTTTGTTTGATTATTCTTCTTTTTTGGTTCACCTTCCTTGGTGTTAAAACCTTGTTCAGCCCCCAGAAGACCAGATCTAGCCTCTCTTCATTCATTTTCTTAATTTCTAGGGTAAACCTTATTGGCACGGTTATCCCTCCGACTGTCACGCCAGAGGGTGCGAGTTGCTAGTTAGGCACCCGCACCATCCCATGTTTGGCATAGATTACAGCCAGACAAGCGCGCCAACCCTGCTTGGTTTTAGGGTTTACCTATTCTTGGACTCTCTGAGCTTGATTTTTGGTCCTGGTTTGTTTTTCCTGATTGTTTGAATGCTTTGAATTCATTTTTTACTGTGCTTAGCCCTTGTCCTCGAGTTTTTTTCCCTTTTCTATCAGTTTTTCATTTTAGCCCTAGGGCTTCTAGGTGCTTTAGTGTGTTGAGCCTCCCGTGGGAGTTTTGGGTCTTTGCTTTCCTGGTCAACTTTGTTCCTGCTTCTTTTCATTCATCTTGCTGAATTAGATTGAGTCATTGCGTTTATTGAGTGATTTTCCTCTATTTTGTTTAGTTTAGCTTTATGTTGCTCCAAGCCCAGATCACACGGCTTGTTTGAGTCTCTTTCAAGATTCTTGTTCGCTTTGAAGGCTTTCGTCATTGGTTTGAGTCTTGATTGTGTTTGTTTGAGTTGAGTGAACTTGTTTGGTTTTATCTTTCTCTTTATCATTCTCAAATTGATGTTTCCATTAGTTCTTCATTTATTTAGTGCATTTTCTCTAATATATTGAAAAATACAAAAAAAAAATCTTTTGCATTTTTGATTGGCATAGTGAAAATTGAAAACTCTTTCGCATTACTAGTGTTGTATAATTCTAGAGAAAAGTTTTCCAATTTCATTAGCTTGCATTGAAATCAGTAGTGGATGGTTTTGTGTGTTCATTTCACTATCATTTGAAAGCTTTCAACTCTCCCATAGATAACTCTTCATTGAATGAAATGATGTTTTGTGGCATGTAGTTTGCATCTCGAGGTTTTATGAGATCCAACATTCGATAGGGCCTTGAAATCGAAACATACATTGAAGATCAAATTTAAAATTTACTGAATTAACCTAAGGTAGCATTGAAACTTAACAGAACATCTAGTAGTCTAAGGTAGAGACATGTTCCGGCGTCTTTAAACCTAGTAGTTGTTTCTCGCCATCTGGCTACAGACAGTGCTAGTATGGACTTGTGCTCCCCATACCGTTGCATATATAAAGGGAGACCCCATTAGGTTGCAAATACTTTATCCATAAGAAGCCAAGTCTGTCGCCTTTTACCCGTGATACACCAGACACAGAATTCGAGGAGATTACCTGCACGTACGTCAAGTCCTTGGTTGATTTCTCTTTCATTTTCACCAAGGTGTATATGGCAGTTCACAGATATCTGGTACACCCATTTACCTAGATTACCAGAGCAGTCATTTTGATATTTACTCACTCCCTAAATTTGAAAATATCATCAAGCGCTTGTCCTTTCATGCTTGTTTCCAAACTGAAAGTGATAGAGTCACCTTTTTCTTGTTTCTCGATTCTTAAAATATGAAACAACAGAGTTTGGTTTTAGTATCCTCAAAAATTAATCGCCCACGAAATATTCCTGGTTAGAATTTTTGTCCTTAGTGTTTTATTTCAAGGTTGTTTCCGATGGAAAATTTTCTAGAGTTTTCCAATCAAGGAGTCCCCTCTGAAGGGAGTCCTAGTCCTTTTCCTGCTTTATGAAATATTGGTGCTCCTTATCTGGCCACGTTATCCCTCCCTGGGTTAACTATTGGGTTGCATGTTTGGTTGTTTTCAACCTCTGTGGTCTCAAGTGTTCCGACTACTATACCATCCACTCCTCCGTTTGAGAAATGCCATGTTGGTTCAAAGGTGGACCTCTCCCCTTCTTCGCCTGTTTCTTTGTCCTCATCTTCTACTTCTCCTGGTGAAATTTTGGATTCTACTACCCAGGTGGCTAAGAAGAAGAAGAAGAATACTAAGAAGAAGAAGTCAAATAAGCGAGAGGCTAATTCTGCAGTTGTTGCTTCTAAAACACCTACTTTCGATGAACCTTCCAACCCTCCGCAGAAAGTTAAGTTCCCTTGCATGTTGTGCCAGGGAAACCATCTTCTTCGAGATTTCCCTGGCATTCCCAAAGTGCTCGAAGTATGGTCCAACGGTCGTCCGCCGTTGCCTTTGGCTTCCAGGAGTCAGGTTGGGGGCACGTCCTCAGCTAGCATTGGGAAATCTCCTAAGATTTAGGGTAAGGTCACCAATCCCTGTAAGTTGTGTGAAGGGCATCATCCCATTCACCTTTGTTTGTACATGGATGAAGCCAAGAGAGTGTTGGACAACCCTATTGTTTCTGCACCCTGCCTTCTAGCTGGTTACCAGAAGCTTTCTTCGAGTCCTCCACTAGTTGATTCAACAATTGGTCAAGAGTCATCCTTGGTTGATCCCACTCCCCCGAAAATTCAAATTCAGGAATCCGTTCCCGACCAACCATTGTTCATGGGATTGGTTGACCTGGCCCCGTATGCGGTGCACCAGGTCTTTTCCGTTGAGAGTGGATCTCACACCCCTCATGTTCTTCTTATTTCTTCAGATTCCTCAGACTTGGAGAAACATTCTCCTGTCCCTGTACCTCTGGAAGCTACTCCTCCACCTCCCATGATGGAGGTCCCGGAGGATAATCCTTCTACCTCCATGATGGAGGTGGTAGAGGATGCTCCTTCTTCTCCCATAACACCAGGGGAAAACCATCTCGGTTCGATGGTAGCCCCTCCAAGTAGCTTGGTCGCTTCCTTCGATTGGGGTCGATTTGCAGGTTATTGCCTTCCCTCTTATGTGCCCTTTGAGATCACGATATAGGCCTCCCATCTGGTCGTACCCAGCATCATTATAGATGAAGGCACGTATGTTAGTATTTTATCCTTGACTACTTGGCAAGCTTTCAGTTCGCCGTTGCTTGTGCCTATTATGCAGAATATGTTGGCATTTAATAGAAGAACTAGTCAACCGTTAGGGATCCTTCCGAAGTTGCTTGTTACTTTGGGAGGGAAAACTGCCCATATGGACATGATGATTGTTCCTAGCCCCTTAGACTTTAATTTACTCCTGGGCCATGATTATACTTATGCCATGGGAGCGCTTTTCTCCTCCCTCTTTCGTGTGATGTGTTTTTCGCACCAGGTTCGGATCGTGACCATTGATCAGCTTGCGTTCTTTGGTCCGGATATGGCAGCTAGTCCACCATCATCCCTGCTGGATCTTTATCCGCCGGTTATGTCATCCCCGCCACATGTCAATTATGTGGCTACCTGTCCTATGCCCGTATTCAGTGATAGTGTCTTCGTACATCCTGTGCTGGGGGCATTGGATCCAGACTTCCAAGATGTTTTCCTTCCATCGGACGGGCAACCCTTGGAAGCTATGAATTCTTATTCATTATGATGAGGTCCATCAAAGCATGGTTCATCTACTTGTGTCAAGCTCCTTAAACCATGAAACAAGGTTTGTTGGAGCATGGTTCATCTGCTTGTGTCAAGATCCCTAAAAATGAAACAAGATCATTCCAAGGAGGGTTTGTTTACTATGTCAACCTCGTTAAAAAATGAATCCGGATCCGAGGATGGTTTGTTTACTATGTCAACCTCGTTAAAAAATGAATTCGGATTTGAGGATGGTTCGTTTACTATGTCAACCTAATTAAAAAATGAATTCAGACTTGAGGACAATTCTTTTAAGTGTGTCAACCTCGTTAAAACAATGAAACACGTTCCATGTTCAATTTGAGTCTTTGATTAGATCTCGTAAAATCCCAGTCGAGTCTTTCACTTGAACTCATAATTTGAACCTTCACTCCATTTTTTCATATGGACTGAAGCTTGGGGGGCATGTACACCTCGAATTGAGTCACCATGCTGGGGGCATGCCCGGTTTTCCTTATCATTTCAAGCATATTTTATTTGGTGTTTTCAAGCTTGCGTAAAAATGAAAACTCATTTCAAGCATACTTTACTTTGTGTTTCGAGCTTGTGTAAAAATGAAACCCATCTTCAAGCATAGTTTGCATTTGTGCTTTTAAGCTTGTGTAAAAGTAAAATATGTTGGTTTGATGCATTTTGCGAACTATTAACTTTTCCATTGGGTCGTTACTTATGCAAATTATTTAGATGATACATTAGATAGAATTGTATTAGACATTTGCATAACATATAAAACATCATCATGTATGTAAAGCAAGATCCATGTAGAAAATAGATTTATATATATATGTCGATTGTTTGCAATGTGTGTGTAATATAAAACCCAAAATATATATGTTTGTTTCAGTTACATCCAGAGACGACATGTCTGTCAAAAATATGCAAATAGAAATCCTAGGTGACTAATCGGCATGGTGCTCATGGTAGCATGTCACTGCCTGCACCAACCACCTCAATAAGCGGTGGAGACAACTCGGCACCCCTACGGTGTGCCTCTGATCAGCTAGGGGAACATCAACTAAACGAGCATAATCTGGAACTCCGCTAGCGATCCCCTCTAGGTTTTGTACGAGCTCATCCCCCTCGCCCCCCTCACCTTGAGGGTCATAAGTGAGAGGGGTCCTCCTCGCTATTGGTGACATTCCGGCGAGCCTCTCTGGGCCAACATCTTCATACATATAGGATTAATGGTTAGAACATGCATGTATACTAAAAAATCATAAAACTCATAAAATTAAAAAGAGTATTACCAAGCTCCTCATCCCAGTCCTCTCCCTCTGGGAGTGGAAGGTCTGGATCTCCGGTAAAATAGGTGCCCGCATAGGGCCAGTCCTCCATGATGATCAACTGTTGTCGGAGCTAATCAAAGAACTCGGGCCTCCATGACATCTGTTGGCTACCCCTTGCCCTGGGCATCAATGCCGCCCATCGAGCCATCCATGGCTCTCTTAGTGGTGGATCCGGGACTATGGCCTCCTGGCACTGAAAATTTGGTAATCGTTCCAGGAAGAACGACACCAGGATCGACCCGTATAAAAACTATTTCAGTTTGGTCTTCTTGCATTTTGTGAGTTTTTGTTTCATGTTCATGGTCACAGCCATGGCCCAGTCAAAGATAGTTGGGTTCATACACTCCTATGAAAGTAGTAGCTGCATCTTTGTGGCCTCGTGCAGCGCCTGCGATCCCCCAACTCGCGTAATGGTGTGTAGCACTAATTTTAGTGCTAGATCGGGGATGGTCTGAATTTCTACTTTCCCACTCCATGTTCCTTTGCATGCCCCTAGGAACACCCTGTTCATGACCATGTCCATGTTTTCTCTCAGAGGTCTGGTACCAGTCAGAATAGGGACTGGACCCCTGCGTGACAGTCTAGTGATGAAGTATACATCTGATACTTCAAGCTCAAGTTCTTGGTCTCGAAGTTTGAATTTTTCCTCATCCTCATCCCAAATGCTGATGCGATACTACAGTAGTTTGGGCTGAGCCCGAAGACATGGCGTTAGAAAGTATTTTTTCAGCCCGCAATTTCGGAGAGCATTCATACAATGCTCATTTCACATTGCCGTTTCATCCTCTTCGCTATGCTCTCTCTCTTTCCATTCAATGACCATCCTTTTTTCTAGATACCTAAATCAATCAAACATAGGAATGTTATAAACCTCCTTGGGTATTCAAAATCACATTTCATTGGTTTTTTTTTTAGGAATTGAGGCCGGATCTTGTGTTGCGCTGTTGGCGCGACTGTTTGGCTAACAGTCGCGCCAGCTGGTGCGGCCTCTGTGTAAAACAGAGTGGATTGGCGCAAGTCCGTGCCCAGAACCTGCGCCAACCACGGTGTTGAACCCTTAGTTAAACTGAGAGGGAGGGTGAATCAATTTAACACATTCATGGATTTTTAAAACTTTCCTTTCACCTTATTTACACCTTCATTTCATGATCAACTTAATATGTGACCAATCTTAATTTGTGAGCAGCAAGTATTAAGCAGATTAGATAATGTAACAACGGTCTTAATATGTGAGCAGCAAGAATTAACAAGATTAGATATACCATATCAACACATAGACATCATTCACATAGACAACATATATAAGTGGAAACCCATAAGGGAGAAAACCACATCTTATTATCGTTGTGATGCAAAGGCAAGCTCCAACTCCCTCTCACCACTGATTTTATGTAGGCTCCAACCCACAGGAGGCTGCTACCTTAATTCTACAAGCTACAACTTGCAAGGAAGCTCCAACTCCCATCTATTTTCTACAGGCTACAACCTACAGGAAGCTCCTACCTCAGCCAGCTACAATTGACATATATCAAGCTACAACTTGATATGGAAGCATCAACTCCCATCTATTTTCTGTAGGCTACAACCTACAGGAGGCTCCAACCTCAGTCAACTACAACTGACATCTATCAAGCTACAACTTGATATGGAAGAATCAAATTCTTCACTTCTTTCAAAGAAAAAACACATGTTGATTTACCTGGATATCAGCTCTGTTCAGTTTCTTCTTCACTGCTATCCTCCAGCTTTCATATCTGTCTTATATCATCTCTAGATCTTCACATCTTCTCTATATGCTCCTCCTTCTTCTTACCCTTTCTTTCTCATTTCTCCATTCTCTAACCTCTCTATGCATATCTATGTGATATCATTTATAGAGTTCACCTCATGACTATTTGTATTCCACAAGGAATTCGAAATGAATAGCCATGACTCTTTGACTTATGCCTTCTCATTTCTTTGTCCAGCTCATTCATATGAATACAAAAATATGTACAAATTTCTGTTTTACAGTGGAGTTTTGTTTGCCTATGGATACTTGCCTTTGCATCACAAACAATATAAAATCAATTAAAACATTGCATTTTTAGTTACAATAAGTATTTCTATTCAGCCCATTTCCGACCCTTAGCTTGTTGTGCATTTGTATTTTCTTCTGCTGTCACTGTTAACAGTGCATGCTCGCCTACTTTCTATGCATGTAAAAATGCATTTCCCAAATTATGTTCTAAGTCTGGCAGCTGTTGTCATGTAACAGTTTTGCATACTCTCCTTTTCACTACAATTGTGTATCTGCTGCATATATAACTGCTTTACATGTTTAGCCCCCAAATAACTCTCAAATTCTCATGCATATAAAAATGCATTTCTAATTAATCATCCAAAAGGGTCCTCAATCTCTCCAATCTAGGAAATCTCTGTTCATTGCGGAAGCTCTTTTATAAATCATTTCGCTATGATTTATACAGCCATACAACCAACTATATAAGCGGAAGCTTTCTCTCTTTTCATCTTCAAACCTATGGTTAAGAACCATATTTCAATCCTCTCACAACCGCGTTGGATCAATCTCTTTAATCTTGATTAAATAATCAAGGTTCCAAACATCATATTTATGCTAATCTTTCACTTGACTTCCATTTTATTAAAGGGCATTCAACACTTCAATGTTTCTTCCAGGTCCACACTATGGTTATCATTTCTAAAATCGGCTTTGGGCAAAATAAATACGATGGCCACTCGTTCTTCATCATATGTTATAAACCATGACTCATATTCATTTAAATAATGGTTCCCCAATCTTTATTTACTTCTCTTCACACTTCATAGCAATCACTCATACATAGGCTTGGTTTATATTAAACCCAAAATGAGATTGCCCACAGGGTTAATAAACTCATCTTTCCATTCTATTTAAACATTCGGAATTAATTCGGGCTCAACCTTTGATAAAATATCATTTTATTGAATGTCGGTTTCATACCTTTTAAATGTTGGCAACTTTGACAATATGCGGAAGCTTTTCCTCTAATTACAATTTCTATGGCTTAAATCCCACATACATATAACAGATCTATATCTACAAATCGGACCAAAAATCACCTTGTGCTTAAGGTCCACCAAGCCTTCGGTCTTCAACTATGGACATGAAAATATATATAAAAACCCAATTTATAACTCTCCTTACTTTAGCATTCCACTATCACACTCAATCATCGAATGGAGTTGGCTCTTTTAATTTATAATGGGGCCACATTAAAATCCCAACATTACTCGAAATCCCAATTATCAATCATATTATGCACCTTCTTTATGGACTCAAATCCAAGTTAACCTTTGTGACAACATCCACCATATGCCTCATACCTTTGTGGAATCTATTAATCTCATATAGTTTTGACCATGCATATGTTACTTTTATTAACCGCATATCACAACGTCATTATACATTAATAAACTTTGGTTCAAATATCCAAAGCACCATTCACCAAACCCAATCCTTGGTTATAACATATTATAACTTACCAATTTTTCCAGCACACAAGTCGACGTTTCGCTTGCCTAAGGCGTATCTGGTCCACCATTAAGTCCTCGTGAACATTGATTGAATCCAAATATGGACGCACCATCGCATTCTCAACACCATAAATCAACGGCTATCACAGTATCGAGATGCACGAGCTTTGTCCCGAAAATATTTTGCGAAATAGGCAGGATTCTAAAACCGCCTTGCCACGCATCCTTCAAGGACCTCTATCGCATTATTTTTTGACATTCCACTTACCACTTAAAAAATTTGCGAGATCGTTGGTTTAATTCTCAAACCCTCTTTTACTCTTCCCTCAAGGTTTCGACTGCTCCATTAGCTCCGAGTTCCAATGAACGCACACTATTGTATGTTCTCCCTTAACATAGTGTAACCGCTTCCACATTTTCTTGCTCATCGACCTAAACAAATAGAGTTCAACGCTGGTTTAAATATATCCAACAATCGGGTACTGTCATTACTTACGTTCTCCACCAAGAAGGACCAAAATCTCATTGGCTTCTATCGAGCCTTTCTCACAGGATTAATACGCAGGAAATTCATAAACAAAACCCATGTATTCAATTGTGTGGCATTCATGACAAGCATTTGTAATACAAGCACTTTCTCTGGCATTAATAACCCAACAGATTATGGTTCACTTCTGTCGATTTCAACAATGGAAATAGGGCTCGATTCTAGGACTTTTATACAGAGATTTAATATGTTTAAACATACAAGGTTCACTATCGCATATGCCTAATTAACATAGTAAACCCCTTTAGCTTCTTCTGAGGTTATACACAACCAATTTAATCAATTTCTCCACATCATATACAAAATCCAAAATTAATACACCTCTCACAAAATCCAAAACCAAATTCTTTCATATTTACAAATGGCCTTTCAACAACTGCCTCTGCTCCTTGTCTGATGCTTTCTCTGCTACTTCTCTGCTACCTCTATGCTTCTTTGTTGTCTCAGTTACCTCTCTACTCCTTGTCTGTCTTTTCTGCCTTTGTTTCTTATCTAATGTTGTTCCTTGCTTCTCTTTTGCTATCTCTGCTGCCTCTGCTTCTTTCTCTGCTTCATATGTTTCCTCTGATGTCTTTGTTGCCTCTCTACCTTGGTTGCTGCTGTTTCTTTGTGCTCCTTTTTCCTTAGTGATAGTTTAGGTGATACTATTGTCTTCTCCTTTGCCATCAATGACTATATTTCCAATAGTCTCCCCCTTTGGCATTGATGGCAATACTCCACCAATACTCCAATACTTCCTTCAGGGCTTCCTCCCCCTTTCATTCTGAAAGGTGTGTTTTATCTTCCTCTGCCTATCTTCTTTTGCTTGCTTTTCCTCCCCCTTTGACATCAATGGAAAAGGGTTGCACATCTCTTAGTGTAGATTCTATCTTTTCATTTCCTTTCTCTGAGTTGTGTTTAGGCCTTCTTCTTCTGACTTTGTACCCTACTGCTCCAACCTGGTGTACAAGAGTTGTTGGGAGAACACTTTGAGAATCATTGAACTTGTATGTATATACACATTAAGTTGATATCATCCTAAAGCTCAGAATTATTTCACTTCTATAAAGATGAAAGTGATGATAAGGAAACTTCATAGAACACATTGTATTGGACTCATATAATCAAGGATGCATCATTGGACCAAAGCTAAAATACTGAGAATGCTTCAAATATACTTCAGTCTCTAGTATGATCTTCATCAGAAATACATATCTGTTGAGGAAGATTGTAGATGGAATATTTCTTCTTCTGCAATACACATCTGTAGTACAAAATCTGTTCAATTATGATTATGCCAATATATCTTTTATAGTTGTGGTTCACCTTTCCTCACTGTTGGTGGTGATATGAGCTAGGATGTTGACAAGGATATTACACTTAATAGCTGACAGGTCTTTGTTGCTGATGTGAACAATGAATCGACCATAATTTAATCTCAGAGATCAAATGACTTTACTTCTTGCACACTGTACTTTCAAAACAAACCCTTGAGGCTAGATACATTCAATGTACTGGTCAATCTCACTTATCAACCATGCAATTTATTTATGACATAAGGGGGTATGTATGTCAATGATCAATCTCTCTTTAAAGGTGAATTACTAGCAAATCCTTTATGCTGATGTAGGATTTAGATGAATTAATAAAAGACTTTTGAGCTTCAAAAGGTAATCACAACTAGTCCTTCATGCTTCAGATACTTTAACAATTCTATCAAGATGATCTTCCACAAAAACATATTAAAGATGTTTAATTTAAGTCTCTTGATGTACTCTTGCCACAGTCCTTTGATCCTGAGGACATGTACCTTACCACTGCTCCAATGATAACACTTGATATTTTGTTGATAGGCATGTTGCTTGTACCAAATACCAATTGATACTACTTTGATAAATTATGCAGAGATTTCACTTTAGCTTGCACATGAACCCATAGTTTCTACTATTGATCTTTCCACTATTCACACCATCAATCATCAATATACTGAATTTGATCTTGGCATCATTAACCATTTTTCTTAATCTGTCATTCTGTTCAAAGGAATTTCACTGCACTTTCCTTTCTAGGACTGCTCCAGAATCATTGCTGCTTTATATACAATTCAACTATTCTAACATATGATCTTTGGGAAGACATCTTCAATTTATTTACTTGGAATCTACATGGGCAGTTCACTCAGAGATTTATCACTCACTTAACTGCATTCCTCCAAGGGGACCTTTCATAGATGAATGATGTAATGATATAATGATGATAGGCACTTCTCTTACTCATCCTTCTTAAAGAGATTCATTGTTAATTCTAGTAGTATGATGCACAATGTGATCATCCTTTATGGGTCTTTCCAGTTCTGTAGCTCAAAACATAATTTTTGTGATTTTAACCATTCATCACTTAATGTGTTGATGTTTTCTTAGCTTACATGTTCATGGCTAATGCTCTCTCTAGCATCGTGGTTGCTTGTTGCCTTCTCTTCTTCCATCAACCTATTGGCTATTGAGTGCTCCAGGTATTCTTCTTCCTCTATAGTTTTCTATTAGAGAAATCGTCCTTTCCCTTCTTGATCTTATAGTTGTCCTCATTCCAAGGAGCTCTTCTTAGACTAATTTTGTGGGGAATATTTTTGAACTTCTCTCCCCCTGGGATTTTGCTTCATATCTATCACTGGTTGGATATTTGCATTGCTTCCTAGAGCATCTCCCCCTGAGACTATGATGGATTAATTATGTTATTGAGGTAACTGGCTCCCCCTTTCTCTTTTCCTTCCACACTTTATTGGGGTTCTTCATAATGTATGCACTTCTTTTTTATTCATAGTTTTGTTTGATTTTATTAGATTCCATCACATGTCTAGAGTTCTTTAATGTATATGTAAGTTTACAGTCTTTTGCTTTGTGACCAAGCTTGAGGCATACATAACATTTTATTTTACCAAGATATGTTTGAGCTGGTGTATAATATTTTGTGCTCCATTTTGAACATAATTTACATTCAACAAGTTTATGTCCAAAATTATTGCATGCATAATAGTAGCCATGGAAATTATTTGTGTACCTGGTGAAAGATTGTCTTTTCCATTTGCTTTCTTGAGCGGTTATTCCCTTTTGCTACATCCTTTGCTGGTTGGACTGGATTTGCTTTGTCTTGCAATATGCTCCAATATCTCCTGATTTATGACAAGAGAAACATGTGATATTTTTCATAGGAGGAAAGAACCTTCTTTGACATCTTCCAAATTTATTCAATTCATATTCAAGAGTGTATGAGCCTTTTTAAGCTGACGATTTCATCCTCTCATTCTCTGTCCTTTCATGTTGCTGCTTGTTTCTGTTTGTTTCTTTGCAAATCATGTTCTTGCTGGCTTCTACTTCTGGAGGAATCTTCTGAGCTGCTTCATTATCCTTTATAAATTTTACAAAAATGATATTCATGTTATCTTCTACCTTGGAATTACTAGATTCTCTTTTATATCCTATCCCAATATTTATGAGAGGATACCTTTGAGCATTTATAATCTTGTCCAACTGTTCAGAGCTTGTCATTTGAGGAGTATTCATTAATAATTCTCTTTGGGATTTTTCTAATTTCTTTCTCAGGCACACTACTTCTTCTTCCAATTTCTCTTAGTTTTGAATTCTATCCTTTATTTGCTTTAGTAGAGTGTCTTCTACTTTCCTTGCTTCTTCAAGTTGTGTCTTCAGGCCAACAATTTATTTCTTATCTTCATATTCTTTCTCATCACATATTTTCACCAATGTCTTCAGGTCTTTGTTTTCATTCTTCAATCTTTCTATTTCATTCAAGGCAATGTCAAGTTTGGTTTGTTCTTTCACTATAATTTCTTCATGGAACTTACTTCCATTCACACTAGCAGGTACCTCATTTTATTGAACATTTTCATTTTGACATGAATTTTTCTTCTTCTTGATTATCTTCTCCTTCTTGACAATGTAGCCACTAGTGTCTACTTCATGCATGAAATGAAATCTATCCCAGATTTCTTTTGCAGAGGTTGGATCCATTATTAAATAAATATCCTTGTTATGAAGACTGTTATATACACACATTTTGCCTTGGCATTCCTCTGTTGTTCTTGCAAAGAGGGAGAGTCTGTGCAGTAACCATCACATACAAGTTTCCATACCTCAGGTTCATAAGCCATTAAATATGTTTTAACCTTATCTCTCCATTCAGAAAATTTTGTTGTATTTAACACAGGTACATTTTGATAGTCCATGACTCAACCAGATCTCCTTCAAGCTATTAGGCTTACTCCAAAGGAACCCGCTTTGATACCAATTGTTGAACCCTTATTTAAACTGAGAAGGGGGGTGAATCAATTTAACACATTCATGGACTTTTAAAACTTTCCTTTCACCTTATTTACACCTTAATTTCATGATCAACTTAATATGTGAGAAATCTTAATTTGTGAGCAGCAAGTATTAAGCAGATTAGATAATGTAACAACAGTGTTAATATGTGATCAGCAAGTATTAAGCAGATTAGATATACCATATCAACACATAGACATCATGCACATAAACAACAGATATAAGTGGAAACCCATAAGGGAGAAAAACACATATTATTATTGTTGTGATGAAAAGGAAATCTCCAACTCCCTCTCACCACTCATTTTCTGTAGGCTCCAACCCACAGGAGGCTACTACCTCAATTTTGCAAGCTACAACTTGCAAGGAAGCTCCAAATCCCATCTATTTTCTGCAGGCTACAACCTACAAGAGGCTCCTACCTCATCCAGCTACAACTAACATCTATCAAGCTACAGCTTGATATGGAAGCACCAACTCCCATCTATTTTCCGTAGGCTACAACCTACAGGAGGCTCCAACCTCAATCAGCTACAACTGACATCTATCAAGCTACAACTCGATATGGAAGCACCAACTTCCTCACTTCTTTCAAAGAAAAAAAACACATGCTGATTTACCTGGTTATCAGTTCTGTTCAGTTCCTTATTCACTACTGTCCTCCAGCTTTCATATCTGCCTTATATCATCTCTGGATCATCACAGCTTCTCTATCTTTTCCTCCTTCTTCTTACCCTTTCTTTCTCATTTCTCCATTCTCTAACCTCTATATGCATATATATGTGATATCATTTATAGAGTTCACCTCATGACTATTTGTATTCCACAAGGAATTCAAAATGAACAACCATGACTCTTTGACTTATGCCTTCTCATTTCTTTTTCTAGCTCTTTCAGAGGAATACATCAATATGTACAAATTTCTGTTTTACAGTGGAGTTTTGTTTGCATACGAAGACTTTCCTTTGCATCACAAACAATATAAAATCAATTAAAACATTACATTTTCAGTTACAATAGGTATTTCTATTCAGCCCATTTCCGGCCCTTAGCTTGCTGTGCATTTGTCTTTTATGCTGCTGTCACTATTAACAGTTCTGCATACTCTCATGCTTTCTATGCATGTAAAAATGAATTTCCCAAATTATGTTCTAAGTCTGGCAGTTGTTGTCATGTAACAGTTCTGCATACTCTCCTGTTCACTACAATTGTGTATCTGCTGCATATATAAATGCTTTACAGGTTTAGCCCCAAAATAACTCTCAAAGTCTCATGCATATAAAAATTCATTTATAATTAATCATCCAAAAGGGTCCTCAATCTCTCCAATCTGGGAAATCTTTGTTCATTACAGAAGCTCTTTTATAAATCATTTCACTATGATTTATACAACCATACAACCGATTATATAAGCGGAAGCTTTCTCTCTTTTCATATTCAAACCTATGGTTAAGAACCATATTTCAATCCTCTCATAACCACGTTGGATCAATCTCTTTAATCTTGATTAAATAACCAAGGTTCCAAACATCATATTTATGATGATATTTCACTTGACTTCCCTTTTATTAAAGGGCATTCAACACTTCAATGTTTCTTCCAGGTCCACACTATGGTTATCATTTTTGAAATCGGTTTTGGGCAAACTCAATACGATGGCCACTCATTCTTCATCATATGTTATAAAGCATGATTCATATTCATTTAAATAATGATTCCCCAATATTTATTTACTTTGCTTCACGCTTCATAGCAATCACTCATACACAGGCTTGGTTTATATTAAACCCAAAATGAGATTGCCCACAGGGTTAATAAACTCATCTTTCCATTCTATTTAAACATTCAGAATTAATTCGGGCTCAACCTTTGATAAAATATCATTTTATTGAATTTCGGTTTCATACCTTTTAAACGTTGGCAACTTTGACAATATGCAGAAGATTTTCCTCTAATTACAATTTCTATGGCTTAAATCCCACATACACATAACAGATCTGTATATACAAATCAGACCAAAATTCACCTTGCGCTTAAGGTCCACCAAGCCTTTGGTATTCAATTATGGACATGCAAATATATATAAAAACCCAATTTATAACTCTCCTTACTTTAGCATTCCACTATCACACTCAATCATCGAATGGAGTTGGCTCTTTTAATTTATAACAGGGCCACATTAAAATCCCAACATTACTCGAAATCCCAATTATCAATCATATTATGCACCTTCTTTATGGAACTCAAATCCACATTAACCTTTGTGACAACATCCACCATATGCCTCATAAATTTGTGGAATCTATTAATCTCATATAGTTTTGTCCATGCATATGTTACTTTTATTAACCACATATCATAATGTCATTCTACATTAATAAAATTTGGTTCAAATATCCAAAGCACCATTTACCAAACCCAATCCTTGGTTATAACATATTATAAATTACCAACTTTTCCAGCACACAGGTCTACGTTTCGCTTGCCTAAGGCGTATCTAGCCCACCATTAATTCCTCGTGAACATTGATTGAATCCGACGATGGATGCACCATAGCATTCTCAACACCATAAATCAATGGCTATCGCATTACCGAGATGCACGAGCTTTATCCCGAAAATATTTTGCGAAATAGGTGGGATACTAAAACTGCCTTGCCACGCGTCCTTCAAGGACCTCTATCGCATTATTTTTTGACATTCCACTTACCACTTAAAAACTTTGCAAGACCGCTAGTTTAATTCTCAAACCCTCTTTTACTATTCCCTCAAGGTTCTAACTGATCCATTAGCTCTAGGTTCCAATGAACGCACACTACTGTATGTTTTCCCTTAACACAGTGTAACCTCTTCCACATGTTCTTGCTCATCGACCTAAACAAATAGATTTCAACGCAGTTTTAAATATATCCAACAATCGGGTGCTGTCATTACTTACGTTCTCCACTAAGAAGGACCAAAATATCTTAGCTTTTGTCGAGCCTTTCTCATAGGATTAATACGCAGGTAATTCATAAAAAAAACCCATGTATTCAATTGCGTGGCATTCATGACAAGCATTTGTAATACAAGCACTTTCTCTAGCATTGATAACCCAACAGATTATGGTTCACTTTTGTCGATTTCAACAATGGAAATAGGGCTCGATGCTAGGCCTTTTATATAGAGATTTAATATGTTTAAACAAACAAGGTTCACTATCGTATATGCCTAATTAACAGAGTAAACCCCTTTAGCTTCTTCTGAGGTTATACACAACCAATTTAATCAATTTCTCCACATCATATATAAAATCCCAAATTAATACACCTCTCACATAATCCAGAAACAAATTCTTTCATATTTACAAATGGCCCTTCTACAACTGCCTCTGCTCCTTGTCTAATGCTTTCTCTGCTGCTTCTCTACTACCTCTTTGCTTCTTTGTTGTCTCAGCTACCTCTCTGCTCCTTGCCTGTCTTTGCTGCCTTTGTTTCTTGTCTAATGCTGCTCCTTGCTTCTCTTTTGTTGTCTATGCTGCCTCTGCTTATTTCTCTGCTTCATATGTTTCCTATGATGTCTCTGCTGCCTCTCTACCTTTGTTTTTGTTGTTTCTTTGTGCTCCTTTTGCCTTTGTGATAGTTCAGGTGCTACTCTTGTCTTCTCCTTTGCCATCAATGACGATATTTCCAACACACGGAGCCCAAAATTTTGAAAATATTTCCCTAAAGGACCTCAAACAATAATTAAATATAGTAAAATGTAACTTAAAAGATGTACAAATAGGTCGACTCTTACCTGAACCAGATGGAAGTCAATTTGATCCACTGGATCGGTCGCACTCGTCACCTATATATCGAAGCACAAAAGGGTCACTGTTGCTTTGCAAAGAGGTAAAAAGTGAAAAGTAAATATTTTTTACCACTGTTGGTCTTTTATAGCTTTTCAAAGTCCTAAATGGGTTTTTAAACATGCTTTTCGATATATTTTTGCATTATTTTTGTCGAATATGTTTTACACGCACCTTTTTGTGCAGCAACAGGTTTTTCACGTGGTTTTGACGAAGAGACGAGTTGTATTTTATAATTTTTCAGACTCAATAAAAACAGGAAAAAGTCACTATTGGAGTCACCTTTTAGCTCTTTTCTAACTCTCTAAAACTGAAAATATTGCTGAGTCGCTTGTCGTTTTGAGCTCGTTAAATTGGTTGTGAAACGAAATCTACCCAGTATACGTTTACCCCTTTTTCAGGCTGGGATAGATGTAGAAATTTGAATAACTGATATATTATTCATTGAGATTCTCTTGATCACACACTATTTTAGCTTCATGCATAATATAGAATATCTTCTACCATTGATCATCACATGCGGAAATAAAATCAATTGCATGCATACATTAAAACCACAAACAATCACACATATGAACACAGTATTTAATGGGAAAGCTTAAAGCTGAAAACCCAAACTATCTGTATATTATATGTCATGGAGATCATGTAAATAACCATTGTACAAAGCTCCTCACAAGCTCTCAAAGACAACCTCCAATTGCTACACACTATCAAGCTAGATCTACAAAAACACATGCTCCACCTTTGCCACTTGATAGCCAGCCTCTATTGTGTTTTCAATGCTATGGGATGGCTTTATTAAATAGATAAACCACCTGCCTTGTACTGCGCAATCCTCGTGGGCTTCTCCACCTATCTGTGTGTTTCAAATAGCAACTGTATAGTCACAACTGATAGTTAACCTACTCTTTCACCTATCTCTACACTGGTCTCCATTGAAACTTTCCATGCACTGAAGTTAACTGATGCATTCTTTAGTTGATTAATGAGTTTATAATTAGTGAATTAATTAATAATTAATTCACACCACTCTCACTAATTGTATCAATTAGTTAAACCGAATACAAATAGCTCAACTATGTTTAGATTAGTTAAACTGAATACAACTCCACTAACTTCCTCAATCAACTCCACCAAACTCTGTCACATGAGTTCTAGCTGAAGTATCCATGCAATAGCTCCACTTAACCCTCAGGAATAGTGTAATTCCTTCTGTCAGCTACTGTGCCACATCTGTGCACTTAACTGAAGTGCTCCAAGAGAATAAGATAATGTTTAGAGTCCAAATATTATTAAGAGCTAATAATATTCGACATATCTATTTTTAGACTGGCAATCTAAAAATAGATTCCGCCCAATATGTCTAAAATTAGAAGTCCATCTATTTTTTCTGACTTGACCAACCATCCACAAATAGCATCCTGCAACTCATAGAACATGATCCATATGTCTAAAAATAGACATAGTCTAAAAATAGACTTTGCGCCAAAAATAGCCTGCGGGCCCACTTAGTGAAGGCGACTCCTTTCCACTAAGCTCATCATCTTGTTACAGTATCAACACTCCCTCTCAACAAGATATGGACTATCTACAACCCTCATCCCCACCGTGGTATTCGAACTTTCACTCGGTGAGCACCTTTTCGTCAAGATATCAACATCCCGATCCTTCCGTAGGAATGTGCGGCAACATGGACTACCGCACACAATCTTCCGATATGATGACAATGATGTCAAGCACTTCCGCCTCAACCTCCATCCTCCCGACCGTACCATAATCCATATCCCGATGTGCCTCCGAGATATCTCAATACATGCTTGCCTGCCTTCCAGAAGAGCTTGGTAGGCTTAACCATAGCTTGTGAAAGCTGGTTAACAGCATAGCATATGTCGAGTTGTGTACTGGCCAAATACATAAGCGACCCCACCAATTGTCGATAAACAGTGGCATCCACTACCTCCGCCGAAGTAGCATCCTCCTTCCTCCATCTACCAAGAAGAGGAGTATCAACAGGCTTGGAGCCATGCATGTTGAACTTCTCCATTATCTCCTGGGCATACTTGCCCTGAGAAACAAACAATACATCACTGCGCTGCCAAATTTCCAATCCCAGGAAATAATGAAGGAGGCCCAAGTCCTTCATCTCAAACTCTTTTGCAATATCAGCCTTGCATGAGTGTATCAACAGTTCATCACCCGTCAAAATAAAATCATCTACATAAAGTACAATGATCAGAAACTTACCCTCCACCACAACTGCAGAATTGATCTCATTTCACTCTTGGAGAATCCAAGTCTGTGAAATAACCGTTCATCCTATAAAGCACGAGGTGCTGTTTCAACCCATACAACGCTTCCTTGAGTCTCGCACACATGCGACTACCGAAGATCTAGAACCTTCGGTCGTCGACAGACACCTCCTCTCAATGACCTATTAGAGGAACATAATGAAGATCCATCTCACTAATGCCACCTCATCTACGCTAAGAGAGCAAGAATCATCCGTATGGAAGAATACCTCATGCATAGGTAGGTCTCCTACAATCGATCCACTCTATCCGTGAAAAAGCCTCGCAACAAATATTTCTGTACTTCTCCACACTCCCGTCAGCTGCCTGCTTCACTTTGTAGATCCATCTCGAACCCACCACTGATTTCCCTTCCGGCCTTGGGACAATCTCTCATGCACTATTTTTGACAATCGAATCATACTCTTCCACCATGGCATCTACCCATGCAGGATCCTCCACAACTTCCTCGAAAGAGGATGGCTCTATCACGATACACTTGCTCACAAGAGCCATGTATCCAACATAATCCTGGGCTGTGTGACTATCTCCTTTCCGCACCGTGATGGTGTTCACAACCTTTATCACCCGAGCGCCGCCGCCTTGTAGTGCGCATGCGCCCTCTGATGGTTGGCGCTGCCTGGGTGGTTTCTTCCACCTCCTGAACCTCCTCTTGTGGCTGATCCACATCCGGAAGCTCCTCCTTAGGAACTAACAGTTCCTCATCTGCATGCAAGTGTAGCTCCCTCTCAAGCGAACACTGCATGGCTTTCTCCTCCTGGAATTTTATATCCCGTCGCACAACAGTCTTGCGACCGTCTGGCACATACACACGATAGTTATGGGGTGTATGAGTGTACCCCATAAATATCCCAACCTCTGCAGTCAGCTCCAACTTCTTCCTGGCATCCTTCGTCACATGAATGTAAACAGGTGAACCAAAAATCCTCAAATGGGAAATATCGGGCCTCTTACTAGAAAACGCCTCCTCGGGTGTACTCATGCCAAGTATCCTGTGAGGACAACGGTTCTGCACATATACTGCAGTATTGCATGCCTCAGCCCACAAGTGTATGGGTAGGCCCTGATCATGCAACATCGCCCGTGCAGCACCCATGATCGTTCCATTCTTCTGCTCAGCAACCCCGTTCTATTGTGGGTTATGATGTTCTATGAGCTCTCTTCGAATTCCTTCTGCGCTACAAAAGTCCTTGAATTCGCCAGAGATGAATTCACCACCATTGTCGCTCCTAAGAGCCTTCGCCTGCTTCCCCGATTCTTTCTCAACCAGTGCCTTGAACTCATAGAACTTTGAGTATGTCTCGCTCTTCTTTTGCATGAAGAAGATCCAACACTTACGAGAAAAATCATCAAAAAATATCACATAATACCTGTGCTTTGCTGTCGAAGCTGTTGAGAAAGGCCCACACACATCTGTGTGAATTCTCTCAAGGATCGTCGTGGTGCGACTATCCTTCTCGTGAAAGGTGGCTTTCAAAAATTTTCTCAAGGTACACCCCTTGCACTGATCTGACTGCGTAAGAGTGCCTTTAGGAAGCCCAGTAGAAATCTGCTGCAGTATCTTCAAAGCTCCATGGCGAAGGTGGCCCAATCTCCGGTGCCACAACTCGCCATCATCCCGGCTCACCACTCCTTCTGCCTTTCATGCCATTTTTGCACAGCCATCTACCTGTAATTGATAAAGGTTCTTAACTAGAACCCCTATCCTCCAGGTCTCACCAGTTGCCTTACTGTGCAAGAAATCCTTTCCTTCGCTAAAAACAACATCATATCCCTTGTCTTCTAACATCGCCACAGAGATAAGATTCTACTTCAATCCTGGAACATGCATCACTTCCTTCAATCTGAAGGGTTTACCAGACTCCCTCTCAAAGGAAATGGTACCGATACCAGTTGCACTGTATCTACCATCATCGCCCATCTCGATGTGCACTCCAAGATCTTTCTCATCCAGATCAGAAAAAAAATCTCGATCTCCTGTCATGTGAAAAGACGCACCATTGTCCAAGAACCAAACTGAACCCATCACACTTGATACCAAGCATGTGACCGTGAAAAATACAACAAATTGCGAGGCTAAGGCTCTGCACCGCAGCCCAAACAGCCTCACTTATTTTTCTTCTTCTCCTCTGGACAACTAGTGGCGAATGTTTGTCCGTGTTGGTGATGTTGAAAGCACTTCTGCACTCGGGACATGTCCTGTTTTCTTTTCCTTCACAACTGGATTGAGAAGCTTTCTTGCTCTTCCCCTTATTTGCTTTGGCAGCCAAAGCACAATTCTCTTCATCAGAGTTCTTTGATGAAGATCCGTCCCTGGTACTCTGCCTTATCTCCTCTTGCACAAGATCCGACCAAAGTCGCTCCCATCCTGGCAATTTCTCCCGACCATTGACAGAGTCCTGATAGGAATGCCAACTCTTTGGAAGCCCAAGGAGAACCAAGCTCACCAAGTCCTCATCACCAACAGTCACCCCCACACTTCCCAGCTCATCCCTGCATTGGATGAACTTCGTGAGGTACTTGGGCATACTGTCTCCTTTCTCCATTTTTATGTTTATGAGTTTATCCTTGAGCGCCAACTTCCTCTGATCGCTCTTGCTTTGGAATAAATATGTCAAAGCTTTCCACATCAAGAATGGATAAGATTTACCATGAAGGCTGGACACTATGTGATCCTTCACACCTTCCAACAGAATCCTTTGACACTTTGCTGTGTTCTTTTGCCATGCGTCATACTTAAACATCACTAGAAGTAGGCTTAGACTTCAGCATTCATGAATTCCTTCAACCCATTTTCATCTAGCACCACCTCCATCCTATCCTTCCATGCAATACAATTTGAGCTGCCCTCAAGTGCCGTACTCCAATCGCAATCCTTTTAAATACATCTCAACTTCGACACTAAGAAAAACTGCAATTCGAATTCCACCAAAGACAAACTCAACCGGTCAATGTTTTGCAATTGCTCCAATGATCAATATTGCTCTGATACCATGTAGAAATTTGAATAACTGAGATATTATTCACCGAGATTCTCCTGATCACACACTATTTTAGCTTCATGCATAATACATAATTTCTTCTACCATTGATCATCACATGCGGAAATAAAATCAATTGCATGCATACATTAAAACCACAAACAATCACACATATGAACACAGTATTTAATGGGAAAGATTAAAGCTGAAAACCCCAACTATCTGTATATTATATGTCATGGAGATCATGTAACAATCATAGTACAAAAACTCCTCACAAGCTCTCATGCACACCCTCAATTGCTACACACTATCAAGCTAGATCTAGCAAAACACATGCTCCAATATTTTGCCACTTGATAGCCAGGCTCTATTGCGTAATCAATGCTATGGGATGGCTTCAATAAATAGATAAACCACCTGGCTTGTACTGTGCAATCCTCATGGGCTTCTCCACCTATCTGTGTGTTGCAAATAGCAACAGTATCGTCACAACTGATAGTTAACCTGCTCTTTCACCTATTTCTGCACTGGTCTCCACTGAAACTGTCCATGCACTGAAGTTAACTGATGCATTCTTTAGTTGATTTATGATTTTATAATTAGTGAATTAATTAATAATTAATTCACACCACTCTCACTAATTGTATCAATTAGTTAAACTGAATACAAATAGCTCAACTATGTTTAGATTAGTTAAACCGAATACAACTCCACTAACTTCCTCAATCAACTCCACCAAACTCTGTCACATGAGTTCTAACTGAAGTATCCATGCAATAGCTCCACTTAACCCTCAAGAATAGCATAATTCCTTCTGTCAGCTCCTGTGCCACATCTGTGCACTTAACTGAAGTGCTCCAAGAGAATAAGATAATGTTTATAGTCCAAATATTATTAAGAGCTAATAATATTCGACATATCTATTTTTAGACTAGCAATCTAAAAATAGATTCTGCCCAATATGTCTAAAAATAGAAGTCCATCTATTTTTTCCGACTTAACCAACCATCCACAAATAGCATCCTGCAACTCATAGAACATGATCCATATGTATAAAAATAGACTTTGCGACAAAAATAGCCCACGGGCCCACTTAGTGAAGGCGACTCCTTTCCACTAAGCTCATCATCTTGTTGCAATCTCAACAATAGATTATTTATGAAAAAGGAATACCCTAGCCTATCGGGACTAGGAGGTTCTCTCAAACATAGATTTCTACCTTTTTGGATATGTGGGACTACCTACAAAAAGGCACTGTTGGAGTTTTCTTTTCTGTTGTTTTTCCAAACTCTCTAAATATGAAAAGACGCTGAGTTCTTCCTTTGTTAGACTTGTTAAAAAATGATGACATCGGACTTCGTCGTAATGACATTACTCAAGTTCCTACTTCCTAGGTCTCGTAAAATGTACTAGGTTGGATTTGTTTGAAGGACAAACTTATATTGCAAGCACATGCTATCCCCTTCAAGCTTATTTCCAAAAAATATTTGGGGTACTCTCGAAAAATGGTGGGGGAAAATGGAACCAATATTATAGTCATGTCGGCAGTATGTCGCTCTTGAACATGGCACTTTTCTACATTCGCGTTGGGTTGGGGAAATCTCATCTCGTTATCTGCTTCCCTTCATGGGTTTGGGTAATATCTTTTTACCACTCATCTACTCTTTGCCACATCAGCATGATCTCAGATCTCTTGATGTCAAATACTTCCAAATCTAGTGTCATGCCGCTGATATGTTCAAGAGAAGTTTGCCTCTGCATTTTTCAACCTCCCTTTGATTCTCTGTTGTTCTTGATTCACAAACATCATGTTCCTCTATTTCGTGTCGATGATGTGGGAAAAATTATGGCCCACCTTCAATCAAGGTCACTTCCTGTTGACTTCAGTTCATTATCCATAAGGCTAATCTAGATACTCCCTTCAGGTGCCTTGGAGCCTGCATGCCTCAATGGTAGGTTCTTCACGTTCGACACAAGGTTTTCATTATTGGCCTTTGACCGGATGATTCTGCGGATGTTCGACGCCAACTCACTGATCACATTCTTTGGATTGTACCTCTTGTACCTTGAGAGCCATCATCACTATTGGTGGTTTCTCTCGCATCTGTTAACGACTTTCATTATTGGCTGGTAATCAGACGATGTTCTTGCATGTTCGACTTCTGTTCACATATTTGCATGCTCAAAATTGTACTCTGTTCGGGTCGAGATGGAGCGCAAGACCCTGGATTTTGTCTGATAACATCCAGGCTGTGAATTGTTTGTGGATTATTACATGACTCTTTTGATTGGATGGTTGCGACCATACCTGAGTCTACTTGTTGATCCTTATTTTACTGGATGGCTGCGTCCATACCTTGGATCTCATTTTGTACACTTTATTATGGATGGTTGTGCCCATACCACATATCATGTCTCAGGTCTTCTGACAATAGTCTTTTCAGTTGAACGCGTTCTCATAAAGCATTTCACCCCTCCCTCTCTCTCGGGCCTCATGCTTTAGGGGGCATCTGTTACACAACATTTTGTCACTATCCCTGCAATCCCTTGTCTCGTACATTGGAGGAATATTCTAGTGAATTTTGAACAGTAAAATGTCTTGAAAACACCTTGATGGTATCCTTCTTCATAAGGGCAAGAATTCTCCTGAAGAACATTTCCTCTAGAAAGCCCTAAAATCCCATGTTTTGGCATTGGCGCAACTAGCCAGTTCATCCCTCACGCCAATAGGGAAAATATACACTACTAGGCGTGCCAGATGGCTCTCAGTCCATGTGTATTGCCCACGCCAAGCCTATTAGGGAATTTTTAAAAAAAATATAAGGCGGAAGTTTGATTCTAACAACTTCAAAACGAATCATCAAAAGTAAGCTGGGTTGTTTGGCTCCGGATCTCCCTGATTAGGAAGTGGTTTTCCACCTCTCATGGAACCTTCCTAAGAGATAGGACTCTCCCCCATGATTATAGGGATCCTAACCTCTCCTTCTCCTTCTATAAAAGCCTACCCTCTCCATTTGATAGCTAGCTGAACTTTTGGGAAGGAAATTATAGCCGAGTGACAATCAAGAGTAGAGCTAAGGAGAACCCTGTGAGAGAGAGAGTCTTGTCAAATCCCTGACGAGCTTTGTAAGGCACGTCCTGCTAGAATCCTATCAAAGGAAGATCACGACGTCAGAGCATTGGTTATAATCATTCTCTCGTATCTTAATATACATGACTCTACTATTGGTTCCATGATTGTGTTTGTCAATTATATAATGCAATTTCATTCGTTCCTCTCTTACTAATAGATAGTTATAAAGTGTGAAATATTACATTGCATGTTGTCTCTCTTCTTTGCATGTGTATAGGTATCTAGATGCAGCGATTTCACGGATCATGACTTGTCCAGCTAGAAATGGAAGTGCCATTTATTATTTGACAAAAGCAGCGAAGGAATCATGGTAAGCGATCTATCGCAATTCTATCTTTTGTAACTAGGAATCAATAGCTTTGTGTGTTTCGATTGTTGCTAGACCCACTCTAGGGCTAGTGGGATCGCCTCTGTCCACAAAGGGGATTTACCTCCACAACACTTTCTCAGGTGAAATCCTTGATAGCGTGGGTGGACATGAAGCATATTCCTTCACCAATGGGTTCTCCAGGTACCACCAGATCTGAATCGCACCTGAAGATCACAGTAAGACTACGTTCACAACAGAATGGGGATCCTTTCAGTATAAAATCATGCCCTTTGGTCTCAAGAATGCACCTGCTATCTTCTCAAGAGTATTAGTTTCGGTATTCAAGGAGTTCATCCATAAGTTTCTGGAATTTTATTTCGATGACTAGATGGTATTCAGCTTGGTAAAGGAGCATCTCTCCAACCTGCACATGATGTTGGATGCCTTTCGAAAGCACTAGATTTCCTTGAATATCAAGAAGTGTATCTTTTGTGTGCCTTTTGGAATCTTGCTTGGACACATAGTATGCCGACAAGGTCTGATGGTTGATCCTTCGAAGGTACCAGTAATTATAAACCTTGCATTCCCAACAATGGAGAAAAAACTGTGTTTGATTCTCAGACACACGAAATATTATAGAAAATTCATTCAGGGGTACGCACTAGTCACATCACCCATGGAAAAACTTCTTAAAAAGGATGTTTCCTTTTTTTGTAATGATGAATGTCAGAAGAGTTTTGAGCTACTCAAAGTGAAGATGGTCTCTGCACCCATACTAATATTTCCTAATTGGTCGAAGGAATTTCATGTACATGTGGATGCATTAGAAATCGCCTTGGGTGCTAGCCTAACTTGGCCTGGGAGGGAGATGTTGATCACCTGGTTTCCTTTTCTAGTAGAAAACTATCCGGCGTAGAGCGCAACTACTCCACCACCAAACGAGAAGGGATGACTATGGTATACGCATTATAGAAATATCGACACTATCTATTGGGAGGACACTTTAAGATGTTTACCGATCATTTGGCTTTAAAATACCTTGTGAACAAGCCTGTGTTGGGGGGGAAGATTTGGAGATGGATGTTGCTATTTCAGGAATATGATTTTGAAATCATAGTCAATCCAGGAAGGCTGAATGTGGGTCTAGATCATCTGTCCCGCATTGAGACGGGCAAAGAAACTACTAACTTGGAGGAAGGATTACCAAATGCGCAACTATTTGCCATTAAGGTCGTTGATGCACACTTCTTTGATATCATTCAGTTCCTGACTACAGGCATGGCCCCCATAGAATATTTGGTACAACAGAAGAAGGATTTGGTTACTCGAGTGACGAAATTTACTATTATCGTCGGCCATTTATAAAAACTAAGCGCTGATGAAGTACTAAGAAGGTACGTCCTAGAACATGAATGGCATGCCATCTTGGTGGAGGTGCATGAAGGCATCGCAGGAGGCCACTATGCACGAAAGGCAATGGCACAAAAGATCTTGAGAGCTGGGTTATGGTGGCCTACCCTACACCATGATTCTCATGACTATTGTAAATCATGCGATATGTGCCAGCGCATAGGATGAAATGCCATTGCAACCTCAAATTTCTTTGCAGGCCTTTGACAAATGGGCCATTGATTTTGTAGGACTAATCAATCCTCTAGGAAAGAAGACAGGTGCGTGCTACATTATTAATGCCACTGACTATGTCACTCGATGGGTTGAAGCACAAGTGGTAAAGGATTGTATTACAGATACTACTGCGCACTTCATCTTTGAGCAGGCATTGACCAAGGTCTGTAATGCCGATCGTAGTGATTGGGACGCATGCATCCCCTCTGTTCTGTGGGCATATCAGACGACCTACAAGAAGCTAACGGGAAGGACCCCCTTTTAGATGGTCTATGGCAAAGAGGCCATTATACCAATAAAATACATTGTTCCTAGTCTATGTATCGCAGCATTTACAAATATGGCAGAACCTGACATCATGGAAGAATGCCTTGCGCAAATTTTGGCATTGGAAGAAGATCGGTTCATTGCTAACTTTCATTAGCAGGTTCAGAAGGCTCGCGATAAATATTGGCATGATCGACATATTCGCCAAAAGACATTCGTAGAAGGCGATCTAGTCCTCTTATACGATAGCCAGTTTGTGAAACACCCAGGGAAATTTTGACAGCACTGGCTTGGTCCCTACACTGTTAAGGAAATTATGGATGGTGGAGCAGTTAGGTTAGCTAACCTGCACGGTGATGTGTTACCAGGATATGTCAATGGCAGTTGGCTCAAACTAGACAAGGTTAAATGACTATATGGCCGGAATAGTTGTCTTAGGCAGAATCGGCCCACCAAGGATGGGGCACTGAGGTACAAATGGAATACGCACGCTGGTCAGGATAATCAAGCAGCTCCAGGGATAATTAGTGGACCAGCGGCCACAGTGACTCAGGATGAGTCACAATATTGTGTTGGTTGACTGTTGGAACAGGATCTCCTACAAGCTTCGAAACTGGTCTGATTTTGTATATTTTTTCTAGCGCAGGGGTTTTGGGGTGGTTCAAAGCCCTGAAAGCATTGTAACGGGTCAAAGGGTAGACCTAGAGTCCACAAACCACAGTTTGAGGACTATAGAAAAGATTAATCTAGATTGTTATAAATAGAGGAACATTTTGAATTATAAGGTAGGAAGATGATGAGATATTGATGCGAATTGTGGCTTAGTAGATCTGTTTGGGTTTTTGGGGAAAGGACTCCTGCCGGTTGTGTGCACGAAGATCCCAAGTCCTACTATTTGTGAACCCTGCTGCTGTGTGCACAGGTCGGGTTTGGGTATCGTAATAAGGAACTAAAAGATTAATGAATGAGAAAGGTTGTTGCGTAGCTGAATATATTTGTACTGTTCATGCAAATCTTTGATAGCTGATGCGTTATGCATATTCTGTGTTAAGCTATGAAAGTACTGTGTTAAGTGTTTCTCCTGCATCTGGGTCTGTTCTGTTATGTTTTGATGCAAAGAATAACTGTAATGCTACACTACTGTTTTAGAAGTATATGATTTGTTGAGTACAGTAAGTATAGTTGACCTTGCGCACGTGGATGCGAACGAGATCTATAGATCCGGTTCTGAGATAGGCAATCTGGTCATTATAAAGCCGGACACAGATCTGCTTGGCTTACCTATCCTCTCTTAGGGTGCAGAAACCCGATTCTAGCACCCACCCATACTTCTTCGGGTGAGACTTTGACCTGCGCGAGCAGGTCACTACCGAAAGGGCCAGTAGTATAGGGGTTTGTTGGCAAACCTTAACCTCCTAACCTAGGTCAAGACCCCTCGAGCTAACACTCTACTTTAACTCTTTGTGTAGATTCATGTATAGCTTCCCTGTATAATGTCCTATTTTTCTCCTGGTTATGGAATTGTTTTTAGCGTCCATTTTAGCTTCTTTTTTGGCTTTCTTTGTAGCTTCCTTTGTAGCTTCCTCTGTAACATCCTATTTTACTCCTAATTATGGAATTGTATATGAATTTTTCTATTACACATGTCAAGGATGAATTTTATAATTAATTGGATATGACTTGATGAAAAATCACTTCACTTTACCATAATAATGTATTATTAGACCTTGTAAACGTCATTAATTTTACTATTATGGTAATCTCCATTGTTTTTAGTATCATTACTCTTATCATCATTTCTTTTAGGTTATTACCTTTACTGTCATTTTTGGAAATTGATGCGACTATGCGAAGTCTTTTCTCATGAGAACTAAAAGACCTAATTTGGTAAAAAGGGAGTATTTCATGTGTCTCGAGACTCTCTCCTTAGCAAGCATCTGTGTGTGCCAAGGAAAATCTATAACAAGTCTTTAGTAGAACTAAGAAGTTACAATTCTAGGTAGCCATGGGAGGAGAGAAAGTAAGGCATAAACCCAATTTTGTTGACATGATGTTACCGTACCTAGAAGCTCTCAAATTTTTTCGAAATGTGGGGTGGTTAAGTTATTTTCGGAAATTGCAGGGTTTTAGTGAGTTGGTTGCTCTAGAGTTTGCACAAACCCTAAATGAACAATATTCTGAAGTTAGGGTTTTTATAATTTTTGTTAAATAGGAGGTAATTTCAAGAGTAACAAGGTTGCCATAGAGAGGGGATTAGTGTTTTTCAAGGAAGGTGGTGATTATATCATCTAAGGTTGAGTTTCTACAAGAAGGAGAGGAATTGAAAACTAAGGGTAATGGTTTTGATAGAATATCCCTTCCCCACCCTTGGTAGTATGTGACTCTCTTCATTCTGAAATTCATCACCTACGAGGGTCACTTTGGGGTTGTATTAAACTATCACTTTCAGTTGTTAGCACAACTTAGGATAGGGAAGTTGATAAATATCCCTTACTATTTGTTGAAGTCACTACAGTTTTGAGATTTTGAGGTAGCATCAGGTGTGCTCTAGCCCTAAGATTTTGTGGAAGGGCTAAGACACACAAGACCTCCAAAACCCAGAAATTGTTTGGAGAAATTTCATCTGCTATGAAAGATATTAAAATAATTATTATTTTTAATGAGGACCCTAAGTCTAACTTAGGGAATTAGAAAAATTAAAGTGAATTAATTAAACACATGTGATGAAATGTTCTAAGTGATGTGGATCAAGAAGTATTTTAATTATAGATGTGGATTAGAGATTAAATCATGTTCGTTAATGTTAAAATGAAAAAATTATAAGAGAAAGGCTTGGGGTCAGTTGGAGATACACACACACATTGGCAGAGCACTGAAGCTAAGTTGAATTTCTGGGGTAGGGTTTTGTTGAGAAATTCAAAATGAGTTGCAGTGATGTGAGAGGTAGAGATTGACGAGGGATGAGTTGATCCAAGGCTAAAAATACAACAAGATGGAGAGGCAGTGAGTACCAGTTAGCGCAAAGCCAGCCGGCTCCACGCAGAGACAGCACAGAGGTTGTGCAAGCCCAACTAGGGTGACGTAGACCCAACCAGCATAGCGTAGGGGCAGTGCAACACAAGCCATGGTGATGGAGTCCCAGTCGATGCAGTGTAGAGGCAACACAACACGAGTCAGGGCAACACAATGGGGATGGTGGCCAATTAAGGACTGATGTAGAGGCTGCGCTAAGGGTTCCAATGGGCTAGAAGGGGCTCATGATCTGTAAATCCCATTTGAGGGTATGATACAACCATATATTATATATCTGAGTGAAAGGTACTTATTGCCGTGTAATTTATCTATATGTCCAACCATGTCTGGTGCCCAGATTGTTGTATTCAGATTCTACATAATAAAATAAACCCTCTAAAGATGTTGCACCGGTTTTTCCAAATTGGGTTTTTCCGGGGAAATTAGTCAAAAAAATTATGTGTAATATTGTCACATGTGTGCACTGTTCATTAAATTATCTGTAGATGTGTATGCTACATTTAGTGTCTTCTTTAGTGTTTTTCTGAATATTTCGTTAAATAACTTGTTAAATGTTAGTGAAACAAGTAGGTAAAGTAGATATAATTACTACAGTAGGGTTTCTGCTTTGAAAATTTCACATGGTATTATAGCATTGCAGATCAATATGATCCACCAGCAGAGAGGTTGAAGAGGATTGCTGCAGAGAGTGCATATGAAGCAGCAGAGTTCCAGAAAGGGTAGCGCAACACCAAGAGGACGTAGTCCCAACAAAGGACATACAGGGGCTGACACAATCCCAACTGGGTGATGCAGAGGCAGCATAGAGCCTTCCAGAGTGACGCAGGAGTAGCTTGAACTACGCATAGGTTGCACTGAGCCAGTCTACTCACGTAGAGGCCATCCATAGGGATGCAACCCAATTTTTAGTTTGTTGTGCAGATTTTCCATAGTCCAAAAGTAGAGCTTTATATATTCAGATGTTGCTAGTGTGGAAGAGGCTCTGTCGGTGCATAATCGTGCCTAAAAAAGGTGACAAGAGAGGGAGGAGGACAGTTTCTCAGTAGATCTATGCCAAACATATCTAATATTCAATCAGGAGGGTGATCATAGAGAAATATTCAGTTTTATTTTTTGCTGAGGATTTCTGGGAGGTAAATCAGTTATCGAAGAGAGCATCTACTATAGAGGGTTTATAATCACCCAAAAACTAAGATCCAATATTTATGTTGAGTGTTGCAGCAAAAAGAGGGAGAGGAGTATCTATTTTGACATATTTGAGAAAATATGGTGTCTCATGGATTGAGATATCAGGACAGGTTGGACGACATGTCCAAATTCATTATCTGGAGGGCTAGGATCCTGAGAGTCATAGATGAGTATGGCATCAAGGACCATGCTAAGAGAGTCCTAGCTATGCCAACCGTTGGAGATCCTCTAAAAAATTACTGGGAGAATCAAGCGCGAGCAAAGCGCTTGATCATGGATAGAGTCAAAGACCACATCATGCCACATATTGCCATGAACACGACAAATTAAATGTGGGTAGCTTTGGACACAATGTATCATGGAGGCATAATCCAAAGAATTATGCTTATGGAGAATCATATGTGGTTGTTCCAGATGCATAAGGGTGAGGAGATAGATCCCTTCCTCTTTAGATTTCAGACTATCCAGGATCAACTGATTTCCATGGGTACAAATCCGTATGAGGGGCTCTTGGTGAGAACTCCCCTAAATGCAGTCACTGAGGAATGGGAAATTCTTTTCCAAAGCATATTTGATAGGGAAACACTACCTTCCTGGGCAGATATGTGGGCAATCCTTTGACAAGAGGAAATAAAAAGGATGACCAAGAGGTAGAGAAACAAAAACAGGGCAGTGAAGGAAAAGAAGGAAGAGGAGGAGGATGCAACCCTTGCATCGAAGGAAAGGAGGCAACAAGGGAAGAAGAAGAGGGACCTATCCAAGGTCTGATGCTTTAATTGTGGTGAACTTGGATACTTCGCCAGCCATTGTCCTAAGAAGAAGGACAAGGGAACTTTTTAATCCAAGGCAGCAGAAGCTAAGGGAAATTATGGGAGTGATGTTGATGTAGCCATGATTTCTCATGAGCCACGGAAGTGGGGCGATATTGATCTATAAGGCAACTAAAGATGGAGGATGGCAGTATCCTTGAGGTGCAAAACTCTTGGATCACATACAAGTTACAGGAGCCTTAAGTTAGTAGCGGGACAGGTGGAGAAGTGGGTGCAGGATATCATGGTGAAGTAGAGGGAAAATATGGGACACTGTAGATGGGAGCAGTGTAGTGCAAAGGCAGCAGAAACATAGAAGAAACAATGCAGAAGGGGCTGATGGGACTTCAGCAGTGCAGAGGGGCAGTGCTTACGCATTGCAGAGCTACAAAAATACAGAGAAACAACCAAGGGATATTTAGTGATGAGATACAGACCTGACTGACTTGTCTGTTAGTGATTGGGAAGGGTCCTTCAGTTGTTTACTTATCAGCAACTAAGTTGCAATGTAGCAGTGGGCAATGCGATGCAACAATTTGAGAGGGAGATTTAGTACGGATGTAGCAGTGTCAGTGGTAGTGACATGGGAAACATTATAGGAAGCAGTAGAGTAGTGGATGGAGGGCAGAAAAACAAGCATCAGCAGCGCAGAGGCTGATGCCGAGATCTTACAATAGTTGGTGTGGATGTATTGTTAGAGCACACTCCTCGCTAAGATGGAGTGTTGATATTTTGAGGTAGCATCGATTGTGATCTAGCCCTGAGATTTTGTGGAAGGGATAAGACACACAAGACCTCTGAAACCCAGAAAAATTTTGGAGAAATTTCATCTGGCGTGTGAGATATTAAAATAATTAATTTTTTTAATGAGGCCCCTGAGTCTAACTTAGGGAATTAGAAAAAATAAAGTGAATTAATTAAACACATGTGATGAAATGTTCTAAGTGACGGGATCAAGTAGTATTTTAATCTGAGTCTTCAATTAGAGATTAAATCATGACCATTGATGTTTCAGTGAGAAAATTATAAGAGAAAGGCTTGGGGTCAATTGGAGATACACACACATTGGTAGAGCATTGAAACTAAGTCAAATTTATGGGGCAGGGTATTGCTAAGAAATTTTAAACGAGTTTTAGTGTAGTGAGGGGTAGAAATAGACAAGGGATGAGTTGATCCAAGTCCGAGAATACAACAAGACGAAGAGGTAGTGAGTACCAGTTAGCGTAGAGCCAGCCAGGAGGACGCAGTTCAACCAAATCCATGTAGAGACTACGCAGAGTCTGTGTAAGCCCAGCCATGGTGATGCAGACCCAGCCAGCGCAGTGCAGCACCAGCTAGGGTTACACAGTCCCAGCCAAGGCTGTGCAACACCAGTCAAGGTGAGGCAGTGTAGACACTCACTAGTTAAGGGTTGACGTAGAGGTTGCAGAGGCAGCACATCACCAGTAAGGGTGACACAATGTAAATGTTGGCCAGTTAAGGGCTGATGTAGAGGTTGCAGAGGTTGCGCTGAGGGTTCTAGTGGGCCATAAGGGGCTCATGATCTTTAAATCCTGTTTGAGGGTGTGATACTGCCATATATTCTATTTCTGAGTGAAAGGTACTTATTTCCGTGTAATTTCTCTATAGGGCCAACCATGTCTGGTGCCCAGATTGTTGTATTCATATTATGCATAAAAATATAAAGCCTATAGAGTAGTTGCATCAGTTTTCCCACATTGGGTTTTTCCGGTAACATTTGTCTGAAAAAGCGTGTATAATATTGTCACATGTGTGTACTATTCAATAAATTATTTGTAGATGTGTAGGTTGTAGTTAGTGTCTTCTTTAATGTTTTTCCGAATGTTTCAGATAAATAACTTGTTAAATGTCAATGAAACAATTAGGTAAAGTAGATATAGATACTGCAGTAGGGTTTCTGTTTTGAAAATTTCACATACAACACATGGTGGAGGCAATGTGAGGGAGAAAAAACCTCAAAACTTGTTTAAAAAATCATGCACTTATAAAATTGGTCATAATTCACTCAATATAGGAGAAGGGGAGTTTCTGGGTTGATCTGCTAGCAAGACCACGTGCATATCTAGAGGATGATGAAAGTGAGGGGCACAAGGAGAGTTTTGATGTAGAGGTTTTTTGTTACACCAAAACCCACAGGTATTGGTAAACTTCCAAACTAGTAACTTGGATCCCCAGGGTGGGAATTACGAATTCCACACATGTGCGGTGATTATTCCAACACCCCCCCTCCAACGCAGCTTGGGGAATCAACACCCCCAATCAAATGCAGCTCAAGGGAATTGAACCTGGGTCCATGCTGTTATAACATGTAGAGGTTTGTCATTACATAAAAACCCATAGGTATTGGTAAACTTACAAACTTGTAACTTGGATCCCTACGGTGGGAATTACATATTCCATAGAGGTGGTGATTATTCCAACACCCCCCCCTCAAACGCAACTTGGGGAATCAACATTTGAAACAATACCTGCAATTAAAGAAGCAACTCCCCTATAAGTAGGGTTGTTACACCCCCTAGGAGCTAAACAGTCACAATCCCTAGGCAAAGTAGGGAGGATTTATTTTCTAGACTTGGTCATCAAAACCCTAAGAGATGGAGCTCTATAAATAATTTTGTTGGTAAATATTGAAAAGGGAAATGGGCACAAGAAAAGGATCCAATGGAGGTGTCCAATGGATCATCATAAAATAGATATCATGGGTGTATTATATAATAAGAAGAACCAGAAGAAGCCATTGTTGAGAGAACATTACCTAATCCAACATATGAAGAAATAAAGGTTTCTAAGAAAACCAAGGAAGCCTTAGGACATATGAATGTAAAGAAGAGAATACTGGAGAATATAATTGGTGGAAGTAACCCTAAGAAAAGGGTGTGAGTGAATGTTACACAAGAGACTACTCTAGCACCAGAAAAATGTATAGTTATAGTTGAACCAGGGGATCTTGAGAAATAGTAGAATACGAGAAAACAAGAATAACTTGTAGAGGAAGGTGCTGCCATGCCTGAAACCTTTGTTGCTACACCAGAATTTATGAAAGAATCCGATGAAAAACATAAGGTAGGATAACCAGTAGAATAAAAATATATGAAAGAAAAAGAGGCTACCCCTCTATCATGTAAGATTGAGATCCACCCCCTTTTCCATAAAATTGTAAATTTGAAAAAATAAAATGAAGATTTAAGAAAATAGTTTTTCATGGTTAAGGAACAATTGCAGTTTAAGAAGAAAAGTAGGTTAGACATGTTATCATAAGGAGTATGAATAAAATCATCCACTGAAACAACCATGAAAGTATGTGAGGGGTGTCAACAATTTTTTAAGGAAGTTGGAGTTGTAGAATCAATTATTGTCTTAGTAAGAGTTCAAGTAGGAGGAAAAAATGAAGAAATTCTACCATTTGTTCCATAAGAACTTGTTGACGATGTTTTTGTTACACAAGAACCAATATTCGAAGCAGATCAGGGAGAAGAAAAATAGTTTGTTTCTCCATAATAACCTATTTATGATGTTGTTGTTACACAAGAAACAACATTTGAAACATATCATACTAAAATCAATTTGATTTTTTCTCCAAAAAAACCTATCAACGAAAATATTGTTACAAAAGAACCAAAAATTGAGATAGCGCAACACGAAGAGAAAGAGGATAAATAAGATATTGTTGAGTCTAAGGTTGCAACAACATCAAAAACAACCCATATAAAATCTAAAGAAATATTGAAAACACCATATTTTTTTAAGGAAGTATAAAATTGGAAGAAGTTAGCAGTAAACCCTAAAGACGAAGTTATTTTTATGAAACAATATGAGGAAATGTCAATAGTCTTAAGAAATAACGACTTGAAATGTTAAGAATTCAATATTTTGAGAGGGTTCAAAGAAAGAGGAAGCAAGCAATAATACAAGTGAAGGAATTGCAAAAAGAGGTGCAACTGCTATAGCAAGAGAAGGAATTTATGTATAGGCTTATTGATGGTTTACTAAGTTACAGACTTCCTTCTCCATCTGATCCTTTATATCTGCAAGAAAAAAAAATTCACTTTCAATTGACAACCCTTAAGGAGCAACAACGATATAATACAAGTAAATTTCAATATTTATAGGAAACTTTTTAGAGTTCTAACTTCTTAGAAAAAAATTTGTTGTGTGAATTATATTTTCATGACCTTTCTTTCTTTGGAGATAGATATTTCAATTTGACACCTTATGTGGGGGATGTTCAATTGAGGGCTTTTGTATCTTTTTCTCAGAACCAAGTAAGTTGGAAAGCTACATATGACACTGTAACAGCCAATGAGGAACGAGTAAATTTATGCATCGGAAATGATCTTGGCTCTGTTAATGTTGTTACTAGGGCACATGATCTGAAATGGGTGGATAACTTTTTATTATTTGCAAGAACCTCCAACTCATTTAAACAAATTAAGATCTAGCTTATACTTCATTGTACAGAATTGAATTCTTGATTCAGGTGTATGTGTTTTAAATTTTTTTAATGCTTTAAGTGTGAGGAATTAAACATTTTTTTTTGCTGATAATAAGCATGTAAAACAATCATAAAGTGTAGCAAATAATCATCAACAAATAATAGAAAATTTAATAAAGGATTTCACCCAAATATCGTGGGCTACGTCTCCTTGAGCCCTTGTCAATTGACTTGGCTCTTTGGGATTATGATGGAAAATTTCTTTTACAAGTTACTAACTCAACTCAAATGGTTTCTTGGACTGTACCATTGGTTTTATAATACCATGATACCCTTGGAATGGTTGCTATCTCTCTGAAGATGGACCCAGGCTTCCTTAGACTTGACCTCTTATGTCGATGCCCTTAAGCTTCCCTGAGCTTCTCTATGGCACTAACTCCTTAAGAAATACTTTTATGTCCCTGAAACCTTCTCTACTATCTCCAAAATATATCATACATCCAAAATAGATTGATCATTTGCTCCAAATGAGCTCTGGCTTCCCAATATAGGCCTCCAACCCCTGCTGGCCCTAGGCTGCCCGAAACTTCCCTATGGCTTCTTTGGCTCTAGAAGTCTCCAAATGGCTCTTAAAATCCCTTAAATGGATTCATAATGTCAAAAATAGTTATAATAGACTATTCACTTGCTGAAAATGGTCTCTGGATGCTTTGGTTACACCCCCAACACCTGGTGGCACCCCTGGCTCTAGGCTCACTGAAAACTTCCCTTAAGCATATAGACCTTCAGAAGTCTTCAAAAGCTTTTGAAAATACCTCCATTAGATTTATAAGGTAAAAAATAGTCAAAATATACTATTTTTTTGCTAAGAATGGTCTCTAGCTGCTCTAGCTATACCTCTTTCTCCTGCTAGCCCCTACTGGCCTTAGTGGCTCTTGGAACTTCTTTAAAGCAAACTCAGGCTCAAAAGTCCATTGATGGATCTACAAACCTCACCAATGGCTCTATAATTTCCAAGAAAGTTGAAATTTACTATTCACGCTCTCAGAATGGTTGAATAATGCTCAAGATAGAACATAATCATTTTTTGTCCAGTTTCACCTAAAACAACTCCACTAAAAATAGAGCACTCCAGTTAACTGGAGTTAAAATAGTGAAAATAGCCAAATTTTAGGGTGCTCCAAAATATCTACTAGTTCTGACCGCTACAATAAATATAACTGTTGGGGTGGCCACATGACCCCAAATCCCGCAGTTTTCGTTAGAGGTTAGCGTAACTAAAGGCGAAAACCATTGGCTTTAACCATGCCATGTGACCCGAAAACATAGGCAGAGTCTGCAGTTAGAGTAACCATCAGGTAGTTTAAATAGCCGTAGAAAGTGTTAAGGTTTACGCCATGTGAACGTTGAAACTTTTTGTGGTTAAAATTGCGTTGTGGTTTATCCCTTGGACCTGGTCTGAGGCCATATGGGGAGGGGTTGGTCCGAAGGGCTGGCCGCTCCACTCCCCTGCATACCAAACAATAAAACATTAAATAGAACCTTTGACCCCTTATGGTTAAGAACTACTGGTAGCGGAGACAGTTAAGTCATGTGTGCGCTCGGTGGTAGGTTGCGTGATCGATCCCGACAGAGTCGCAAAAAAAATTTAAAACGCCATTTAAGGGCCACATGGCAGCCTCAAGGCTGGCCACATGGCACCTTTTGATTGGTTCCTCCAATCTATGCCAAATGAAACTACGCCACTTGTCAACCTGTGAATGGCCCGAAAGGAATATTCTATGGAATATTTTGAGGAATATTCCAGGAATATTCCCTGGAGTATTCTTTTTGTTGACTGTACCTTTGACCGGTCAACCCTGGTCAAATGCCAAAATTTGCAATTTACTGGACTTTTCAAATCACGATAACTTCTTCATATGGTGTTGTATTTTTGAACCATTCATGGCACCGGAATCAGGAAGAAGAGATCTATCTAGTCACTCAGGTTCGACCCTCCTTCACTTTTCCTTGCTTGGCTTATTTCCTTTGAGCCCCAACTCGAAGGTAGTCAACACTTCCCCTCCTGGATGCTTGTGTCCTCCTATCAAGAATTGTGTCTTCCTTGCTCATCCAAAAATTCTGGCGAGAAATATTCAATAGAAGGTAGTTGAACATCATGTCCTTGATCATCCATCAAAGGTGGCTCAAAAAAACATAAGTTTTCAACATAAATGCATACATCACTGAAATTTGCATATGTACAAACAAATGAATGTATGTCTTACTGGGTCAAGAAGTCAAACCACTTCTTACCAAGCCACTTCCATGGCGATTTTTGCTGCTGAAAATATTCTTCTTGTGACACATCTATTCTCACATCAATGATGGAATATTTGGTTCCATTTTCACCAGTATTTTTATCCTCTTGCTTCAAATTATTGGGATGATTGGTTGGATGCAATGTCCAACATTGGGCAATGAAATGTCCCTTCTTCTAGAAATGTGTGCAAGTCTTTTGCATCTTCTGTGTAAGTTTCCTTCGCTTCAATTGTTTCCTGTATGCCTTCATCCTCTTCCAGCATTTTGAAACTTCATGGTTACACAAACCATAGTAGGAACAACAACTCTTTCTTCTAATTATGCATGCAGTTTTTCCATGCTTAACATAAACATAATCAACTTGATTATGGGAAGAATTATACCTCAACTGTTGCTTTTCATGTCCATATTTTTTACCTTCTTGAGGATATGAACTAGAGGAGGTTCCATATTTCCTTTGAAGACCAAAATCAGTGTTCATGTCTTGATGGTTGTCAGAGCTCTCTTGCTCGCCATAAGCTGCATGTCTACAAACATCGAAATCAACTTGAAAACAAACTTGACATGTTTGTGGTTTAGAACTTGCAAAAAAAGTTCTTTTTGGAGTTGTCTCAAATTCCTTCATGGCTTTGGATTTTTTGCCATAAGATTAAACATATCCTAGACCAAACTTCTTAGGCCTTTCCTCAACCAAAATAGGATCAATCATGCTTTGTGCATGTTTTCCTAGACCCTTTCCTTCATATCCCATTTTTAACATCAACTTGGACCCTATACCTCTAGTGTGATTTTCAAATGAACCTAAACATCTATCTGAAGAGTAATTTGAAGACAAATTTTAGTGAATTACCTCTGCTTTAAACATGTGTTTGGTTAAGGCCTCTTGGGCTTGATGGAGCTGCATCTCCATCTCATGCATTCTTTGAAGAAGTCCTTCTTTCTCTTGCTTCATAACATCCAATTGCTCATGAAGTCTAGTGCTTTCCCTTCCATCTTCAAACATAATTTGAACCATATCATTCAAGATGTAGAAGTCTCGCTTCATCTCTTCATCGAAGAGTCTTGTAAAGGAGGATTTTGAAACCTCACTTGATGAAGTTGTCATCTCTGTAAATGAACTAAAGACCTTCAACAAAAATTCACAAAGATTTCAAAATTTTTTGACAAAGCTTCTTAACAATTTGGCTTTAGATTCAAGCTCTTTTCTGCAACTTGTATCTCTTCTTCAAGCAACCTCTTTTCCAAACAATCGCTCTTATGCTTCAAGGGTTGCCTTGACGTCCTTTGGGTAAGGAGAATTCTTTCAGACTTCTTCCTTCTTGTCCTCTTTTGGACTTAGCTAGCAGTAGCTCTCCCTTCACCTCTAGCAATATCAAACTTGTAAGCATCATTCAATTTGTAAACAGTTAAATTCTTTGCACTATCAAACACCTTTCAAGTGAAACAAGCAACCTAGTGCTTTTTCAAGCAACCAACCTAGTGCTCTGTCAAACAAGAAACCTAGTTCTTTTTCAAGAAAGTAACCTGGTGCTTCGATACCACCTGATCTGAAATGGGTGGATAACTTGTTATGGTTTGCAAGCACCTCCCACTCAGTTAAACAAATTAAGATCTGGCTTATACTTGACTGTGCGGAATTGAATTCTTGATTCAGGTTTATGTGTTTTAAACTGTTTTAATGCTTTAAGTGTGAGGAATTATTTTTTTTTGTTTTTGTTGATAATAAGCATGTATAGAAACCATAAAGTGCAGAAAATAAGCATCAACACATAATAGCAAATTTAATAAAGGAGTTCACCCTAATATCGTGGGCTACATCTCCTTGAGCCCTTGTCAATTGACTTGGCTCTTTGGGATTATGATGGAAAATTTATTTTACAAGTTACTAAATCAACTCCAATGGTTTCTTGGAATATACCATTGGGTTTATAATACCATCATACCCCTAGAATGGTTGCTATCTCTTTGAAAATGGACCTAGGCTTCCTTAGACTTGACCTCTTCTGTCTGTGCCCTTAAGATTCCTTGAGCATTTCTGTGGTACTAACACCTTAAAAAATAATTTTTTGTCCCTAAAAACTTCTCTATTGTCTCCATAATATATCATACATCCAAAATATACTTATCATTTTCTCCAAATGATCTCTGGCTTCCTAATCTAGGCCTCCAATCCCTGTTGGCCCTGGGTTGCCCGAAACTTACATGTGGCTTCTTCGGCTCTAGAAGTCTCCAAATGGATCTGAAAATCCCTTCAATGGATTTATAATGTTCCAAATATTCAGAATAGACTATTCGCTTTCTAAAAAAGGCCTCTGGCTGCTCTGGTTACGCCCCCAACACCCGGGGGCACCCCCTGGCTCTAGGCTCACTGAAAACTTCCCTGAAGCATCTCGGCCTTCAAAATTCTTCAAAAGGTTCTTAAAATCCATCCATTGGATTCATAAGGTCAAAGATAGTTATAATAGACTATTGGTTTGTTGAAAATGGTCTCTGGCTGCTCTAGCTAGACCTCTTTCTCATGGTGGCCCCTGGTGGCCCTTAGAACTTCTCTGAAGAAAAATCAAGCTTAAAAGTCCTCTGATGGATCTACAAACCTCAGCAAGGGCTCTATAATGTCCAATAAAGTCTAAATTGACTATTAACACTCTTATAATGGTCAAATAATTCTCAAGATAGAGCATAATCAATTTTTTGTCCAGTTTCACCTAAAACAACTCCACTAAAAATGGAGCACTCCTGTTAACTGGAGTTAAAATAGTGAAAATCACCAAATTTTAGGGCGTTCCAAAATCTCCACCAGTTCTAACCGTTACAATAAATATAACCATTAGGGTGGCCACATGACCCCAAACCCCGCGGTTTTCGTTGGAGGTTAGCGTAACTGAAGGCGGAAACTGTTGGCATTAACCATGCCATGTGACCCAAAAACATAAGCGAAGTTTGCAGTTAGAGTAATTTTCGGGTAGTTTGAACCACTAGAGAAAATGTTAAGGTTTATTCCATGTCAACATTGAAATTTTTGGTGGTTAAAACTACGCTGTGGTTTACCCCTTGGGCCTGGGCTAAGGCCATATGGGGAGGGGCTGGCCCCTCCGCTCCATCGCATACCAAACAGTTAAACATTAAATAGAACCTTTGACCCCTTATGGTTAAGAACTACCGGTAGCGGAGATGGTTAAGTCGTGCATGCGATCGGTGGTAGGTCACACAATCAATCCTGGCAGAGTCCCAAAAAAAAATTAAAATGCCATTTAAGGGCCACGTGGCGGCCTTAGGGATGGCCACATGGCGCCTTCTAATTGGTTCCTCCAATCTATGCCAAATAAAAATGTGCCACTTTTCAACCGATGAATGGCCCGGAAGGAATATTTTGGGGAACAATCTGAGGAATATTCTAGGAATATTCCATGCAATATTATTTTTTTTACCGTACCTTTGACTAGTCAACCCCAGTCAAAGGCGAAAATTTACAGTTTACTAGACTTTTCAAATTGCGACAACTTCTTCATAAGGTGTCGGTTTTTCGAACCGTTCATGGTGCCAGAATCAGGAAGATGAGACATATTCAGTTACTCAGGTTTGACACACTTTCAAACACTTTGAAATTTGAGCTATCACTTAGGTCCTTGATCAAAATCTAATCAACACATAATCAGATATTAAAATTTGTGACCACTGAAGCATTGGTAATGGAATATCGAGGTTCACTTTTATAAAGATTCCTTAAGAATTTTCAGGGGATAAAAACTAATGCATTAGAAGTGAGTAAGCTAAGGTGGAATATTTGTCGACAGGAGCTCAGGGACCAAGATCCCTATTGTCATCAAAATTTTATACAAAAAATTTCCAGAGTTCCTGAGTATGTGGATTACATTAAGAGTAGTGGCCTAGGATCGATTGGACTCATATTTAAGTTTCCTCTTGTTTGGATTCTAACCCATCAGTATCAACACCCATATCAGTTCATTGATAAATTATGGGAAATGGAGTTGTTTATTCTCGAGGTCGTAGGGGCAGAGAAGAGGACACTACACTGTAAAGTCTTATGATATCTCAAAACTGCACTCTCAACATGTTAGGAACCAATCACAAGGGTTTGTACGAGGATATGCACATGATTAAGTTGGGGGGAGATCCTGGGCCATGGAATTGTTACCTTTTTTCATTAACTTTCTTATTCCTTTTTCTCCCTTTTTGACCAACAAGACCACATTTTACCACTGTAATAACCATTATTTATCTCATTATGTCCTTTTTTGAATGTCACCTTCTTAGTCTAATTCTGCTTATAATTTGGCATTGGAACTGTTGTCTTAGGTGATTTTTATTATAAAAATTGATAATATGGGTGGTTTCAGGTTTAAGTGGTCTCTTGAAGTTGTTGTTATAGGTTTACGCTTCTCAGTTTCCTTTATTAGTTTAGACAAAGGCTCCGAGAAATGTTGTTGATACACGAACACTTTAGCTTTTACATTCTGTATTTTTCTCGCATGGACTGAATCTGGAGCGCATCAAGTCAAAGTCAATTCAATTACTGGGAGATATTTATGGAGCATATAGATCATTTAGTTAAGATTTTCTAGATATATTTTTTCTCGTGAGGGTAGCGAAGGAACTCGTATAAATATGATTGGAAGGAAGGGGAAGCACAAAGCTCTGTAATCCTGATGTTTTATTAATTAAATTCTCAACCTTGTGGCATCATATCTTTCTTTGACTATTTGCGTGATTTTTAGTGCACCAACCCCTACTGAGGAGGAAGGGCCCTCCTTATTATTAGGGATCACTAGTTAAATAGAATATAATAATTATTTGTATTAATTATTCTCATTTATGTGATTGTTTTTACTATTAATTTTATTTATTATCCATTTATTGCAGAAGATTTTTTTTTAATGTTGTGACAGCATAAGTCCTCGACCAGTCCCTCTTAGTGTAGCAATGATTTATTTACTTTCCTGTTACATATTGGACTACACTTTCTTTGAACATGTGTGTTCAACATTTGATTGGGTGATCAAGGGTTGTAGGAGTGATGTTTATGGATGAGATTGGTTGTGTATCAGAGTGATTTATTCTATGACCCTATGACTCTTTTATGATTATGTTGAAGAGTGTAATAAATTGAATGTTTGTTCAGAGTGAGTTTTTAAATGACCTTGATTTGAAATTCATTGTGCTAGTTATAATTTCCCTTGCATATACTTTGTGTGATAGCCTTTAAAATTAAGCCTAATCGGATTGATAATTAATGTGAGAGTGCACTTGTTGCTATGATTTAAAGGAACAATTGTTTCACTTGACAATTATTTTGAAAGTTATTTAAATCTCGCTACAGTTTGATGGTGTGTTCATTTCATTTGAATGTGTGTTTCAACATTTATTGAGAGAATGGTTTCCAAAAGTGCTCTTATTTTCTGAATAAGAGTCAAAATGTGACATAGTGGTTTTATTATTCATTGTGTTTTTATTTCTTGAGAGCATGAACATAGTTTGAGAGTGTAACAACCAAAGTGTCGATTTGTTGAGAGTGTGATTACAACGATTGAGTTTTATGTTCATTATCACTAGTGATCATTTTCCCTTGCATATATTTTATATAATAGTCTTGAAATACAAAAACCTACTAGGATTGACAATTAATGTGAAGAGTTGGAACGATTGCTCTGAATTAAAAGGACAATTGTTCTGCCCAACAACAAGCTGAAGCAAAACCTATACACAAATTTGACATAATGCAAGTTGAAGCAAAATTTGGAATGTTGATTTGCCAATAAATGAAGTCGAGACGTGCATTTTAGTGAAGCAAGGAAATTTTGGTTTGCTTCACAAAAATGCATGCCCACCCTTCATTTCAAGGAAAAATTGAATGAATCAACTTGGAGAGTATTTTTTTTCTCATAGGTAGCATTAATACAATTAAATATTTTAATTTTTTAACATTCCATCGATATGGTGGGAAAAATTCCACTGTTTATGCTACGAGGGTGTCATTTATCCTATCATGTTCCAACCATCTTCCAACCAATTTTGAATGTACAATAATTTTCATTGTCTAAATATGGAAAAAAGGTTATGTTGTCTCTACTCTATGTTGCAAGAATTGAAAATTGACATATAAACAGAACAATATCCAACTAAATTATTGAAATTCAACTATTGATATCTCGCTCTCCATCCAAATAACAAAGTGAGTCCACTTTTTATTTTGTAACATGTCCTTTTCGAAGTTTAAATGTTGACTAGTGAAATTAAATCATTCATTCAAAACAGGTATATAGTGAGGTGGAAAATAGTAGAATACACCATTTTCAACTGAAATCACTCATAAAGAAGGAAGAATGAGGGTATGGTAGGCATTTTTTGAGTTGTTTAGAATTGGTTTTAAAAATGAGAAATTCTCATATTTTTCAAATCAATTGCAAGAAACTAACTCAAAATATTAGGAATGTGAAAGAGGGTTTTGTCAAAAATTCATATATCTTCAGCCCCATGGGCTCATTTCCAATTAATGACATTTGTACAGTCTTTGGCGAGCATTTTTATAAGCCCAGTTTTTTACATTTGCACTCTGTTATTAGCAGAACAATTCAAGAACTTAAGTCACTAGTTTTGAATTTTGACCAAGAGAATTACAAATTGTTCACAAGTGTAAATAGATATTTCATTCAAATATGATTGTAAAATCTTGGTGTGCATTGTATATTTATGGCTTTAATTTTAAAAAAAATCACTACAATGGAAATACCTTATAGCGGAGGTTAAAACATAGGTTTTTAGTGTTACAAAATTGGAATTTTTTTTCAAAAAAGCATCATCTAAAACATCTATTAGGGATAGTGGAGGTTTTGATGGAACTTCATTACAACTGAAAAAATCCAGGTGGCTTGAGATTTTAGTGGATATTTTTTTTTATGTGCGCTTAATGGAACAAGTAGCATTGGTACAGTACATACATAAAAGCATTGAGTGACATACATAAATAAAAGAACCAAGGAGTTGAATGCAAAGAACACTGGTGTGTAATATATACCATACCAGTGCTACGAGATAAAAAAATAATCAGGGCGTTCTTCTAAGGAATCACACTGGAGCACACAAAAAATAAATTTTTTTTTAGTCCTTTTCTTAAAACTTGCAATGTCGATGTGTATCATTAGTACAAAGTCTGTGGAGTGTTATTTATACAAAAGGACCAGTGTTTTTAGTTTTCATAAAGCACCGGGCTGGAAATAATATTTTGTTGGACTGGGGAGTTAGTTATATGAAAGCATTGGTGTGTTAAGAATTACAATGCAGTGGGGTGTTAATCTCAAACAGGTCTAGTGCTTCAAGTGATAAATGCATCGAAGCTCTCATTTTCTTAAAAGGCACAGATCATGCTAAAGGATGTCATCGCGGTGCTTTTATATAACACAACGCACCAGTGATTTTTTATGTTATAGACGCACCAATTTTTTGAATGATGTTTTCTTTTTTTTGGAAAGATCAGCCTGTGACAGTGAAATTAATGTAATTTTTTAAATTTTTTATTCATCAAAAAATCGACATATATCTTATAACATTATTCATATAAATTAAAATTTAACTAGTGCATGTGTATATGATGTTTGGATTAATTTGTTATAATATAAGAATTGGCATCTTTTCATTATAATATTTAATCATCCATGTATTTAATCAGTGGTGTACATTTCATAGCGACATTAGATAACACAATAGAATAAATTAAAATGTATTTTATTATATATCAATAAGAGGATCTTTGTCATATAAAATGGGATTGTTATTGGTAACTCCTTGTATTTCAATTGGGACACTATGTCCATTACATTAAACAAAATGTCTTATTTTCACAAACAATTATTTCAAAAAATACAAGTTGCGTTGATATCCAAATAAATCATCATTCTTCGTTGGAACTACTGTCGCTACTTGATCTACTTCCATGATTGGGATTATTTGGAGGAAATTTTTGTTAATTGCATTGAACATTTTTGTATTCTTGATCTTGCATATCCATCTGCAAATATTAAAATAAAGTGTAATGAGTGTATCTACATTGGTGATAATAAAGAAAATTGAAATAAATAATATACATCAATTTAAATCGAATAGCAATGTACCATAGAAAGAAGCAACTCATAAACTGTGCACATGGTTTCAAAACCAAGTCTCATGCCTTGTTGCAAAAATTCTTCTATTGGCATAGTTCCATCCTTTGTTTCCTGCATGTTTTAAACCCCATTATAAATCATAGATTTAATATAAAGGATTTTTTGTTCTATTAATTATAAAATCATATAATTATAACAACATAGATATTTACAAATTCCACAATTAATTTTTGATATACCAACATATACTCACAACCCTTATTTAACCCAATGTTAATCAATTATTCTAACGAATCTTCTTTGTATGTTAGCACGTATTTGAATATATTCAAGATGGTTGTTGTAAAAAAACTTAAAATATACAAAAATGAAACCTTGAGTTGTTATAAGGAAATATTAAAAATTATTCACAAACTTTGAAATAAACCATTTTCTTCCTTGTCATCATGTTTTATGTGCTGAATGAGTTCCATCTTGCTTTCTTTCCTATAAGAAAATACTTGAAAATCAATATTTAATGCTAAATTATTTTTTTATATGTAAAAATGAAATCATGATTACTGTAGAAAATAATTGTAGATTCAAAACTTCTCATATAATGTACTAAAACATAAGACTCAAATCTACTCCACTCATCTATGGAAATTAATTCACGATTGAGAACATAAATCATAAACATGCATCAAGATTTAACACACATACATCGACATTTATTTAGGGGAAAAAAACTGCTCAAAACCCATTCCTATATGTATTGCATTAATCAAAGAATCTGGATGAATACAACATGCTTGCTCAAGCTTGAGCACAACCTACACAAGTATCTTCTATCCTCTGCCTAACTAATTGATTTTGGCCAACACTTAGCCAATTTCAAGACTTATCAATCTCCTATTTACTTTCTTTTTTAGATGAGGAATTATCCCCTATTAATTAGGGAAATTTCTCATTGATAATTGTGAAATTCCTTTAGGCCCTTCTTTGAGTCCATGCACCACATGTACAACTTGGAAAATTCTATAGCTAATAGTACATTGTCCTTGAACTCCAACCTTAATTGGGTAACTCAAATTCCATGCATGCATGAGTTAATTTAGGTTGATTGATCATTCAACTAGTAAAAAACTGAAGTTACACCCCACTTCTAGACCTCCCACTAGTTCCTCCAATAGTTGGAACTAGTTTAACTGACTATAACTCAATTTAAATGAATTAAATTGTTATAACTGAAATTAACTCAACCTAGGCTCCTAAAATTTAGGAATCACTATACAAAACTAAAATTAATGTCCCCGACTTAAATTAACTAATCTAACTGAGTGATAACAACTATTTTAACTCAGTTAATTCATTCAAGTTGTCTAGTAATGTGGAATTTCAATTTTCTCCTAATTTAATCAAAGGGAAAAATTGAATTAGTAATTTATTGCTACATTTTCAACACTCCCTCTCAGCAAGAAAGGGATTATGAGATACCCCAAGCTTTCCTCTATGGAGCTCAAATTTTCCTCTTGAAAAAACCTTTTTCAAAATATATGCATCATGTTCCTTTGTAGGAATGTATTCCAACAACATGATCCAACTTTGCACACAATATCGTAAATGGTGATATTGGAAGTTGGTATGATTGGATCGATCATGAAAAAATAGATTCTCAAAGAGTTTGATACAACTTTGATTTTCATAGTAAATCACAGTAGGATCCATCATCTGACCAAATAACCCAACAATACTATTCCTCATTCAGATAGCCTCACATGTTGCTTGACTGGAAACCATGTACTCATCTTCTACTGAGTTGAGTGCAACATATCTCTACTTCCTGTAGTATCAAGAATTTTTTTTTGACCCAACACTGAAAATTCCTCCCTATGTGTTCTTCATGTTTGATGGTCCATGGAATCCCTACCCAATCTGCATCTGTGAAGCCTTGTAGCTTCACTCCCTCTGTCTGTTTGTACCAAATTCCAAATTGAGTAGTGCCTCTGAGGTTTATCAACACATGTTTTTTTCCGTCCAATATTGTTTTTTTGGATTAACCATTTCTTGAATAAGTTAGTTAACTTCATAACATATGTTTGGTCATGTGTTCACCAAATACATAACTGAACCCACAAGCTTTCTGTAAATAGTAGCCTCCACTTCCTCACCTGAAGTGGCATCCTCCTTCCTCCAACTTCCTACTAGAGGAGTTTCCATGGGTTTTCTACTCTCCATGTAGAACTTCTTCACTATCTCATTGGTATACTTTCCTTGAGAGACAAATAGTTCCCCATCTCCTTTCCATACTTCCGAACCGAGGAAATAATGCATCAATCCCATGTAATTCATCTCAAATTCTCTTGTAAGATCCTCTTTGCAAGAACTGTTAACTTCTCATCACCAGTTAAAATCAAATCATCGACATATAATACTATAATTAGAAATTTACCTTCAATAATAATATGGTAAAGGTTTGCATTTTCTTCACTTTTGGTGAAGCCCAACTTGGTGAAATAGTTGTCAATCCTGGTGTACCAAGCACGGGGTGCTTATTTCATTCCATACAACACTCAATTGAGTTTGTACACATGTACCTCTCTATCAAAGGTCTCAAATCCTTTCGGTTTTTCGATGTACATCTCCTCCTCAATCACTCCATTGAGGAATGTTTTCCTCACATCCATCTGATGAATCTTCCATCCCTTATGTGTTGCAAGTTCTATAATTAATTTGATAGAATACTATGTTGTTACTAAATAAAAGGTCTCCTCATAGTCAATTCCCTCCACCTAAGAGAACCCCTTGGCCACAAATTTGGAGTTTTGTTTCTCGATGCTTCTGTGTGTTGTTTGATTGACCTTGTAGATCCATATTGAACCCAACATTTATTTTTCCTCTAGTCTTAGGACCACTTCCAAAACATTTTTTATGACGATGGAATCATATTCCTCGACCATGGAATCAACCCATACTGTTTTTTGCACTGATTCCTCGAATGAAGATGGTTATGTCTCTACTAGCTCACTCATAAGAGCCATGTAGCATGTACACTGATCTGGTGACCTCATCTGCCTGTGTTGTGATGTTTGTGCTCCCACATTCTATTTATAATCATGCAATAATATTTCATGTTCTCTAGTTCACTTCCTTCCTTCTCTGGATGTCTTTTCTTGAGTGGATCTCTCCACTCTCTTCTCCTCTGCTTGTGGTTGCTCCACAAAATCCTAAGGTTGTCGATTTGGAGCCAAAAGCTCCTCATCAAAATTCACATCTCTACGAACAAATATCATCCTAAGATATGGCAGGTACACCCGATAGTTGTGAGGTGTATTAGTGTACCCCAAAAATATGTCCAACTCTGTCGTTGGCTCTAGATTTTTCCTTGATTCCTTGGAAACATGACAGTAAACTTATGATCCAAAGATCCTGAAGTGTGACAAATCTAGTTTATTACGTGAAAAATCTTCTTCTGGTATACTCATCCCAAGAATCTGATGAGGACTCTTGTTCTACAAATAAACATTTGTGTTCCATGCTTCAACCCACAATACTTATGTTCTTCCTCACAGTCACCCCATTCTGCAGTGGGTTGTGGGGTGTTGTCAATTCCCATTGAATGCCTTCCTTTGCACATAAACTTTTAAACTCATTTGACACATATTTACCTTTTTTATTGATCTTGAGAGCCTTCACTTTCTTGCTAGTTTCTTTCTCAACAAGTACTTTAAATTCAACAATCTTGGAGAATATCAGGAATTTCTTCATTATGAAGAAAATCTAGTGCTTCCATGGGAAATTGTCTACAAATATAACATAATACTTGTGCTTGGTCATGGAGGATGTTAAGAAAATTATGCTGACATCAAAGAAGATCCTTTCAAGGATTGCATGCGCCTTGCTATCCCGATCATTGAAGTTGGATTTTGTGTACTTCCCCAAAGTACACCTTTTGCATGTATTATGCTACTCTAATGCTCTGTTGGGGATGCATGTGGTGATATTGTCAATGATCTTCAAAGATCCATTGTGCAAATGGCCAAGTATTCTATGCCATAATTCTTCGACATCTCGGCTCTGCACCTTCTCTGCTTTTGTGCTCAAAGTAACATAATCTTCCACATTCAACTTGTAGAGGTTCTTCACCCGAACCCCGATCTGCTTCACTTATCCCATGGCGATGTGTCTTAGGAATCCCTTTCCTTTGTTGAATATCATATTGTAGTCGTGATCTTCAATCACATGACAAAAACAAAATTCTTCTTTAGAACCAGAACAAAAATCACATCCTTGAGGCTAAGAGGGGAGCTAGAATACCTCTGAATAATTGTAACTATTAACTATACCAATACCGGTCGTGTTATACCTCCTATCAACTCCCATCTCGATGTGATTATGGAGGCATTTATCCTCCAAGTCACTAAAAAATTCTCAGTTTTTTGTCATGTGGAATGAGGCACCACTATCCAGATACCACACATTACCCATCACTATGCTTTCCATGCATGCAATGAGGGTGAAGTCCAACTCAAATTTTTAAGCCAAATCATCACCTGCCACTCCTCCCGAGGGCTTCTTTCCCACCTTCTTGTGTGGACACTTCATGGCATAGTGTCCCAATTCATGACAATGAAATCACTTGATATTGTACAAGTATTTCTTCTTTACCCCTTCTATAGAAACTCTTTTGGATTGGGATTTCTTCCCTTTACCTTTCTAGCCAAGAAACATTTTTCTTCCTCCTCGGCCTTAGATGAGGTATCATCTCTGGTGTTCTGCCTAAACTCATGTTGTACCAAATTGGACCACAATATTTCCCAATTTGGTAGCTTCTCCCTCCCAATTATTGAATCCTAGAAGTTGTTCCAGCTCTTGGCAAGGCCTAAAAGTGCTAGGCTTACCAGATCATATTCTTCAATTGTAACACCAACACTCCCAAGTTCATCATGACATTGTGTAAACATGCTCAGGTATTATGGTATTGTGTCACCCTTCTACATCTTGATATTTTGAAGCTTGTCCTTGAGTGCTAGCTTCTTGTGGTCACTATTGTTCTGGAAAAAATCTATCAATGCTTACCACATTGCATACATATTCTCTTTCCCATGGATATTAGAGACAATATGGTCTCATCCCATATTATCCTCCTTGCCTTGGATACACTCTTCTTCTAAGCTACTATATTCTGAGCATCAACTGTTGTCGTTCTCAGGATATCATTATAAATGAATTTCTTCAACCCATTATCTTCTAGTACTCCCTCCATGCGGTCCTTCCAAGAAATATAGTTCAAGCTACCCTCAAGGGAATACTCAAGCCTTATACCATATAACGTGATACTATTGAAAAATTAAATCTTAGATTCAAGATGAACCCTAACCTTCTTGTCATTGTCTCTCTTCTCTCTGTCGTCGTCAAGACTCATCTTGACCTTGCGGAGAATGGAGTCCATAGGTCACACATGGCCTCGTTTTTTCTCATGCTGGCTCCAGCACTCGAGCATGTGAGCTGCAGGAAAACAACAAATGTCAAGCATAGCTGCACACTCGTTGACGTAGGCATGGAGAGGAGCCCTCCCATCGACGACTACCTTCCATCCTCTGCTGTCATCAAGCCATTTCTTGTCCCTGCAAAACACGATGTCCAGGGGTCAAGTTTGTCTGTGATCCATCTCCAGCTGGCTCCATCACATGCGGACACATGAGGTAGCGATAAGGAAAAGGTGAAAAATGAAACGGCTACACTCCCTGAAAGTTTCACACATGATGTTGCAGGTATGGAGGTAGCTTCTCCCCACCTGCAGACCTTCAGCAGCCATGAATATAGGAAGGGGAAGGCCTCCGGCTCCGAGGGACTCTTGAAAGAAGCCAAGACCTTCATGCAATAAATGAGAGCACCCCAGTTAATGGAGAACTTTCAGAAGGATCGATGAAGAAGAAATTCTAGGAAACATGGAGAGGTTTCATAGCTCTTCCCTTAGATGCAGGAAAATTTGATCCCTCACTCCACATCATACCCCCAGAGCCGAGGAGCCAAAAAAATTATCATGCCTTCCAGATTCAGTTTTCCATGTTCTGTGGTAAAAAATTTCTCTACTAGGCTCGATCCACAGATCTGGTGCAGAGTCTGGCACAAGACCTCGAACAAAATCAGGGGATCCCTTCCTTCCTACAAATATTTTTTTACAGGGGTAAGCAGCTCGAAAACTCCCTTCCTCTCTCTTTTTATAATATAGACAAAAATGCTTCTCTGGTTTTAATCCTCTATTTGCGTGACAGAGCTCCTGGGAAACCATCCTCTTCACAATAATTATCTTACAAGGATGTTGTCGATGTGCAACACCCTAAGAAAGCTGCCCAGACCCCTAAATCTCCCAAGCCATTCATTGTGGATAAATCAGAATTCATTCCAACTATTGAATTCTTCCATTCAACTCTTGATAACTAGAGTCAACTAATGGAAGAAAAGGCCATCATTTTCTGATTCAATGGATTATGGCCTCACACAGCAGATCTATATCAATGGATCCACTCCACTTGGACCAATAATAGTAGGGTATTCTTCTGCTCAAATGTTTTTTTCATCGTTCTATTTTCATTCAGTGAGGATTATAAAAAATTCCTAACAAAGGGACCCTAGTTTTGGGGAAAATCAAGGCTTTTCCTTAGACCATGGTTCCTAGACTTCGATCCCTCCACTATCGTCATCACCAAGCAACCTATCTGGGTCCGGATCCCTAACTTGCCGACTCCTCTTTGGCACTTCTCAGTCTTTCATGGAGAAAAATCAGGCTTATACACCTACACCAGAATCTATGCTGAAATAGACATTAGCAAAGGCCTACCCGAAAAAATCATTCTCAAGGTGGGATACTTCCATTGGACTCAGACCTTGGAGTATGAGAACAATGCTTTCAGATGTTGACACTATCATCAAATAGGGCACCTCCAGAACTCTTACTCCTCCTTCCCTGCTCAAAAGGAGAAGAGCAACCGGAAATCAAAAGCCAAAATATGGAAACCTTGTGCACTGCCTCCCATGGATGACATCAACTACTCTAGCCTGGATGAGGAATAAATTGAGGTAGAAGAGGAAGAGGCAAAGCAACTGAAGGACATGACCTCAACAGACACTGGTGAACCTAGTGGCCCAACGAGTGCTCAGAAGCGATCTCATGAAACCTCCTCCTCAGACTCAGAGAAGGAGCCATCTCATTGAGTTACCAACAATATTCAAGTGCTTCTGGCACACCTGCCCCTGGTTGGTTGGGTAAGAGTAAAAAAAAAGAAGGGAAAGAAATGTCGTACAGAGGACTCCACTCATTTTGGGTAGACCCCTAGTTTTTGTCTTTTAGCCCCCATGTTCACCTTTTGGGCCCTCTTTGCTTCTTTCTTGGCTATTCATGGGACCAAGGTTGATTGTTCATCATTTTCGGTTACCTGGGTCTCTAGCCTCTCTTGTTTGTAATCTCATTGTACCATAAGTTGTTCCCTCTTCTAATAGAATTAGTCTAATTTACCAAAAAAAAAACGTGATACTACTAGCTCTAAAGAATTAATTCTACAAATTCGATACTCCTGCAAAGACAACTTCTAATTCTCTTCTCTACTATGAATATTTCTCTGATACCATGCAGAAATTAATTGTAGATTGAAAATTGTTCATGTAATGTACTAAAACATAAGATTCAAACCTACTCTACTCATTTGTGGAAAGTAAATCACAATCGAGAACATAAATCATAAACATGCATCAATATTTAACACACATACACATAGATTTATTTAGGGGAAATAAACTACTCAAAACCCCTTCCTATTTGTATTGCATTAATCAAATAATCTATATGAATACAATATGCTTGCTCAATCTTGGGCCCAATCTGCACAAGTATCTTATATCCTCTACATATTTGACTGACTTTTCCCAATGCTTAGGCAATTTCAAGCCCTCCCAAGCTCTTATTTCCTTGTGTTGTTTGATGAGGAATTAGCCCCTATTAATTAGGGAAATTTCTCATCGAGAATTGCACAATTCCTTTAGTCCCTTCTTTCACTACGTGCACCACCTTTACAACTTGGAAAATTCTACAACTGATAGTACATTTCCCTTGAACTCCAATATAAACTGGGTAACTCAAATTTTATGCATGATTGAGTTAATTTAAGTTGATTAATCAGTTAACTGGTTAAACAATGAATTTATACCCCAATGCTAGACCTCCCACTCGTTCCTCCAATAGTTGGAACTAGTTTAATTGACCATAACTCAATTTAATTGAATTAAATTGTTACAACTGAAATTAACTCAACCAAGGCTTTTAAAATTTAGGAATCATTATACACAACTCATGTTCATGTCCCCAAATCAAATTAACTAAGCTAATTGAATGATAAAAACTATTTTAATTCGGTTAACTCATTCAAGTTGTCTCCTAATTTAACCAAAGACAAAATTAAATTAGGAATTTCTTGTTGCATTTAAACAATTACATACATTTGAAGCACGTTGTTGTTGAGATGATTCCTCCTGTTTTGTGATTATGTCTATTTCTTTGACCACCTCCTTATAAAAAAAATTAGGCATTCGTACTGACATGTTTCACATATCAACACATTGGTCATTTATGATTTCATAATCTTCCTAAAAAAACAAATAAACTATTCTTATAATGATATATGAAAAGTAAATATAAAAAAATTGATATTAATAAATTAATGGTTTGTTGTAGTATATACATATAATTCTAGAAAATCATTTTATACAATTAAGAATATTGCCTTTTGAATTTTTATTTTTTTGTTGTATTTTTTTTGCTATTATAAGTCTAACATGTCTCATTGACCATTGCTCTGGAAACACTTCCTGTAGTTTAGATATAATTTTGTTCTTAGAATCATTGGATTGATTTTTGTATTGTAAGTGGAAAGTATGTTTATATGTTCGTTCCACTAGATCCTTTATAGTTCTGTAGAATATTTTTCCCCTTTCATTAACCTCCAACGCCACTCCAGATGAGCTAAGGACCAATTCATTGTCTTTTACATGTTCTATATTTTTTTTTTCTTAGGAGGACATTGATTTTTTTCCTTTATTATTTCTCCTTGTAGAAAATTAAACATTTATGAATTAATATATTTTTTGAAACATGTTATCTAATATTCTTAAGTATATTATTAATAAAAAAAAAACAACTCATACTGAATAATAATTTTTCATTTACCTAATTCATCATTATGTAATTTTTCTAGCAGGATTTTATGCTCTTCTGCACTTATATTAGAAATAATCTTATCGACCTTGTTCATTTACCAACCAATACATATTAATTAAACTTACATATAGCTCAAACATATTAATTTTGTAAATAATTTACAAAGAACTTGTCTTCTTTTCTTTTTTGATGTGTTATCACTATGTTGATCAATTTTTTTGTTACTTGAAATATTCTAAGATATTTTTTTATCAATATACAACTTGTAGAATTCAATATAGAAGTCTTAAAATATATTTTACAAAAAATTCAAATAATTTTCAGCCAAAAAAACTCTAGTAACTGGTGCGTTTATCTTAATAAACACACCAGTTAATTTATACCTTTAAACACACCGGACATTTAATTGTTCAGACACACCATCATGGAAAATTAATTTTAAATTATTCTGGTGTGATTTGTAAGGATAAACGCACTGAAATAATTTAATGATGTTATTTGAAAGAGGCGCATCAGTGTGTTATATTACACCAGTAGCAATGATTAACAGACTAGACAGAATATATATTGTTTTAATATGTTAGTATTTTGTATTACACAAGGAGAACCAATACATCATATTATAGACGGCGCACTACATAACATATAGCCATTTAAAAAAATGGAGACGACCAATAGGGTTTGGATCAAAATTAATAATTGATTCCTCTATTTTACATGTCAAACACCCTTTATATAGTAAGTACACAAATCTGTTAAATCTAAAATCCCTAAATTGAAAAACCCTAATTGTGATATGGTAGAGGAATTTAAATGCTAAGGTGAAATTTTGAAGGAAGAAGCAAGGTTTAAGGCAAATATTGATTTTTTTTGTTTTTTTTTGTCTAAATTTTAGTTAAATTTATATAAGAAGCAGATAATAAAAAATTGTACTAGTAAAATATATAGCAAATTTTTTATTATACAGGGTTTTTATTTTTATTTATTTATTTATTTCTAAATTGTAAATAAATGTAACAGAAATTGCAAAATATTTCAACAGTAAAATTTAATATTTTTTCCATCTAAGATTTTGAGTGAATCACCATAAATTTCAACTTCTGATCTTTTAATAGATCCATAATAATTTGCGGCTCCACATTGTTCTCAGTATTTATCTCTTGCAAATGATCCCTTTTTTAATTAAACCCTAACAGAAATTGTAAATATTTTATTAGTAAAATAAACAATAAAATTTAAAAATTTTATTATACAGGTTTTTGACAAAATCACCATACCTTTTAGCTTACTATTTTTTGAATAGTTTTGTTGTTCCAAGTATCTTGCTGCTACACAGTGCTCTTGGTATGTCTCTCTTGCAAATCACTCACTTGAAATTTTGGGTAAAATAATGAAATGGTGAATGATTTTTTACTATTTAAAACATTTTATGAAATTAGATTTCGAAAAATCATTTTTGATCATTTTCTAATTTAAAAAAAAAAGAAAAGAAAAAATCGCGTTTTTTTTTCAATTTCTCCACACATCGTTGTGTTCAATAGTCAAGAACATAAGTGTGTTTATAAAAAAAAAATGCATCGACGTTGATGGGGTAACAAGGTGTTTCAATGCACCGACATGATACAATTTTTTTTTAATCCCGAAATGGTGCGATTAATTTTTTTAACGCATCAATGCAGTTTCTATTTAAAATCATAATTGATTTAATTGTTATAAGAGCGACAAGTTGTTAGAATTCATTTTTATTTTTTAAAATCAGGAAATAGGTGCGTAGCGATGCTGTTTTTTTCTTAAACACATCGGTGCGTTTTGGTAGAAGAGTATGGATATGATAACATATTTTTTTCAGAATGTCAAAAACTCGTGCATGTATTATTTGAATGACTCGGTGTCGTTAATGCTTTAAATGCATCGGTGTGCTTTGTTATGATAAGAACACTAGTTTGGTTTAAAATATATTTGAAATTTTAATTTCACATAAAGTGGAATATTAATCTCAAATTATCTTTTAGAATGCATTCACATGAATTACAATAGTTCATAGTATACATTTTCCACTTAAATTCATCTTATTCTTGAAAAATGGTTTTAAAACTATATTTAAATTCAGATTGTGGTTATATGGTTGTCGAGATTAATATTGAATATGCACACAAATTTCTATTTTTGATTTTTATTTTTGATTTTTCTAAATCTCAACATTATCTACAAATGGCCAATTCTTCAAATTCCATCTCGTTGCATATTGTTGATCAAACTCCTTCATGAGTTTCTCCCTTTATATCTCCAGTAAGTTCAGATTTTATTTATATTTTGATTATCTAATTGATTTTTTTAATCCATGTCAATTTGAATAAAAATGCATACAAATTTGTAGGAACCTGATTAAGAATTGATTTCAGATGCAGAAAAATATTACTCCATATTTTCAAAAACGTCAAAATCTCTTATCATGAGCAACATATCACAAGCAGTTGGTAGATGAAAATGGACAACCTCTTCACCCTGCCAATTGGAGCATGGTATCTTCTAGCCGCAATCTTGGACCAATGATGGTAATAATTGTTTGGTATAATGTAATTTCAACAAACCAATTTCATTGATGTGCTTACTAATATCATTGATATTGTACTAATGACGTTCAATGTTTTTTGAAATTAGGATTCTAGTGATGATGAGAAACCCACCTACCATCGTCTGGAGCACCCCACTACAATGTCAACTCGAGAGAAGGCAGCATTAAGAGAAATAATCAAAGAGGAAGTATACAAATAATGGTTGAATCAACCACCTATTAAATTCCCACTATGTCCAAATTCACCAATTAGGAATGACTTCAACAATACTAGTTCTTCATAACAAGTTCTAAATGCCATATGAAATCAAATGGAGGTTAGTAAGGATGATTAATTACAGGATACGACTGCCATCAAGGCAATGTTGTTAGATGCATTATAGAATGATGAATTAGGGGATAATGCTCATATCACCGATACTTTATTCGAGATCCTAAAATATGCTTCCACCACTCATCTCTTTTGATCTAGTAGAAAGTTAAATTCTACTTAGCTAGGGAAAAATATGTTTGTTGTACAACGTGAAAGAAAATTTCGGCATGGTGAATGCATGTTTCTCATAAATATTGAGGTAATTTAATTGCATTATCGATTAAGTTCCTTATATTTTTTCACCCAATCAAATTTAAAAATTTTCTATTTTATGAATGTTAAATATTGGCATTGTATAATGATATTCCCCACCAACTTCATGATTGATCTAAATAGAAAGTGACATCCACCCATGGTATTTATCCACCCATGGTATTTATCTACACATATTATTTTAAGTGACATCTATCAATGGTATTCATTCACCCATGGTATTTATCCACCCATGGTATTCATCCACACATGAAATTTATCTATGGTATTGTAAGTGGAATCCACCCATGGTATTTATGAACCCATGGTATTGTAAGTGACATCTACCCATGGTATTCATTCACACATGGTATTTATATACCCATGTAATTTACCCATATTATTATAACTAAAATATAATATAAGTAATAAATCACATATTGTGAAAGGACAGATTGTCCAACACAATGTAAATGTTACAGTGATTCTCTGTTTTAATAAAATGTTTCTTGGTGGTTTTATTTACTATGTGTTTACCTATTTTCTTCTATCATTTTAATTTTTATAATCTTGGAAGGTCTCCCCCCAAGATCTAGATCAATGGTATCCAATTCATGTTACAACTCCATGGGAATGAGGATTTGAAGCATATTTCAATTTCAAATTTTTGTAGTAATATTTAGTAAAATTAATGCAAGTGATAAAACCTAAAAAAATCCTTTTATAAGGTGAAATATATCTCATTTAATTTTTTTTTTGTTACCTCAAATGGGTTTTTTACGGGATTTGATTTCGTTTCCTGGTTTGAGAGATATGAGCAATTGAAGTTAAACATGTCTGGAATGTGGAATGTTGTGAGATCGCACGTACCATGAGTTTTGGGAATCATTTTCTCGCTCCACTGGTTGTCAAATTTTAAGTGTCTTACATCAATGGAAATATATCTTAAATACCTCAAATAAATATTTTACGGGATTTGATTTCATCACATTTATCAGAAGTTATCAACAAAGTTGTAACAAGAGGTCTATAATGTGAAAGAAGCCTTTACAACATCTCATTGAATAGGAGAATCTACCAGACAAACCACCCTTATTTTACCAAGAAGACTGACAAGAATCATAGTTATGAGTCACCCATAAACCTAAGTTTATGTGTCAACTACACAAAACCCTTGTCATCAAATTCAATCTGCTAGGTCACACATTACTAGTATCATAGTTGGTCACAAGTATTACAGGGTATCTCTATCCTCAGATCTTAATTTTTCATGGTTATGGGTCATACACAAATCCATGATTCATTGAATTCTATTTTCTAGGATGCACACTATTAGTATCACAATTGGTCACAAGCATTACATGGTATCTCTATCATCGTATTTTCGTTCATCACAGTTATGGGTTAACCACATAAAACCCTTCTATTCAGTGGCTCTTCATATTCAACAAAGGCTTCTTAGAAGGGAACATTATGAAATGGGGATTATTTCTTCTTGAGGGGGTGAGAATGATCTAAATGGAAAGTGGCATCCACCAGCGATATTTATCCACCCATGGTATTATAAGTGGCATCTATCCATGGTATTCATTAACCCATGGTATTTATCCACCCATGGTATTAATCCACACATGGAATTTACCCATGGTATTGTAAGTGGCATCCTACCATGGTATTCATCCACCCATGATATTTATCCACCCACGGTATTGTAAGTGACATCTACCCATGGTATTTACCCACCCATGGAATTTACTTGTGGTATCTTTTTAGATCTTGCGGGGGGGCTCCCCCTCATCCAGATCAAGGATATTCAAAGATAAGGTTATTCCTAGTGATAATGTCTTGTCGGGTAACTGCGAATAGGAAAATAATTTGTGAAAATGTTGGGTGTTGAGTACATATAATATCATGCATGTTTGAATGATTATATTCTATATAGAGAAGAATATGCAGACAGAGATATGTCTAAAATGTGGGCATGAAAGGTACCATAATTAAAAAAAAAAGGGTAAATCACCTGCTTCTCCTCATAAGATATTGACGCACATGTTTATAATCTCAATGATTCAAAGAATTTTTTGTTGCTAAGAATTAGCTACGTTTAAGGGATGACATGTCTCACACATAAATATGTCAGTATTTATACGAATACCAATAGATTCAATAGCCATGAAGCATATAGAGGATACATGGCCTGAAAAATTCAATTATGAAGTACAAATTCTACAAATCATCATATACATGGCTGTGTCAACCCATATTCCCTCCAAAACACAAAATATTTTGTTTGTCTTGTAGTAGTGATAATTAAAAATATCCCCCCATGGTTTTCTGTGAAGAATTAACATCTTATGTTGTCTCTCATGGTCCCTGGTAAAATACAAGCGAATAATATGGATGTCTACTTGCAACCATTTATAGATGAATTGAAGGAATTATGGGAAGGGATACATGTGTATGTTGTATCAAGACTCATCGCAATATATAGGAGTTTTACATTGTATGGAATATGTGCTTACACCATACATTATTATCTAGGCTTAGGAATTTTCTCTAGTAAATTACATCCTTATATATTTGTTTAGTAAAAATATTGTTTCACATATTAATTTAATTCACTGCATTTTTTTAGATCTTCATGGTTGCTCATGTGTCAACATGTATACAATAATTTTATAGGTATTGTAACAAAAGGGTATCATGGATGTAAATCTTGTGGACCTTATCTAAAGGCTATGTGGTCTAACCATCTACGAAATCCAGTGTATGATTTCTCCAGGATATTTCTCCCTGAAGAGTAACATCTGCTTTCAATGGTAAACCAGAGAGAACGAAAAGGCCTGCAATAACGACACCAGTTGCATGGCTTAGAGCGTATGAGAGAGATAAGGATAAGGAGTTTTCATAAATGTTTGATTCAAATGGGGAGCCTATGTTCAATGATCCAGAATTATTCGACACCTATGTTGAGAATTTTCCCATTGGGATGAAAAGGAAATTTGTCTTTTACGAGCTCCCATATTGGTAGCATATTAAGTTTTCCCACTTACTAGATCTCATGAATATATTTAAAAATGTTTCATACTCTTTATGGAGGCACATATCATCAAAATAAAGTGACACATTAGTTTTTAGGAGAGATCTTATTTCTTCAAAAACTAAAAATAAACATTGGCCAAGACAAGAAACTAGAGGAGAGGCTAGTTCCTCTTGGTCTTTCAAAGAAGGTGATGTCCCTTGGATTTTAAAGGAAGATTATCTTTCTTTGGAAAAGGAAGTTATATGAGTGAGAGGGTGCTTTATTTATATGGGTCTTTACTACGACTTTGCTTCACTATGTAATATCATTTGTCGAGGTTGAAATTGCATGACCATTTGAAACTTCTAAGTATGTCAAAAACATGATTTTATTATTCTTTTTTTTTGATGCAATGAGATATTTTTTAATTAATTTTTGTATAATGTACTATTTACTGTGTAATGTCATTATCCTCTACTCGTGTGTGGGTGTGTGAACCATGACTTCCCCCAAAATCTACGACGTGTCATATATAAATTATATGCATTAGTACGTTGGATCACATCAAAGGAGATTCATATAGCTATCATTATACGATGGCATCAAGAGATAGTTGACATTATTTTTATGTTTGAGAAGTATTTTCTCAAGAGTTTCATGGACTTGCAGATTCATCTTCCTAATTCACCTAGTTGATGAGGTTGAATTAGTTGGGGTTGTTTCTTGTAGTTGAATTTTCTTCTTAGAGAGGTACATAAATAAATTGAAAGGTTTTATTCAAAAAAGGAAAAAACCAAAGGGTTCTATGGCATAGGGGCATGTTATGCAGATAAATCCTTCTTACGGACAAGAATGATCTCCCTAATGTCTTAAGGATATCTAGAAACAAACAACCAAATGCAAACCATTTTCTCTAGATCATTTTTTATTCAGAATTATTAATAACAAAGTACAAGAACGTGCCCATACCTAAAGTCCAACGCTTGCCGAAATCTTCTATCCAGTCACTCCAAAAGAGGTCACTTCAGCATGTGAAACCTGCGATCAAAGACAGATAAAAGGATTAAAAGCACCTACAATATATAATAATTGATAAAACACTAATCTATCTGAGTGATCAAGGAATCCAAGAATTGAAATACTCAAATAGATACATGAACAATTCAATGAGAAAATGGAATCCATTTGTATTAACTTGTATAATAAGAAGTAACCTTACAACCTTTTGCCTTGATTTTATACAGGTTCTTCCGAGGTCCTGAACAATCGTTCTCTCTTGGATTGAAAAGCTTTGTTCTCTTTGAACTAGCATAAAGTTATGGATATGAGTGTGTTATGATTCTCATATCAAAAATGGCTAGTATAGAGAGTATGCTCTCTTAAGAAATTCTTCAGCAACTAATATGTATGTCTACCCTTGAGACTGAAGCATGAGCTCAATTTATAGGGAAATGGAGGTAGTTTAAGTTCCATGAAGACGGGGATGGATTCATCTCATGAAGGGATTTGAGCTCCATAGACCAAGGGATAAGCTCCATGAGTGAAGGGATAGAGCTCATGAGTATAGGATAAAGCTTGAAATGAACGCACTTCTAGAAGCTTCCAGTTGGGAGAATATTCGTCCAGTTGGGCTTCTAGAACTTACTTTTTCCATTATTTGACTATTTACAGGGGTCCACAGGTTTAATAGGCAAAACGTGCAATATGTGCCGTGGGCTATAGAGTAAACACCTGCGGATCCGCAGGCAAGGGCTAGGAAAAGTCCAGAGTTATACTTTTAAGGGTTTTAATGAGCTTTTCTCCAATTTCAAGACTTGGTTTGGGAACATTAGGGTTTCCGAATTCTAAGGGAGCATAATATAGGTAGTGATGAACCTATATAGACAGTCAAATGTCATGGTGAAAAAATAACATGTAACAGATTGCCCCCTAAAGTGCGAAGTCTGAGGTAGTTCTGAAGAGTGAAGTGATTTATATTTCTGAAGATTGGATTGCGGAAATACCAGTTGAAAGTCTGTAAAAAAATTCAATTCAAACATATATATAAATATCATCGTTGAGGTAGGTGTTGCCATACTCAAATCAAAACTAACTACATGTTCTAGTACAAAAATGATTTTAAAATTACATCAATAGTAGACATAGCATGGACGCAGCCATATGTCATAAGTAATATACTGTATCATGAATAATAAAACTCCTTGCATCCTGGATGGTGGAAACTAGATCTAGGGTCTTGATTTCCACTTCCTAAACTAGTATGATTCTATCCATATGATTGATTGTGTTGAAGTCGAACATGGTAGAAACCACTTGATTACTAGTCAATGATGTGAACTGTTAACAAGTGTGAGAGAAACCACCAATAATGACAATGGCTCTCAAAGTACTCAGTACAATCCATGAAGTGTGAATGAATGATTTGTAGTCGAACACTTCACATAATTATTTGATCAAAGGTCAATGATGCAACTTGTCGTCGAAGGCGAGAAACCTGCCATTAGGGCATGTAGATCCCAAAGTACTGATAGGTTTCTAGATCAACTTTATAGATGATGAGTTGTCATTGATAGAACGCGACCCGTCGTAGGAAAGCCCACGACACGAAACCATTAGATCAAGTTTTGAAGAAATATTTTCAAGGACTGACTCAGGGATGGTCAACAAGAATGGAGACAAATGTTTACAATGAATGGTTTATTTGAACTTTATCTTGAACACATAACGACACGGCAAATGTTTTGGTAATAATTGATCTAAATCTAATACCCAAAAATTGGTTGAAGACTTTCAATATGGTTTGATTAACTGTTAAACAAAGGATTTTCCCAACCTAGGTACAAGTGTGACAAAAAGTTTCGTGTTCAAGAGTGGTATACTGCTTTTCAATATAAGGGTGACAACTAGATTAATTTTCTCTCTTTTCCCCCACCATTTCTAGCAAGTACCTCTTTATTTTTGACAAGCTTGAGGAGGATAAATTTTTCTTGTTGTGTAAGCTCATCCTTCAGAGGAGTCCAACTTAGTATTAAAATAGAACCCTAATAAGGAGTGGTTCATTCCTATTTGTAATCGACAGGTCCTTTACTGTTAAGTTTTAACGAGGCCGGTATAGGTGAAACTCGGTGTTTTTCAATTTTAGGGAGTCAGAATAAAAACATAAGAAAACTCTATGGTTGTAATTTTTCATAAATTTAGTCTCTCAAGCCCGAAAAAGGATAAAATAATACATGAGAGAACTATATTTACCATTATTAATCAACGTATACCTTTTTCGTAAATAATCCATTTCAGTCCGAAAATGGGGTAAACTTATACTGAAAGGATGAATATTCATTTCCTTTAACGAGTTCAAATAGTCAAGTACTCGGAAATATTTTCATATTTAGAGAGTCTGAAAGGGGCTTAAAAGAGAACTCCAGGGTTTCAATTTTTCGTAATTTTCAAGAGCCTGAAAAAGTGATAAAACTGTACTCATCATCAAAATAATTCTTTTCACCAGAAAAATTTGTATTCAGCACTAAATCTTGAAAGATTAAACATACATGTTTCCAATAAGTAAAAAAATTGAAAATTTAATTTTTAAAGTGGAAAATACATAAAATACAATATTTTATTCATTCAAAAAATCTTATAAAAAGGATTTTAACAAAGTCATTTTCACCTTTTGTCTTCATAGTTGTAAATTGAGAGCTTTTGGCAGAAAAGTTTCGGAGTTGATAGTGTGAGAACCGACCACTCAAATCAAGATTCGTCAGAACCAGGTAATCCACAACATTATTCTCTTTATTTATATCCAATTAAATTCTCTTTTTAGGCTTTAAAATCATTTTTTGAGGAGAAATTATGTTTAAAATTCTGCTCTCGGGGGTTCACAGGTCATACATTCATTGCCTGTGGACCCCGATAATTTTATTGAAGGAAAATTATCGGGCTACCATGGTTTTCATGTAGAGTGTGTGCGGACGTCTGCACTATCTCTGCGCAAAAAACTACGGAGGCACCATGACCAAATGAAAATTGATAATTTCTCTCAAAAATGGTTAAAATTTCTCACTCTAAAAGTTTCTAATCTTCAAATGCATCCATTTGCAGACTATTCCACAATGCTAGAGTGGAGAGAACGCGAGCATGAAGGTACAGATGATGCAGCTATGAATGATCAAGCCACAATGTGTGTACTTAAAAATTGTGGTTTGTATAAATTCTGGGAAATTCAAGGTATGAGGGCACAAGTGGGATGTTCAAAATTAGTGCTTTATCATTGGCGATCATCGGCTTGAAATTGAGCTTGAATATCTTTATTTTCTCATTGGATTATCCAAAAGAGGAGAAAACATTTCTTTTTTTGGAGCTAGGCAGGGTGGCCTACCCGTTGCTAGTTACAAACAATAATTTTGCAGGGATGAAAAGATCCCAAAGATAACCGCATAGATATAAAGACAATCTCATGACTTGATCATAAAGTTATTGCATTCATAGTAACCATTTTGTGTGGAAGCGTGGCTCCACATGTGGCCACCAAGTCTCAGATGCAGACCGCAATTGAATGTTTCATAGGCACCATTTTCAACTGGTGCAAAGGGGTATTGGCCAATATGAAAGGCCAACTAACGAGAGAAAAAAAATGAAAAGTTGAAAAACTTTGGGTACGGCACCATCCTGATCTCTTTTGCTTTCGAGAGGATTCCATTCCTTGCCCCTCAGCTTATTCCTGTGTATAGTGGTGAACTTAGAGAATCTCGTATGGTATGTTGGGTTGCATTGATGGCCCGCCATGGTGGCGACGGTAGTACGGTGGTTTGGTTTACTCCTACGTATTTTATGTGACTGCAGAACCAAATATTCACAATTGAATATTTCCCATATGCAGGTATAGACTTTAGAGGTGATCCTGAGATGTCCTTACCTCCAGGAGCACAATGGGACGAATCAAGTGAGCGAATCATTTTGATGTGTTTTAAATCTGATTTTTATTTGTTTTTTAAATCATCCAATACTGATAAAAAAAATTTAAATGCAAATGTTGGTCCACGATGGCTAGCTACACTCCGCCACTTTGAAAGGTGGAAAACAAAGCCCATATCACAGCCATAGGATCAAGTAGAAAAAATCATCACTGACATAGAACACAAACTAGAGAGGTTGGCTATAGATATCCCTGAGACATCAACAAAAAACATTCCTCTTCATCTTTAGAGACATGTTACTGGTGTTCCAGGCCAGTTTAGAATATTCTTGCGGAAGGTGGCGCGTGTGATAGTCTACTACCATGATCATCACCACAGATTGTGGATGATCATCGTGGATTGACATATTTTGTTTTTTGTATCAGTATCTTTCAGATCATAAGATGTTTTAAACCTATGATCACATATGATGTAATATTTTTTGACAACAAAAACTCCTATCTATGATATTACTACTTTCTCTGACTATCTTGTTCAACATGTATCGAATGTTGTTATGGTTTATTGTTTAACATTGCAAAGTTTTATTTAGAATACGATTAGCTAATGAATCAGCCAATTTGTTTAAATTTCTTCAAATATGTTGATATTCAATGTAATCAAATTGTCTTTCCAAGAGACGAACCTTCAAAAATAATCGTAATAACACTAGATTTTTAATTGCGTATACTATGTTTAAATGTAATACAATGAGTTCCGAATCTAACCTTATAATAAAACGTAAAATAGCAAATGAAATGGCATCAGATAATAACTCAATCACTGCGCTATATTTTGTAATATTGTTCGTTGTTTGACCAAGGCTTACCCCATGCATAGAAACTAACTCATCAGTGGGTGAATAGATAACCTAGGCTGTGGAAGAAATATTTCATGTACTACGACAAAAACCATCAGCAAAACCAATGTATGTTTGAAGGGATGTCTACATCTACAATATCAAGAGTAATCAAGATAAGTAGAGATAGTAGCAAAAACTAGGCACACCTATCTAATCTAAGTTACACTAACAAGAAAAATAACTAATGTACAAGTGATATCTTCACACAAGAATCAAGCATAATATCTCTTTAGATAAAGACCATTTATGGGCTTATCTAAAGATACCCCATCGTAATCGGTCATTTCATAGGCCCCTTTAGCAAGAAATCACTTGACAATGTAAGGACCATACCACATTGGTTCGAATTTCCCAGTTCCTAGCTTATCGTTAGCTTGATCATATACTAAGACTAGGTCACCTTCTGAAAAAACATAATTTGTAACACTTCGATCATACTGAGCTTTAAGCATCGGCTACTAATGCAACAGTGCACCGAGTATCATCTAATTGTGATAAGTACAAAAATATGTTTTCCTCTTCAGAGGTAGCTGGTAGTAACTCTATGGCTAATTGGAGTGACGGTATTCCACATTCAATGGGTAACACAACTTCTAAACTATAAACTAGTTGAAAAAGAGTGAACGCTATTGTAGTTTTTGTTGAGGTTCGGTATGCCCATAATGTTGAGAAAAGCATGGTATGCCAATTCGATTTTTGAGTTCTAATAATCCATTTGATCATGGTGGTTAAAACTTTATTAACAGCTTCAACCTGACCATTAGCCTACAGGTAATATGGAGTAGAGTTATCATGGCACAAGCCAAGTTGATCAGAAATTTTGGTCATCATTGTATTTCAAAAATGACTCCCATGATCAGTGATAATAGCTTGAGGTACACCGAAACGAGCAATCACTTGATTTAATATGAACATAGCTGCATTTTTTCAATCTGCCATGAATGTAGGCATCACCTTAGCCCATTTAGTAAAGTAGTCTACAACGAGAATAATATACCCATGCCCCATGGCTGAGTGAGGGTTACATGTGTTACACAGTATTTTGTAACCGTCCCTGCAATCCCTCGTCCTGCACATTGGAGAGATATTCCCATGACCTGTGAGTAGTAACATGTCTTGAAAACATCTTCATAACATCCTCCTGCCTAAGGATAAACATTCTCCTGAAGAACATTTTCTCTGGAAAACCCTTAAAACAAGTGTTTTAGCCTTGGCGCGACTAGTCAGTTAATCCCTTGCGCCAATGGGGGAAATCCATGCTAGAGGGCATGCCAATTGGTGCACTATCCCTGTGTCTCACTCACACCAAGCCCATTAAGGAATGTTTTTTAAAAATAAATAATGGAAGTTTGGTTCTAACAAACTCCATAATGAATCATCAGAAGAAGTTGAGTGGTTTGGCTCCAAATCTCCATTTATGGGAGGTGGTTTTCCACCTTTCATGGAACCTTTCTAAGAGATAGGGCCTATCCCATGATTATAGGGATCCCAACTTCCCTTTCTCCATCTATAAAAGCTTGCCCTCTCCATTAGCAAGCTAGCTAAACTTGTAGGAGGAAAACTATTGTTAGTATGAATCCTTTGTCGAAGTGTATGAAAAAGGACCACTTTAGCTACGCATAACTAATATCCCTAACAAAAAAAGTGGCTGCCAATATATTCAGATCTGCGGTTAGTTGAACATAAAAGAGCTGCAAAAACCAGATCTATGCATGGAAAGACATTAAGCAGAAAAAATAAGGGTTTGCTCCATATACCAATAGACAAGACAAGAACAATTTTTGAAAGAATTTTTGTATTAATCAGGCACCTGGGAGGAAAACAAGAAGGCGTATCCAATTCTCCTCAGTGGGATGGGTTCTTGGAAGTCCTCAGCACTTTAGATCTAAAATCTCTCTTTTGTTGGTGTAGAAAACCCACACAAAGAATGGAACTCAAAGGGAGCTCTCACAGCAAATGGCAGAAAATGGTGACCAAGTGTATAGATCCAGAGTGATCTAATAGGCAACAAAAGGTGAATAATGGTAGGAAAAACCCTCCTATTTATAACAAAATATTGAGTCATTCTAGATCTTGGTGCATGGGTTAACCAGATCTAGATCCACTTTTTATGGAATATTTTATTATATTTGTTGGAGGGAAAAGGTATTTGACTTGGGTCAAATCCCTTAATTTGTCAAAAATAAATAAATAAATGATTTATTTATCCTTTTAAGGAAGCGGTTAGAAGATAATCAAATAAATAATGATTTATTTAATTATTTAAGGAAGTGGTTGAAAGATAATTAAATAAATAGTGATTTATTTAATTATTTGTGGATGATTTGGTCATATTTAACAAGGAATATTATCTAAATAAGGTTTAAATAATTATTCCTAGAAAATAATAAGATAAACAAAGGTTTATCTAATTAATTTCCTTGATTTTGGGTTAAACATGATGGAATAATAATTAAATCATGGTTTAATTAATTATTCCATGAGGAAAATCAAACAAATATAGGTTTGTTTAATATTTCCTTTTGGGGTTTCCTGTTTTAACATAGTGAAAGCAATTTTACTTAAGGTAAAATTGGTCTTACATGGAGTACTTGGGTCCATCTAATGATAATAGGTTAGATGACCAAAAAATGGTGTAACAGATTTCCCCCCAGCGTGCGAGTGTCAGGAGCAAATCGTATGACCGAAGTACGTTGTAAGAACACAATCACTAGACAACAAAAGGGATGTCAGAGAGAGAAATGTGAGGTAGATAGTGTGCTGAAGGACTAGACCTTGAGGAGACGAGACTCGCAGGTGCAACAAGTCTCTTTTTATGAGAGGGTACCTGTGCTGAAGGCGGCGGGGGAGGCATACCTATGCCCGCCGAGACAAAGTACAAAAGAATAGTGTGTCCAGTAAACAAGGGACCGAACCATAAAGTACAGCTGGCATAATCATGAGCTAGATAAAAATACAATGAGGAATCCCACATATATGTTGTGCCTGGGATAACAGCCAAGAATTGTACAATAATATCTGAGTACATGAGATACAAATACAACCCAAATTCCCCCTGTAAATGGGGAAGGGCTCACAAAATCTGACTGATACATGCAAGTCAAAGAGGCGCTGCAAGTGGCTACGGCCAACATCATCAAATATCTGGAGCTGCATCGAAGGCTGCAATGAAGAGGTCATCCAGGCATGTGGGGGGCTACTTGCAGGGCCACCCCCTCATGAGGGTTGAGACATCTCACACACACCCGGGGAATCATCAAGAGCTACTGCTGGATCACTAGACCATCAAGTATACGGATCTTGATCATGCTAAAAGGAGCTGGAGAAACAATCAAGCCAAAGGGAAAGGAGATATCCCTTTCCCTGATCCGAGGCACCGAACATGAGTGGAAGCTAGAACCAAGCTACACCGCCCTCTAGACCTGGCTTCTAGAATGAATGAGCTGATGTCGACAGAAGGAGGTCCGCCATAGGTGAGGCAATGAGAGACCCGCAACTAAGGCATGAGAGAAAAGAGTAGAGCAACGAACAGACTGACACTAATGACGATAGTGAAAATGGGAAGGACTGAGTAGCGAATGGACGACTTCCCTTGTTAGAGCATAAAGGGCATGAATGACATGGTAGCAACTGACACGATACCATAAGGGATAGGGGACAGTGGAACTGAAGGTCATAATATGCGACACAAGAGAGAGACCAAGAAATGAAGGATGGAGGGCTATAGTGTGGTACAAAGGGACTCGGTATAAACTCCATGGAAGGAATGATGACTCAACTTGGATGCTCTAAACAAGGGCGACTTGATGGTGATGCCACACAGTAAAGGCCCCAATGGGGGACCGTGGAAACATGAGTACAAGGTGGGAACTCATGACGAAAATCGACACGAACAAAGACAAGTAAGGAGGCAAGATGGTGCCCCAAGTACAAGTGTCGTAAGTGAGGAAATTCGATTTTAAGGAGAGGTGAAGTGACCCTTCTTGGACAAAATGTGTTCTGGTGAAGTATCAGATCACAAAGAACTAACAGATACCCATTTGAGGGCTCGGTGAGAGCTTTCCAGTGGTGTAGATGGTTCGTCAAACGAGGCTACGATGTGGTCGCAGCAGTCGAAAGAAGAAACAGGGGTTCTCTTTTAATAAGGAAGTTTTCCCTCCAAAATCACTCATTTGCTATTGTTGCTGTGGTGAATGTAGAGAGGAGAGAAGGCCCTAAATCTTGCGGCGAACATAGCGGACAAACCAACCGTTGGAATCACGATCCGTCAGTTGCAGGTAAGAGGCCGAACCTTTCTCTTGCATTTTGATGGATTAAACTTTCAGTTTAGGGCCCAGAATCCCAGAAATAGCCCCTCCTTAATCTCTACGGCCGGGTCGCACTTTTTGGGCCAAAAAGTGCGACCTGGGAAGCAGGTTTCAGGCAAAAAAGTGCGACCTATCCCAGAAATGGGCCGAAAAATGCGACCTGGGAGATAAGGAGGTTTTGGTGCTGTTTTATGGCTGGAAGTTGGGTTTTGATGTTTGGTTATGGTTTTCCCGATCTGTAAGCTGACAAAAATGATGTGTTTGTGCAGGTATGGCAGATTTACGGGTTAACTGGAGAGAGAGAGACCTGGGGACACTACGAGTAGAGATCCAGGCGGATCAGGGCGTCCGTTGTGTATTGGCTAGGTTTGGGGTTCTCAAGTTTTTGGAGAACCCTTTGATGAGAGCAGGAGAACCATTATTGGCCCAGATTATCAGTTACTGGGATCCAGATCAGGAGGTCTTTATAGTGCAGGGGCGCAGGATCGAACTGACGGTCCAGGACATGTATTTCCTGACTGGTCTCCTGCCACTGGGGATGGTGGGAAACACACAGCTAGTATTGCCGCGGGGGCGGCATATCATGGAGTTTGTGGAGCGTCATTGTCGACCGGGTATCCAAGTCAAGGGGACTCGAATACCAATCGGGGATCTAGAGAGGCTAGAAACCCGTGCAGTGGCTGCAGCTGTGCTGCGTATCCTGGGCAACCAGGCGCTCCATCACATCACTGGGGGGCAGATGATGATAGTGTAGAGTGTGCTGGGTGGGACCTACTATGGGTGGGCCCAAATGATGTTGGTGTCGCTAAAGCAACAGTTGTCGTTATGCAGGCGGCAGGTGAACCATGATTTCTCATATGGGACTTTATTGTGCGCCTTCTTCTTTGAGAAGATCCCGACCTTGAGGCCTCGTGTACAGCTTCCAGATGGGGGCCCGAGAGAGCCCAGGATGCACCGTTGGGGACGGCTACTGTGCAGAGGAGGAGGAGGGGCGGTCGGGCGAGTGTTTCGACCTGAGTTTTTTTCCCATTGGGATCAGATGCCATTGTACATAAATGACTATCCCTATAGTGGGATGAGCTACTGTGGAGACCTGGACCTGCCACTTCCACCTGGTCGAGTCTGGGGGCCCGATGGTAAGTGACAGATTGTTATTCTTGTGTGGGCATGTTAAAGTTTTTTGAATAGTAGTTTAGGGTACTGATTCATGTACTTTTGGTATGCAGATATAGCACCGGTAAAACCAGCCGGATATATGGGATGACCGGCAGCAGTTGGAGCCGCAGGTCTAAGTGGATCGAGAGCAGCGCAAAATGAGGATGTAGCCACCCTTCTAGAGGACATCCACCGTAGATGCGAAAGGTTGCTGACCGGAGTATCAGAGCGCGGGTGGCAGGACTTAGACAACCAGTACATAGAACCATGTATTGGTCTGCCCTCAGAATGGCGAGGGGTCATGCGGCACATGGCGATGGCTGGTCAGGGGATTCGTGATCTACAGGCTGTAGGGGTAGAGCCATTGGCTCGAGATCCGCCAGATAGTGATTAGGTGTGGGGCGTGTGGTGCCCCCTAGTGTGTATGTAGGGGCAAGTGGTGCCCTCAGTTTTGAGTTTTTTGTAACATGCTATGGGCATGTCATATGTATCAGAGTAGATGGACTCTAAACACATGTTTTTGTGACACATATTATGGATATGCATCGTTTTTAATGATTATGAATTTTATTGTCTTGTATGAAATGCGTGTGATAAATGCCAATCTAGAACATGGTTTGCAATACTATCTACATAGTGATTCTGTTCTCGAGGTACATGGTTGAAAGTTATGGTTTCAAATGCACGTATCAATATTTTCACTCGTAAATAGCGTCTAAACAACACAGGGTTATGCACACGATAAACACCATTTAGTTGCATTACAAGAAGCAGGGAATCCAAACGAACGTGCAGATGGAGGATGCGATGAAAGAGGGCATCAGCTAAGAGACCACGCACTGCATCATATTCGGCCTGATTTTTGGTGGCAGAACCAATGCAGACCCCGTTAGAGAGAACAAGGGCATGCAAGGGGGTGAAGATGGCCCAACCTGCCGAGGCTAGATTCCGGGAGTAACGACTTGCACCATCGGCGTAACCGATAAAGGGTGTGGACGGGGGGTCCTGCGGAATGGTGTTACAAGACAAAAAATGAGGGGAGGGGAGGCAATGACGGTAGCGTGAGTGCACAGAAGACATCGAGTGGAAACTGCGGGAGGGAGTGCAAGGAGCAGGATGACTATGACTCATATACAAACTGGAGGGTGGTATATGAGGGCTATCTGAAGTAGGGAGAGGACTCGGGCTGCGGAGGTCAACAGAGACACGAGTGGAGTGATCTCGCGTATGGGTAGAAAAGGGGTGGTTAGGTGACACAACAAGGGAGGATGCAGGGGGGCTAGGCTCCAAGTGTCTCGCAGAGGAGGATAGGTAAATAATGGTTATAGTAGACTCCGTCATCTGAACATCAGGGGGGGGAATGTCGATGGGAGCGGGGGGATCCTCAGGCTGACCTGAAGCATACTGCGCGAGGATGGGAGAGGCGGATTGATTTTGTTCAACCTCATACTCTCGGACCACCTCTAAAGAGGCGCGGTAATGCGTCAAGTGAGGACAATGGTGGGAGTAATGGCCATGAACGCCGCACAAAGCACAGGGTTTGTTGGTGCGGAGAGTCTTGGGGTTCTTGGTTACGGACGAAGAAGGAATGGAGGCTTCAGGGACCGACTCGGGGAATGTGACTTTAACCATGGGCTGAATACGGGGCAACTCGGGACAAGCATGGGTGGCATGACCGGTGACATCACATAAGGCACAAGGCTTCGTGGGCGGAGGAGGGGTCGGGTCAGTCGTGGTGGTCTTGTCTTTAGGTGCCCCCTTGCGGGCTTTTCCTTTCTTCCCGAGAGCCGTCACGACAGGAGAAGGGTCCTGTGGAGGTGCTGGGGGCACAGTGGCAACGGAGGAAGCGAGGGGGACCGGTTGAACCGGTGTCAAAGCTATGTAGGTTTTGGGGTGACCAGTAGGGGTGGCGGCTGGGGGATCAAGGTACCAGACCTGTATGCCCAAGGTCAAGTTAGGGAGAGAGAGGGTGGCCATGACGGGGACAGAATATACTCCGGGAGGGGGAGCTAGGAAAGGGATCTGCCCAGCAGGGTAATGACCAGGAGGGATGGCTTCGAGATGGTTAAGGCCAGGAGGAACCGATCCAGGAGGATAAAGGGGTTTAGGGATACCAGCTGTAGGGGGAGGGCCAGAAGAAGGAGGTCCAGCTGGCTGAGATGAATGGCTAGGAGCGGGTTGCGGAGGGTGAGGGGGAGGTTGCTGACTAGCCGAGGCAGGCCGCTTACAGGCAGCCTGAGACAATTGCATCATGCAAACATTCGATAAGCTGGGATCAGTGATAGGAGGAGGGGGAAGGTTAGGGAAAGTTCCAAGTAGGGAGGAATCTTCTTAGACGCCGGGGGAGACACTGGTTAAGGAATCGACGGTTTACTTGTTGGCTACAGAAGAGATGGTCGTCTCAGGTGAGGTCTGAGAGTTTGGCTCATGATATGTCAACTGGTCAATGGTGACTATCTTTCCATTATGGGGGAAAGACATCTTGCGGAAAACCGCGGATGGGACAGCAGACATAGCATAGGTGTAGCTTCGCCCCAATAGAATGTTGTAGTATAGCGGGGCGTCGATGACTTTGACGTCAACACAAACATTCTTACCAGCGAGGGTGATAGGACAATTACGAAACAGGCCAATGGGCTGGGAGGCATGGTCGTCCCATGCTCGAAGGGTGATCGTGGACGGGGCCAACTCAGGGGATCCGAGTGGCTTCCAAACCGAAGCAGACATCACGCAAGTGGATGCCCCCTCATCAATTATGCACCGGGAAACGTTGGCGTTCCGGATTTTGACTGGGATTTGGAAGGCGACGGAAGGAGGGAGAGGAGGATGGTCCGATTGAGTAGCGTCAAAAACAATCATTTGGTCATCAGCAGGATCTACAGTGCCCACGGCAGATAGTAGAGCCTTCTTTTGGGAAGGGCATGACTAGAGGAGTTCCAGTGTGGAAATGGCAGTAGGGGATTGCGCCAAATCATCTACTATACTATACGAATGAGCAGCTCGACCAGAAGCAGCGTTTCGACGTAGGGGTCCCTTAGGAATCTTGGTATGAACCTCAACTTTGGGTTGAGGGATATGTAAGGGGCCACTGGATGTCGAAAGAGGCTCTATAGAACCTGAAGAAGGAGGCTCAGGGGCAGACTGAGCAGGAGGCTTGGGGTACTGGCGAGACCGAGTTTGAAGGTGAAGGTCGACGGTTGGGGAAGGATCGGAGTGCATCATAAGGATCCGGTAATCAGAGGAACTAGAAAGGGAAGGGGGAGTGGCGATCCGGGCCATCGTGCGTTGGCAGCCATGAACTTGCTTAGGGAAAGGATCAAGAACACAGCCTGGTTGGGTAGTGGCCACATTAGGAGGAGCATGAGGGGAGGTGTGCTGTCCGTGCAATGTGGCTTGAGACTCCCACATCTGCCGCATCTGGGGTAAGAGGGGACAATCATGGGTGTAATGACCATAAACACTGCAACACGAACAAGGCTTATTAGTGCGAAGCGGCCTGTCCGGCTTGGGCTGAGTGCCCTGTTGCTGGTTGGCAGTGTTAGGGTCAACACCAGGATTGGGTCCACGGGTACCAGGGGCAGATTGGTTTGGGTTGCCTCTCCGCCTTCTTTGAGAAGAAGGGGGATTAGTCGCGCCCTGCTGTGCAAATACTTGCCCTGGAGGAGGTTGTAAGTGCTGTTGCGGGTTTTGAGGAGGCAAGGGAGATGGAAGTGCATATGCTGGAGGAGCTGGCGCACCAGGCTGCGGATAAGGGTAATGGTTAGGTTGGGCAACATTGAGGTAAGCAGGAGGTTGGGCAAAAGGAGGAGGCATGCCGTATCCTGGATACATGCTACCGGGAGGGGGAAGAGTGCTAGAGGTGTTGGCCCCTCCCCGAGGGAGACCATAGCCCATAAAAGGTTGAGCATATGGATGGGAAAGGGCTCCAACGATACCGTCGGTGGAATGAGATGCCCCCGGGGCGTTAGCGCCTCCGGGCCTGGGGAGGTCAGGAAGGACGGTATAAACATAACCAGACTGAGCATAGATCAGGTCATATTTCAAGGCTATTTGGAGGGCGGCTTCTTCGGTTTGAGGGAAATGGGAGGCGACATCTTTACCAATGGGAGCTAAGAGAGTGCGAAGGAACCAGTCTATATAAACCCGATCTTCGAAGGGGGGAGCTCGGGCGATAAGCTCCTGCCTTATTCGGGCCATTCCCCGAACATGGGCGAAAGGCGGTTGAAGAGGATTGCGCCGAAGGAAGTCAAGAGCCCGTGCAGGTCGTACCTGAGAGGAGCCCAGGCACATGGACAAAAGGTGTTTCCGTGGCAGCCGTTGCAGGTAGAGGTGGCTTGTTCGACATACCATTTAGAAGCTTCGCCGATAAGCGTGCGTTGGAACAAACGAAGACGGATGGAGTCATCGGTAATGGAATTGGAGGAACACCACATGTGGAAAGATCGGACATGATTGGTTGGATCTTCTCCAGCTTGGCCTTCGAACTTAGGGATATCGGAAGGGAGCTTGGTTGGCATGGCAGGCCAACCAACATCGTGGCGGATAGGGTCATTGATCAACTGATTGAAATCGGGGAGGCTGAGGCCTGCAATGTACGACAGCAAGGGGGTGGCCGGGGTAGTTCCTGTGGCGGTTCCGCTATTATTCGGGCCGGCATTAGGGCCGAGAGAACCGCTAGCGTTAGGCCCTGGACCAGACATAGTGAAGGTGGCAGGGGGAGAACCAGGAGGAGAAGGAGAACCCGATGAATCAGGAGAGGAGTCGGAGTGCGGACTCGAAGGAGGACTGGCTCGACAATGGCGGGGTGGAGCAGGTCGATCAACATGAACTGAGGGTGAAGGCCAAGAAGTCTCCGGGAAAGGCGCCTAGGGGGCACAATGATGACAGGAAGAAGGAAACCGACAGGGGCAGAAAGGGACAGAATCAAGAGAGGTCAAGGGCAGACAAGGTGCAGTGACAATTGATTTTAGAGTCTTTGCCAGGCGGTGTTAACCAGGCGCTTCTTCACTTAGGGTCAGTGTGTGGTGTGTGTTAATTTTAATTTTTTAAAACCCTTTTCGTTTTGAGAGCAAGAAAAAGTGTGTTGCGTAACTGAAAAGAAATCTGCAAAGAACAATATATAATGCTAAAATAACAGAACATTTAACAGCTAACCATGCATCAATCTATCCCAAGAAGGAGGGTCTCTCAAAACTACTCTAAAAGAGGGCAAAAATCTAGTCAAAACACACATAAAAAAAGGCAAATAGATCTAGGGTCAAAAGGGACAGGGATCTAAAGGATAAAGCTGCTGAAAAGAGGTGCAGATCACAGCCAAGAGACAAAGGCAAGGTGGCTGGAAAAAGGAAGGTAATCAGCAAAAAGTGGAGGGGGCCAGGAGGAGGCCCTAAAAGTAGATCCAAACAAATCTTCAGGAGGCGATTTGAGAGGTAGAAGAGCTGATTACAATGCATCTGAAAGGGAGGTAACAGATCTGGAAAAAAGGAGGCTGAAGCTCTGAAAAAGAGACGGCTGAAACAGCTAAAACTCTTCCACAAAAAGTGGAGGGTACTAAAGCCCTAGGGGGCTAGGTTCCCACTTAGATGAGTAAAAACAGATCAGAACTTGGTCAAGGCGGGCTGAGACAGAGGCTGGAAGACCCTGACAGAAGCTGCAGCAAAACTCAGAAAAATTGCAGAAAAAACACTGAAAAACTGGCAGGTCGCAGATTCTGACCTGTTTTCAGTGCAGGTCGCAGAAAAGGGGCAGAAAAGTGCGACCTGGAGGTCCAGGTCGCAGTTTATGGGACAAAAAGTGCGACCCCCCATTCCGGTTGTCTCGGCGGCAGATTTTCAGAAAAGTTGCCGTCTCAGTTGTGGCTGGTGTCGCTTACCTGCGCAATAGGGCCAGAAACACACGAAAGTTAGAAATTTTGATGTTTTAGGTTTTTATGTGAGAAAAACAACATGAAAATAGGAGAAATAAACAGCTGAAAAGAAACCCTAGGTTCTGAAGTAGCTGGATATGCAGGAATAGGAAAAACGACAGCGGTCGTAATTTAAAACCCGTGTGGAGTCGCCATTTGTTAGTATGAATCCTTTGTCGAAGTATACGAAAAAGGACCACTTTAGCTACGCATAACTAATAGCCCTAACAACAAAAGTGGCTGCCAATATCTTCAGATCTGTGGTTAGTTGAACATAAAAGAGCTGCAAAAACCAGATCTACGCATGGAAAGACATTAAGCAGAAAAAACAAGGGTTTGCTCCATATACCAATAGACAAGACAAGAACAATTTCTGAAAGAATTTTTATATTAATTGGGCACCTGGGAGGAAAACAAGAAGGCGTATCCAATTCTCCTCAGTGGGATGGGTTCTTGGAAGTCCTCAGCACTTCAGATCTAAGATTTCTCTCTCTTGTTGGTGTAGAAAACTCACACAAAGAATGGAACTCAAAGGGAGCTCACACAGCAAATGGCAGAAAATGGTGACCAAGTGTATAGATCCAGAGTGATCTAATAGGCAACAAAAGGTGAAGAATGGTAGGAAAAACCTCCTATTTATAACAAAATATTGGGTCATTCTAGATCTTGGTGCATGGGTTAACCAGATCTAGATCCACTTTTTATGGAATATTTTATTATATTTGTTGGAGGAAAAGGTATTTGACTTGGGTCAAATCCCTTAATTTGTCAAAAATAAATAAATAAATGATTTATTTATCTTTTTAAGGAAGCGGTTAGAAGATAATCAAATAAATAATGATTTATTTAATTATTTAAGGAAGTGGTTGAGAGATAATTAAATAAATAATGATTTATTTAATTATTTGTGGGTGATTTGGTCATATTTAACAAGGAATATTATCTAAATAAGGTTTAAATAATTATTCCTAGAAAATAATAAGATAAACAAAGGTTTATCTAATTAATTTCTTTGATTTTGGGTTAAACATGACTGGGAATAATAATTAAATCATGGTTTAATTAATTATTCCATGAGGAAAATCAAACAAATATAGGTTTGTTTAATATTTCCTTTTGGGGTTTCCTGTTTTAACATAGCGAAAGCAATTTTACTTAGGGTAAAATTGGTCTTACATGGTGTACTTGGGTCCATCTAATGATAATAGGTTAGATGACCAAAAAATGGTGTAACAACTATATCTAGGCAACTATTGAAAGCAAAGCCGATAAGATCCCCGTAAGAGAGAGCTTTGTCCAAATTCCTGACAGGCTTCATTGAGACGCACTCTGGTGCAAGCCCCACTGAAGGAAGATCATAACGTCAGAGAATTTGGTTGTAATCTCCCTTTTTGTCATCATTAATATAAGTGACTCTAATTTTGGTTCCATTCATGTGTTTACTCTTTTATGAAATGAAATGAATTATATCCTCTCTGACTGATATATAGTTACGTGCTTTAAGTATTACGTTGTATGTCATTGTTTCTCTGCATGTGTAAAGGTGTCCGGACGAAGCAAACAGAAGGATTGTGATCTATCAAGCGAGGGATGGGAAAAATCATCTTTTCTCCAACGACAACTGTGTGGGATTTGAGGTAGGCTACTCATCACAATCTTTGTCTTTTTGTAACTAGGAACCAACGTCATTGTGTGATTTGATCGTTGCTAGACCCAATCTGGGCTAGTGGGATTGCCTCTGTCTGCAGAGGGGATTTACTGCCTCAACAATTTGGCGACTCCACTGGGGATCAGTGGGAGTTAGTCCTCCTTCCGTTTGGGTTGTTTTTTTTGGCTTTTGATTGATTTATTTTCTCTTCTCATTCACCTCCCTTGGTGTCAAACCCTTGTTCAGCCCCCAGAAGACTAGATCTAGTCTCTGTTTGTCCTTTTTCATATTTTTCCCATAGTAAACTCGATTGGCGCGGTTTAGCTCCTAACAGTCGCACCAATTGGCGCTTGTTGCTAGTTAGGCCCCCATGCTAATGCTTTTTTGGCGCAAATTACAGCCAAACAAGCATGCCAACTCTGTTTGGTGTAAGAGTTTGCTTGCTTTTGGCCTCCTTGAGATTGATTTTTTGTCCTAGTGTCATTTTTCTGATTACTTGATTTAAAAGGGAATGAATGCCTTGTTTTGAGCTCATGCTTTAGAAGTCCTTTTTGTGCTTGACCTCATATGTCTTGTAGCCTTCTGAGGAATTTCATTACAAAGTGTTCAAAACAACGATTGCATTCTTAGTGTTTGTTTGCATCCCTTTTGCATTCATCCTTTCATTAAGGAGATTTGCATTTGTTTAGTTTTTGGCTCAAAGTTTTTTTTTAGTTAAAATGCATTAGATCACATTGCATTGAAAAATATTTTTTGAGATCCATCATTGAACTTAGATGACATTGTTTAATGATTGAAAGCTAAAAATTGCATTGAGCACATTCTCTTTCATTAAAAGCATGCATTAAGTAGATTCTCATTTCATCGAAAAATGCATTGAGTGCATTCTTATTCTTTCAAAAAAAGGGAAATTGTGCATAGATTACAATTGCATAGTTTTCAAAAAAGAAAATTTCGCATAGATTACATTGCATAATTCGCATCGTTGAATGTTTTCGGTTACTTTTGGATAGTGAAAGTCATCTAGTTTGGAAAAATTTCGTTTGCAGTATTATTGTTTGTTGCATAATTGTTAGAGATTCTTCCCTTAACTAGATAACATTCATAGAATTGAAAGATTTATTTTCTCATATAGCTGCATTCAGGGATTAATGAGATCCAACATTCGATAGGGCTTGAAATTGAAACGTAAATTGAAGATTAACTTTAAAATTTACTGAATTAGCCTAAGGCAACATTGAAGCATTAATGGAACATCTAGTAGTCTAAGGTAGAGACGTGTTCCGGCGTCTTTAAGCCTAGCAGCTATCGCTCACCATCTGGTTACAGACAGCACTAGTACGGACTTGTGCTCCCCGTACCGCCGCGTATATAAAGGGAGACCCCATTAGGTTGCAATCCTTTATCCGTAGGAAGCCAAGTCTGCCGCCTTTTACCCGTGATACACCAAACAAAGCATTCGGGGAGATTACCTGCACGTATGTCAAGTCCTTGGTTGATTTCTCTTTCATTTTTACCAAGGTGTATATGGCCGTTCACGGATATCTAGTACACCCATTTACCTAGATTACAAGAGTAGTCATTTTGATCTTTAATAACTCTTCTAACTGAAAATATCATAGAGCTCTTGTCCTTTCAAGCTTGTGTCCAACCTAAAAGCGATAGAGTCACCTTTTTCTCTGTTTCTAGACTCTTAAAATATGAAACTTCAGATTCTGGTTTCAGTGTCTTAAAAAGTTAATCGCCCACGAAATATTCCTGGTTAGAATTTTTTTCCTTAGTGTATTTTCAGGTCGTTTCTAATGGCAACTTTTTCAGAGTTCACCAACCAGGGAATCCCCTTTGATGGGAATCCTAGTCCTTTTCCTCCTTTTGGAAATGTTGGTACTCCTTATATGGCAACGTTGTCCCTTCCTGGGTTAACTGTTGGGTTGCTTGTTTGGTTGTTTTCAACCTCTGTGGTCCCGAATGTCCCGACTACTATTCAATCAGTTCCTCTACCTAAAAAATGCTATGTTGATTCCAAGGTGGACCTCTCCCCTTCTTTGCATGTTTTTGCATCCTCCTCTTCTGCTTCGCTTGGTGAAAGTATAGATTTGAGTAACCAGGTGGCTAAGAAGAAGAAGAAGAAGAAGTCTGATAAGAGAGAGGCTAAGGCTGCAGTTGTTGCTTCTAAAATGTCCGCTCTTGATAAACCTTCTAACCCTCCACAGAAAGTTAAGTTCCCTTTCATGTTGTGCCAGGGAAACCATCTTCTTTGAGATTTCCCTAGCATTCCCAAGGTGCTCGAAGTATGGTCTAACGATCGTCTGTCATTGCCTTTGGCTTCCGGGAGTCAGGTTGGGGGCATGACTTCAGCTAGTGCTGGTAAATATCCTAAGATTTAGGGTAAGCTCACCAATCCCTGTAAGTTGTGTGAAGGGCACCACGCCATTCACCTTTGTCTGTATATGGATGAAGCCAAGCGAGTGTTGGACAACCCAACTATTTCTACACCATTCCTTCCAACTGGTTACAAACAGCTTTCTTTGAGTCCTTCACTAGTTGATTCAATGATCAGTCAAGATTCACCCTTGGTTGATCCCGCTCCCTTGGAAATTCCAAATCACGAATCCATCCCTGACCAACCTTTGGTCATGGGATCGGTTGAGCTGGCCCCATCTGCGGTGCACCAGGTATTTTCTGTTGAGAGTGGATCTCATATCCCTAAAGTTCTTCTTGTTTCTTCAGATTCCTTGTACTCGGAGAAAGATTCTCCTGTCCCTATACCTCAAGAAGCTACTCCTCTGCCTCCCATTATGGATGTCCTGGAGGATATCCCTCCCGCCTCCGTGATGGAGGTCATGGAGGATGATCCTTATTCTCCTGTAACACCAGGGGAAGACCATCTTGATTCAATGGTAGCCCCTCCAAGTAGTTTGGTCACTTCCTTTGATTGGTGTCGATTCACAGGTTATCACCTTCCTTCTTATGTGCCCTTTGACATCACGGTACAGGCCTCCCATCTGGTTGTACCCAGCACCTTTATAGATGAAGGTGCGTCTATTATTATTTTATCCTCAACTACTTGGCAAGCTTTTGGTTCGCCGCTGCTTGTGCCTGTTACACAGAATCTGTTGGCGTTTAACAGAGGAACTAGTCAACCGTTAGGGATCCTTCCGAAGTTTCCTATTACTTTGGGAGGGAAAACTATCCATATGGACGTGATGGTTTTTTCTGGACCCTTGGACTTTAATTTACTCCTGGGCCACGATTATACTTATGCAAAGGGAGCACTTGTCTCCTCCCTCTTTCGTGTGATGTGTTTTCTGCACCAAGGTCAGATCGTGACCATTGATCAACTTGCATTCTTTGGCCCTAATATGGTAGCTAGTCCACCATCATCTCTACCAAATCTTTATCCACCAGTTGTGTCATCCCCGCCGCATGTCAATTATGTGGCTACTTGTCCTGTGCCTATATTCAGTGATAGTGTTGTCGTACATCGTGTGTTGGGGGCATCGAGTCCAGAGTTCCAAGATTTTTTCCTTCCATCAGATGGGAAACTCTTGGAAGTGATGAATTCTTGTTCATTATGATGAGGTCTATCGGAGCAAGGTTCGTTTTCTTGTGTCAAGCTCCTTAAAAAATGAAACAAGCTCATCGGAGCAGAGTTCATTTTCTTGTGTCAAGCTTCTTAAAAATGAAACCAAGCTCGTCGGAGCATGGTTCCTCTACTTGTGTTAAGCTCCTTAAACCATGAAACAAGGTCTGTCAGAGCAGAGTTCATTTTCTTGTGTCAAGCTCGTTAAAAATGAAACAAGGTGTCTGGAGCATAGTTCGTTTTCTTGTGTCCAGCTCGTTAAAAAATGAAACAAGATGTTCCGAGGATAGTTTGTCTTTCGTCTCAACCTCGTTCAAAAATGAAACAAAATCATCTGAGGATAGTTCTTTTAATGTTTCAACCTCATTAAAACAATGACACATGTTCCCGTTCCATTCGCGTCTTTGTAAGATCTCGTAAAATCCCAGTCGAGTCTTTCTCAGATCTCGTAACTTGAACCTTCACTCCATCTGCCTTTCATATGGATTGAAGCTTGGGGGGCATGTACCTTAAATTTATTCACCATGATGGGGGCATGATTACTTATTCAAGCATAGTTTGTTTCCATTTCAAGCCTTTGTAAAAATGAAACTAGTTTCAAGCATAGTTTATCTTTGTTTCAAGCTTGTGTAAAAATGGAACCAACTTCAAGCAGAGTTTCCTGATTTCAAGCTTGTGTAAATATGAAACCATTATTATTTTACCTCTCGTGATTGCTATTTTATCACCCTGTTTTTCCAAATGAGCCTTGGTTCTCTCATTCCATCGTCCCTATCTACTCGGCCAATCGTATGCCTTCACTTGGTTGTTTTACCCATTCCTGAGGAACTGCTGCGATGAGTGGTCTTGTTAGCTAGCCTCCCAACCTTTATTTGTTTAGAGCAGTTCCACCATTATCGGAACCATTTTCTACCCTTTATACCACTCATTCCTCCAGGAGGAGTCAACTTTCAGCTCTTTTTTGACTCTCTAAAACCGAAAATATTGTCGTGTCGCTTGTCGTTTTGAGCTTGTTAAATTGGGTGCGAAGCGATATCTACCCAGTATACGTTTACCCCTTTTTCGGGCTGGGATATATTATTTACAAAAAAGGAATACCCTAGCCTATCGTGACTAGGAGGTTCTCTCAGATATAGTTTTCTACCTTTTCGGATCTATGGGACTATCTACGAAAAGGGACTGTTGGATTTTTCTTTTCCGCTGTCTTTTCAAACTCTCTAAACATGAAAAGACACCGAGTTCTTCCTTTGTTAGACTCATTAAAACCTGATGACATCGGACCCCGTCGTAATGATGTTACCCAAGATCCTCCTTCCTAGGGCTCGTTAAATGTACCAAGATGGATTTTTCCAAAGGAAAAACTTATATCGCAAGCATATGTTATCCCCTTCAAGATTTTTTTAAAAAATAATTGGGGTACTCACCAGAAATGGTGGGGGAAAATGGAACCAGTATCATCATCGTGTCGGCAGTATGTCACTCTTGAACATGGCACTTGTCTGCATTTGTGTCAGGTTGGGGACATCTCATCTCGTTATCTGCTTGCCTCCATGGGTTTGGGTAATCTCTTTTGCAGGGATAATTTTAACGATGGAAAATTATCTTGAAATTTAAAAAATTGGCGAATCTCACTAGTTCCTAATATGAAAACTATAAAAATTTTATTGATGTATTTGTAAAATTATTCAAATTTATAATGATATTATATATATTTTCTATATAAAGTTGGCGATTTTTAACGTAAAATAATTTTATATTGTAAAATTTGAGCGAATCATTTTTATAAAAAATGGAAATTGGCGAATCTTTTTTTTGGAAAAACCATGGAAAATTAGCCCACTTGCGAATATTAGCCCCTAAAATTTTCCATGCTCTTTTGACTGCTCATCTGCTTTTTTCCACGTCGCGATGACCTCGGATACTTTGATGTAAAATACTACCAAATCCAGTGTCGTGCCGCCGATATGTTCAAGAGAAGTTGGCCTCTGTAGTTTTCAACCACCCTCTAATTCTCTGTCGATCTTGATTCACAAACCTTATGTCCCTCTGTCTCACGTCGATGATGTGGGAAACATTATGGCCCACCTTTGATCATGGTCACTTCCTGTCGACTTCAACTCATTATCCAGGAAGTTGGTCTAGAGACTCCCTTCAGGTACCTTGGAGCCTACATGCCTCAATGGCAGGTTCTTCGCATTCGACGCAAGGTTTTCATTATTGACCTTTGATTGGATGATTCTGCGGGTGTTCGACGCCAGCTCACTGTTCACATTCTGTGGATTGTACCTCCTGTACCTTGAGGGCCATGATCATTATTGGTGGTTTCTCTCACGTCTGTTAACGGCTTTCATTATTGGCCGGTAATCAGATGATGTTCTTTCATGTTCGACTTCAACTCACATATTCACATTCTTGAACTTGTACTCTGTTCGGGTCGAGATGGAGCCCAAGACCCTGGATTTTGTTTGTATACATCCAGGATGAAAATTATTTGTGGATTATTATCATGTATTACATGACTCATTCGATTGGATGGCTGCGACCATACCTGAGTCTACTTGTTGATCCTTATTTACTGGATGGCTGCGTCCATACCTTGGATCCCGGTTTTTGTACACTCTATTATGGATGGTTGCACCCATACCACATATCATGTATCTGAGATATCAGTTGTATTTTTCTTCGCAGGTTTTTCGATGGCAGTGTTTTCAGTTGGGCACATTCTCATATAGCATTTCGCCCCTCCCTCTCTCTCGGAACTCATGCTTTCAGGGGCATCTGTTACATAGTATTTTGTCACTATCCTTGCAATCCCTTGTCCCGCACATTGGAGGGCTATTCCCATGACTTGTGAGTGGTAACATGTCCTGAAAACATCTTCATAACATCCTCCTACCTAAGGATAAACATTCTCCTGAAGAACATTTTCTCTGGAAAACCCTTAAAACAAGTGTTTTAGCCTTGGCGCGACAAGTCAGTTAATCCCTCGCTCCAATGGGGGGAATCCACAATAGAGGGTGCGCCAATTGGCAACTGCCCCTGTGTCTCACTTGCGACAAGCCCATTAAGGAATGTTTTTTAAAAATAAATGGCGAAATTTTGGTTCTAACAAACTCCAGAATGAATCATTAGAAGAAGTTGAGTGGTTTGGCTCCAGATCTCCATGTATGGGAGGTGGTTTTCCACCTTTCATGGAACATTCCTAAGAGATAGGGCCTATTCCATGATTATAGGGATCCCAACTTCCCTTCCTCCATCTATAAAAGCTTTCCCTCTCCATTAGCAAGCTAGTTGAACTTGTAGGAGTAAAACTATAGCCGAGCAACTATTTAAAGAAAAGCTAAGAAGATCCCCGTAAGAGAGAGCTTTGTCCAAATTCCCAACAGGATTCATTGAGACACACTCTGCTGCAAGCCCTGCTGAAGGAAGATCATAGAGTCAGAGCATTTGGTTGTAATCTCCCTTTTTGTCATCATTAATATAAGTGACTCTGATTTTGGTTCCATTCATGTGTTTACTCTTTTATGAAATGCAATGATCCTCTCTAACTGATATATAGTTACGTGCTTTAAGTATTATGTTGTATGTCGTCGTTTCTTTGCATGTGTATAGGTGTCCGGATGAAGAGAACATAAGGATTGTGATCTGTCAAGTGAGGGACGGGAAACATCATTTTTTTCTCCAACGACAACTACGTGGGATTTGAGGTAGGCTAATCATCGCGATCTTTGTATTTTTGTAACTAGGAACCAACGTCATTGCGTGATTTGATTGTTGCTAGACCCGATCTGGGCTAGTGGGATTGCCTCTGTCCACGGAGGGGATTTACCGCCTCAAAAACATGTAATGAAATAAATTCCCCATTTCAAAAAAGGACCGACAACAATTATGGGGTGAAGAGGAGATGGTGGTGCACGCATCTTTCGTTCAAATATTTGACAGTTGTATCATTTTCGGACCGCAAGAATGCAATGTTTGAATAATGATGGCCAAAAATAACCAGCACGCAATATCTTTTGGGTTGTGGCATACCTAGACATATGACCACCACACACTCCAGAGTGGCAGTCATTCAAAACCCTTTCAGCCTCTTCATGAGTTATGCAACGTCAAAAAATAGAATCCACACCACGACGATAAAGTGTGTCCCCAACAATATTGTATTGCTGAGATTGGTAACGGATATTTTGTCGTTGTGAACGTGAAAGCTCAAGTTGAAAGTTTTGGGTTTGAAGATAAATGACTATATCTCCATACCATGGATCTTATGTACTGATAAGAAACAAAGATTCATCTGAAATGAGATGCTCTACCACAGTTTCCGTCTCAGTATTGGGAAAGTCACACGTAAGTTCTGCAAACACCAGCGATTTCTTTGATTTATACTTTTCAAATTCTAAATAAAACTATTGTAGGATAATAATCCATTTAGAATATTTGTCCCCAAGTAATTATTTTGTCAAAATATACATCATTGGGTTGCAATTAGAAATTACAGTTGTCTTGCGTAACAGTATGTAATGACAAAATCTTTGGACATCTTGAACTGCTCCCAAGGCCAATTTCTCCAACTGTGAATATTTAATTTCAGTTGCATTAAAATTCCTACTTGGATAGTAAATCACATGCTCATTGTGAGATTCATCATCTTTAACTAAAACCATTCCAATGGTGGAATCAAAGGCCGTTAGATATAAAAAATAGTCTAGGTTGTAATTGGGTGGATGCAATAATGGTGCATGGGTTAACACGTTTTTTAGAGCATCAAAATATCGATCAAAAATCTCATCCCAAATAAATGAAAAATTCTGTTTCAACAACCTGGTAAAACCTTTTGTTAACTCAACATAGTTCGGGATAAATCTATGCATAAAGTTTGCTTTCCCTTGCAAAATTTGGAGTTGGTGAAGTGTGGAAGGAGGAGGTAAATTTATGATGGCCTCAACCTTCGAGGGATCGACATGAATTCTAGCTTTGGAAACTAAAAATCCCATTAATCGTTCAGATTACACACAAAAAACACACTTGTATGGATTTAAACAAATCCTGTAATGCCTACATCTCATAAAAATTGCTCGTAAATGAGTAGGATGATCTTCCCTATGTAATGATTGAGCAGGTAAATCATCCAAATAAGGCTACAAAATGTGTTTGATGTCATGAAAAGCGTAATAAATTTGCCTTTGAAAAGTTGCACCATCATTCTTTAATTAGAAAGGTAATTTACAGTAAGCAAATGTTCCCCAAGGACAAATGAACGTTGTTTTTGGTTTATCAACAGGGAGTATGTTTATTTGATTATATCCAGAAAATCCATCCATGAATGAAAACATATCATTTCCAGCAGAATCATCAATTATTTGTTCTATATAGATGGTAGGATAATTTTCCTTTGGACAGGCTTTATCAGTATCCCTATAATCGACACATACTCATATAGTCCCTTGTTTTTTGGTAACGGGAACTATATTAGATACCCAATCTGTTAATGGTATTGGATAAGTAAATCCTGCTTTTAGTAGTTTTTCAACTTCATATTTAATAGCAATAGCTTTTCAAGGATGTATCGGACGTAAACATTGTCTAATAGGTTTTGCATCCAGGTATGTCTTTATTTCATGAACGACAATTTTTGGAACAATTCCTGGCATTTCTTTGTAGGACCAGGAAAATATGTCATGAAATTATTGAAATAGGGCTTTATATGTATTAATTTCATCAATCATACAAGAATATCCTATATGAATGTTTTCAACAACTCTGGGTTTAACTAATATGTCAATAGGAACAGTTGTAGAAATGTTTCCCAAATTAATCTCAGAATCCGAATTTGTAATTGTGATTGGATTCTATGGTTCCTTGACATAATAAATTGGAAAAATTTATGAAAAATAATTTTCGAATCTATCAAGTTCAAGTAAAAACGAAGATATATGGTGTAGATCATCCTAGGGTAATTCATCCATAGACAAAATTTCACGAATACTTTCATCAGTATAAAACACTTGTTGCACAGGATCAGAAATAGATGTCAAGGCTGAGCTTGATAGTGAAGAATATTCTTCAGTGACCACATTCATTGGATCAATATTAGTTGAAGGAGTGTTAGAAAATTACTGTACCATTTTATATGCTATCTCAAAAGGACTCAAAGGCATCTCTCCATTGAAAGAATCCATTTCTGACTCTAAAGGCACTATCCAAGGATCATCAAATGGAATAGTACTTGATGAAATAACATTGATATTAGAAATGGTACACGGTATGTTGGGTGGAGGTATAGAAAAATTTCCCATCAAAACATAATCTTTTACTAAACCTACTCCAACATCTTCATTAGGAATAGTTGATTTTCCAACATGATGAATACTATATATAGAGGCTGGGTCAAACGAATAATATGACTGCTGATTGATTTTCACAATATTTCCCTTATGAGGAAACATAATTAACCAAAATACGGAATAAATGACAGTAGTCATAGCATAATACCAACTTCGACCTAGAAGAAGGTTGTAATCTACAGGGCCATCAACTACTTCCACATCTAGATTAACATTTTTACCTTCGACCTCTATAGGTAGATCCTATAAAATTCCATACGGATGGAATCTTCTTCCATCCAAAGCTTTAAGGATTGTCGGAGATTGGTTTGGAGAACCAAGAATTTTCCAACAATTTAACGACATAATGCACATGGATGCGCCCTCATCAATTACAGTACGAAAAATTCATCTGTTTTTTACTAATACTAGAATTTGAAAAGCCATCTAATGGGGGACTCTCAGTGTAAAATTTTCTAAATCAAAGACCATAAGGTTAGAATCCTGAGGATCTATAGATCCAATAGCTGATAAAAGTAATTTCCTTTGTGCTGGACATAATTGTAGCACTTCTAAGGTTGACATTGCTGAAGGGGAAATCGCCAAGTCTTCAACAATGTTGTAGTTCTAAGCAGCTCTCACATGTGGATTGAAAGCTAATTTCCGAAGTACACCTTTAGCAGGCAGTTTAATTACTAGATCAGGAATAGGTTTCTCGATATGAAGTGGATCAGAAACCGAAGGAGATGTAGTTGGTGTTGAATTAGAATTTTATACTTCCATAGTCTTGCGATCGTGTCACAACCATAACCTCAGACATCATTAAAATATCTGTTGATGAGTGTGAAGAATATCCTATCATTTTTCTATCTTGAGTAGGAAATGGATCCTTCAAGACAGTTGGTGTGGGTGAAAATTTGATGAATTTAGAGACCTAAAACCAATGTGGGCACTCTTTAGTAAAGTGATCCTCGTCACAGATAATTCAAGGATAACAAGGTTTTCGTTTATCATCAGATGGTTTAGTTTTTTCGGTTTTCTCCTTGGGAGATGAAGTCTGTTTGTTTTTATTCTTACCTTTCTCTTGTTTCCGGTTTTATATTTAGCTGTAGATGAATCTACAACGTTAATGTCGACAAAATTTTCAAGGGAAGAATCTCCTTTTGGTGAATCAGGTAAATTTATTATAGGAGAAGTAGTTTTTGAGAACTTCTTCTTAGTTTTATTTGTGTTAACTAAACCAATTACACCATCTGCAGCATGAGACCCTGAAGGAGTTGTAGTTATTTGACCAATACATGGTAAATCAAGAATTTTTTCATAAAAAGTACCAGACTGTGTATATACAAGGTCTAAGTACTGAGCTTGAGCAATGACCTATTCCTCAATAACAACTCCACCCTTAGCAACATCTTCAGTGATCTTTGGAAGCAATGATTTGATGAAACATTCTGCCAAGATCTGATCTGGAATAAAAAATTTCACTAAACGTATTCTACATCTCCATTCATGTATGTGATCGGATATGTACATAGACGTAGATTGCTTTCATGAAGTCAATAATTATGTGCCGTTTTCGTATCTAACTGGAAACTGAATATTTGTTAAGAAAGTAGTTGCTAAAGCATTGAAATTGTTGAATGAACCACACGGTAATTCAATGTACCATTTTTGAGCTAAGCCTATCAGTGTTCTCTAAAATATTTGTAATCGAATAGAATCATCAATCAAAGAGTTGGATGTGCACCAGAGGTGGTAAGTCATGACATGGTTCGATGGGTCCTCACCTGATTTCCCTTCAAATTTAGGGATATCACTAGGCAACTTGTTTGGCATTGGAATCCAATACGGAAGATAATATATGGGGTCATTCCTTAGGCGCGATAAATCAAGTAAATCCAAAGTTGATATGAATGGAAACTGATCGTTAGGGTCTTGAAAAAATTGATAACCTTGTGGAACTATACTAGTACCAGGAGGAGGATATCCACGATATCCTGGAATAGCCTGTGTGTTTGGGATTGGAATACCTCCTGGGTAAACAGGATTAGCTGGACCATATTGGGGTTGAGCCAGTATCTGATACGTGTACCCAAGGTATGGTTGATCTTGGTATACTGGATTTTTTGCTGCAGACCCATATTGATACTACCCTTTATATGGTTGTTAAACAAACTGAGGTTGGCTTGTTACAATTGTACTTGTACCAGGTTGTCCCGTAGGCAGCTGAACGGTAGTCTAGATTGTAGGTCCAGGTTGTGGTCTAGAGACTACAGGGATTTGTTGTGATACTTGAGGGGCTGTAGAAATAGGAGCCGCAGAAACTCCAGGAATAGGTGTAGTAGCTTGAATAGAAGTTGGTGTAGCGGTTTGAGTTGGAGTTCTAGGTGTAGTCGAACTAGGTTGTTGAACTATACCAGATGCAGGTACCTGAATCGTAGGTTGAACAGGTTGGACAGGTTGTTGGATTTGACTATAACCCATTGGCTAACCAGGTTGATAATAAGGTACTTGCACATTATATTGCAAATTTTTTTGAGCTTGTGATGGATCCCACACCATTTTTACTCTGGGGTATGAAGGTCCCTTTGAAGGTTGTGTTGCATAATAAGGACCATAACCAGGTTGATAATTTGGAACATATAATTGATAATTAGCTAAATAATTCCCGCCTCCTTTAAACAATTGTTGTTCCGGGTAGAACTATGGCCCTAAAGGAGGCTATTGTCCCTAGAAAGATGGTTGCTCTAGTGTAGAGTATTTTCCCTGAAGAGGCTATGGACCCTAAGTTGGGTATTGTCCTTGAGTTTGATATTGACCCTAAGGTATGTACTTACATTGAGGTATGTACTGTCCTTGAGGTTTGATATGGTACTTGAGGTATGTATTGTCCTTGAGGTTTCCCCTCAGGTAGTGAATTACCACTTTGAGGTTGCCCCCCAGGCGGTAAATTACTACCTTGAGGGTCATGGTTAGGAATGTTTCCAGACATCATGTAAATGTGTTCCACACTCAAATTTTCGATATGTGATTCATTTGGACCAGATTATGGTATATGCTTGTCTGGAGAAGGAGCTGCTCCTGAGAAAGTACCAGAAAGCAACTGGTATCCTACCGGAATAGATAGACCACCATACAAATATTCTTCTGCTGATGCAGAAAACATGGATGACTCTCCAAACATGTTTAATGGGGGTCTGTAACCTCTTGGTATAGAGTAAAAAGGAATTCGGGGTGGCAAATAATTAGGACTAGTATTGTGTAGAAATTTTGTCAATTAAGAATACCAAGGATCTTGTTTGAAAGGGCTATAGTAAATCGATTCACTTGGCCTAAGATCTAAAGAGTCCTGATTTGGAGGAAGAACAACTTCTTTTTTAGTGTCAGTAACTTCTTCAATACTAATCAGACCAGGAGGAATATTTTCAATGATATGATACTTCACTCTGGGTGAATCAGGATGATGAGGGGTTGGATTAATTAACTCGGAAGTAGTCTCAGATATAACAGTTTCAGTTTTTGGCTCAAAAATTTCAGGATCAGTAGCTGATAATTCACTATTTGTAGAAACAATTTCATCTAGTTCATAAATTAAAACTCTTCTTGGAGTACTCTCTATTGTTCGAGGTTGATCTACTTCGTATTTAGAATGAAAAATTATTGATGTTTCTTTGTGTTTAGTTGATCCAGTCCCTGATGTTTTTCCTTTCTCATATTTAATTTTTTCTAATGGGCATGGTGTGTACTCAGGGGGTTTCCCCTACATTCTACGTGATTGTCTAGGTAATTCTGCTATGATTAAAAAAATTTCACACAAAATCAAAGAAAATTTTAATAAAATGTCTTAAAGTCTCTAAGGAAACAACAAAATTGATCACATGCCTACAAAATCTAAGAGATATATCCACACACAAACAGTAGATTCCTGCACTAAAAAAACTATTTGGTGATGAAATCCAACGTCATATAATTTTAATGCAAAAATGGAAGTTGGAACAGTTACCTTGACAACCTGCTTAATGAAACAGTGTGGTGCAAGTTTCTCCAATTAAACCATCTCGAAGTGAAGTGAACCCTCCAGAAAGTCCAAGTGAGTCTAGTTGACGTCTGCTCCAGGTACAGTGGGACCTTCCCTCCACCATCACCTTAGGAAAGAATCATAAATTTTATAGCTACTACGGTCACCAATGAGAACAAATATACCTAGGGGAACAGTCTAAGATTTGATATACATGCAAGGGCAGAGTAACTAGCTCAATCCCCTTGAAGGCTCCTTGACATAATCCAAGTTTTACCGACAAGTGACCCCAAGCTCCTCGACAATGGTCTATCTGAGGTTTACCATTTTAAATATGTGCACATCTGCTCTCTTTCCCAATGAAATAGGTATGATTACCTCACTTTTTCGGACATGATCTCGTGCTTGACTCTTTTAAGAAGAGCTTCCCAGAGGATACATGCTACAATTTGATTTTTCCTACCGCAATATTGCTACTTGTTTGTTTTAACTGTCTTGGAATTTTAATTACAATATATTCCAAGACACTAGCCTAATTTATGTTGGTGGAAAAGAGCCCTAGAAAATGTAAAAATATCTAGATTGATTTTAATTAAAGCATTGTTTTTAATTTGGTTGTTTTCTTAAGACATAAGGTATGGAAGTGAAACTTCAATGATGTTTTATGACCCGACTCAAAATACGCTAAATGCGTCTATATGAAAGTGAAACTCTTTTCTTTTCAATGAAACCTATTTAAAGGAAATATTTGAGAGACTTAGATAACTTTCAAAGCACCAATTCTTTCACTTACAAACAAAAATATTTGAAAAGAAGACTATTTATTTGAGAACTCAATTTCATATGATGATCAATTACTCATTCAAAATAAAATCTTTCATCAACAAGATCAGAAACTAAAAATATTTTAACAATATTTTTTCAAAAAGAAAACCTTATCAAAAACTCCCAAAAACATAAAATTCAAAAGAAAAAGAAAACACTAATGTTTGAACTCTATCTAGAAAGTTTTGAGGATGTTTTTCTTAGTTTGTGATCTAACTAAGAAGAATTTATAATTATCTCAGCAAAAATAAAAACATTAAACAATGGTTTAAGGTGAAATTCATGCCTTAGTAAGCTTAAGACTCTTCTAAATTTGAAAATGAAAACAAAACTCAATTTTCATAAAAGAAAGGGTTGCAACAAGTTCAGTGGCTCAACAAGAAAACAACAACATACCAGTAAGCTAAGGTATATGATGATTTATAATAGAGAGCAACAAGAAAGTAAGGCAAACACTTACTTGTAAAATGCAAATTAGATGAAAAACCACCAAGACACAGAATTGCTGAAAGAAATTCACTCATAAGTCTTTGATAGTCAAGACAAGTTGGGGCAAACACAGAGAATCTGGTAATCTTGCTCCTGAAAGGAGAATTCTTAATTTTTCAAAAAATTTCCACAATTCCACAGGTTTCAATAGAGAACAGTGCGGTACCACACTATTCTGAACTAAAAACTACGGAGGCTACCGCACTGTCTTTAAACAAAAACTGCGTAGGCCAGGAAAAACACTAAAAAAATAAAAATTCAAATTTACTTTTCAGGGATTCTGGTAAGTTATCTACCCAACCCATTTTTAGACTAATCAAAAATCGAAAAATCAAACTGAATAGTGAAAAGAAACTAAGTTCTATTTCCCCAGCGAAGTCGCCATTTTCTTATATGGATAAATCCTTCTTGCAGAAAAGAACGATCTCCCTAGTATCCTAAGGATATCTAGAAACAAACAACCAAATGCAAACCATTATCTCTAGATCATTTGTGATTCATAATTATTAATAACAAAGTACGAGGACGTGCCCCTACCTAAAGTCCAACGCTTGCTGAAATATTCTATCCAGTCACTCCAAAAGTGGTCACTTCAGCATGTGAAACCTGCGATCAAAGACAAATAAAAGGATTAAAAGCACCTGCAAGACATAATAATTGAGAAAACACTAATCTGTCTCAGTGATCAAGGAATCCAAGAATTGAAATATTCAAATAGATACATGAACAATTCAATGAGAAAATGGAATCCATTTGTATTAACTTGTATAATAACAAGTAACCTTACAACCTTTCACCTTGATGTTATACAGGTTCTTCCGGGGTCCTGAACAATCATTCTCTCTCAAATTGACAAGATTCCTTCCCTCTAAACTAGCATAAAGTTATAGATATGAGTGTGTGATCATTCTCATATCAAAAATGGCTAGTATAGAGAGTATGCTCTCTTAAGAAATTCTTCAGCAACTAATATGTATGTCTACCCTTAAGACTGAAACATGAGCTCAATTTATAGGGAAATGGAGGTAGTTTAAGTTCCATGAAGAGGGGGATGGATTCATCTCATGAAGGGATTTGAGCTCCATGGACCAAGGGATAAGCTCCATTAGTGAAGGGATATATCTCATGAGTATAGGATAAAGCTCGAACTCAACGCACTTCTAGAAGCTTCCAGTTGGGAGAATATTCGTCCAGATGGGCTTCTAGAACTTACTTTTTCCTTTATTTGACTATTTACGGGGGCCCACAGATTTAATATGCAAAACGTGTGGGATGTGTCGCGGGCTATAGAGAAAAAATTTGCAAATCCGCGGGAAATGGCTAGGAAAAGTGCGAAGTTAGACTTTTAAGGGTTTTAATGAGCTTTTCTCCAATTTCAAGACTTGGTTTAGGAACATTAGGGTTTTTGACTTCTAAGGGAGCATAATATAGGTAGTGATGAACCTATATAGACAGTCAAATGTCATGGTGACAAAATAATGTGTAACATGGCATATATCGTATGAGTATTTCTATTGTACTAGTGAGTACAAGAAATATATTGAAAACACAGTAGGTGCAGCAATTTGGGCCATGAAAGGGATGAAGACAAAATAAAAAGGGATCTTCTCGAAAAGAATGGAAAGAGGTACATGATAAAAAGTAATTGTAGGAATATCATTAAATTACTAAAAAATAACTCTTCACACTTAACTTCGTATTAATGCATATTTTGATCTCATACGTACTTAATATATATATGTTGGTTTTATTTTATCATCAACGAATTCAGAAATTGGAGCCATCAATAAATTCATTCTTTGCAATATGGCAGTGACACAATCATGGGTTGCATTGTATTAAGGGAAGAGGAGGAAATAACACAGTGACAGGAAATAATTCAAACGTTTGAATGGTAGAAGTTTGCTTTATCTTGATCATTTAAAAGAAATATGTCAATGGCATTCCATAACAATTGGGTTGTTGATCAAGTCATAGAGAAATATGGTGCATCTAGTTGTTACCCACATGTTAAAGAGGATGAGCTAAACATAGGGATTGGGTGTTGCAACTCGGTAATTATATTCTCTTTCTATATAATTTTAACTTCATACTGCACCTTTGCATTGTAACATTTCTATATATTTTTTATTTTTAATTGTGTTTGAGTTGTTAGACACATGACACTGTGATTTTTCCACTTTTTTATAGGTGCATTTGTTCCCATCTATGTGGCCATATGGAAATCATTTTCGCATGGAGGATGTCGATGATGGATGCATGACACAAGACTGTGGAGTGAAATTTGAGGTTGAACAATCTATTCGTGCTAGCCACCGTGATCAAAACCTAATGTAGAGGACATTAGGTTACATTGGAAATATACAAGAGATCATTCAAGTGGAATTCTCTTCGTTCCAATGTTTTTATTTTTAGGTGCAAGTGGTGGGACACCTTTGATCGGAATAATGTAGAAGAAGATCATGATAGTTGGTCAATATCTATCAACTCTAGAAAGATATGGCATGAAGCTAGGGAGCCTTATGTTTTCCCAAAACACTACAACCAACTATTTTTTTTACCCAGATGTGTTGGATGGGGATTAGTGGTTCATATTAAAAAACGACCCTAGATCAAAACACATTTTTGAGAATAACGATGTTATCATGTCAAGCGAGGAATATAATAAGGGTGATGACAATGGAGAGTGATGTGTTCTTGTTATTTCATCCTTTATACTATTTTTGTTTGTTTTTGTTGTCATTATTTTTCTAAATATATTATTTTTTTATTCTTCTTGTTGAAATTTTATAATATAATTGTTAATACTCACAAACGTTATTACATTTTTTTTTTTTGCATTGGAAACATTTTTACAGTACTTAAAACTAAGTATTTCCAATTGTGTACATTGTCTATGATAATAAGGATTCAAGGTCACAACCCTTCTCAAATAGGAACTATCAAGCACACCAAATTTGTGATGGTGACTAAGAGGTATTTGTTTGACTTTCAAATAGATTCAATGATGCATTTTTGTCTCCTATTTAGATTATGTGAAATAAATAAATATATATATATATATATATATATATATATATATATATGTGTGTGTGTGTGTGTGTGTTTAACTAAATTATTTAAAGTAGACATGTCTTTATCATTGTGAACATGATGTAATATTAGCTAGGAGAAATGTGAAAAACATGGATTTTAGTGATTATCTCTCAATAAGTATGTGAAAAAAATAATATTTTCTGAGTTGTTCATCAAGAAATAATCAAATATATTATTTGTCAAAAGTTTTAAATCTAATTTATTATCATTTTTGTATTATTTAATTCATATTTATTATTAAAATAGTTAAATTTAAACTAGTATAGTAGCAAACAAAAAACCAAAATAACATCAAATTGTTATATATTTATTACTAGAAAAAAATTATCTTGTCTCTTTAAGGAAGAACTTCCAATAGAGGGAATCTCCAACTACAAATAACTTCACATAAAGCTTTATCATGTTAATTTCTTTATCCTCATATTTAGAGAGAGAATTTCTAATTTAAATTGGTAAGAGTTGCAATAGATATTAAATTTAAATTGCTTGAAAATCTCATAACTTTAGCAATAAATTAAATTTTATAAAAATATTTCTTTTTAAGTTATATTAAATCTAAGTTAATTGCACCGAGAAACGCTCTACAACTGAGCATGGGAGAGATGTTATCATGTAGCATTACATTTAAAAATAGTAAAATAATAATTTAAATTAACAAATTAAAAATAGTAATAACAAAAGAAATTAATGTCCTTCATAATTACAATACGTCAAGTTACACCTTAATTCATTCTATGTTTCATTTATATGTGATATTTAAAACAAAAATATATTTATAGCAAAAAATAAGTTACTGACAACCATAAGTAAAATATTTCAATGTTCATATTAATTAACATAATTTTATAGATAATATATAGAAAAGTAAAGTAATTTAAAATGAAAAATTTATTATATTTTCACTTTAGTGAGAAATATTGAGAGAATTCGTATTCCATTAATACTTGCTTTCTAATTCAATGTATGAGGTATATTTGTAAATTTTTCAATGTTTAATATGGAATATTTTACAATATATTAATAATTAAAATAATTAAATGTATACATATAAGAAAAAATTATGCGGGGGCATATTTTAACATTTTAATGTGGATAATGTGAATTATAAATAAAATATTTCAATGTCAACTACATATATATTATACCAGCCTAAATCCATATGAGCCTAATTTTACAATCATAGTTTCAACCATACTAAACTTTGTAATTTATAAAAATATCTTTGCATTTTTTTAAAGTAAGTCGTTTTGCATGCAATCTCATATATAAAAGTTTGTTATAAGATCACCAATATATAATCTATAATATATATTATTTCATAAAAATAAACATTATGATAACCATCTAACAATCATAAAATTCATCTAAGATACACATCCGATTTCACTATCATCATCTAATTATATACACCTCTAACAAATATAAACGTCATTAGCTAGCACACAAAGCTAATAATATAAGAGGGCATCATCATGATGATCAAATCTAAAAAAACACAAACATTATATTCTAACATCATCACCACACACATTCTCAAAAAAATATAAATCTCGTGTCAAATAACTGCTATCACATACACACCTATCTACAAGCACATTAAATGAACATATATAACATGACCTAAAAATATACACATCAACACCAACATATAAATTAAGTACATAAACATTAACAAAACAAATGCACCATATATATATATATATACAAACAAGTAAAATAACTACATCAATTCAAAAAAGTGAAATAAAATATCCAATAAAACATATGTAGTGCCAGTCTAGTCTGTAATAGAAGACGATGGATGGTAAACCATTGCAAGATCAACGTCTCTCAAACTTAGATGAGGTGGAGAAAGAGGTGGTTGGTCTACATGAGTAGAAGACAATGAAAGGTCAACTACGTATGCACCTTCAACGTGGTCTGGCAAACTCAGAGGTGGTTGGTCTTCTCTGTCAGGATAAACATGAGTCCTGTCCTATAGCTTTAGCATCATGTGATCAGGAAATAGAGGAGGTGTACTGCCAGATGGATCACTAAAACCCTAACGACCATGATCCGATGGGGTGGTACTATCATAAGCATCATGATTTCCACCCTCATCATCATGATCATGATCATCACTGTTGGAATGGGGGTTCCTAGCGCCAATTTTGTCTCGTTTTGTGATATTTTTGTAATATTTGGTCTAGCGAAGGGGGTTTGGGGTGGGTCAAACCCCCAATGAATTGTAAGGGGTAAAAAGGGTAGACCAAGGGTCTGCAAACCATGGTTTTTGGACCATAGGATATCGCAGGATAATATGCTATAATTATATGGATAGATTGAGTCTAGAGGTTGCTAAGTGTGATTTATGCTAGTCACGAACTGTTGAGATATGTTTCGGGTTGTATTTGGGTAAGGACTCTTGCTAGCTATGTGAGCGGAGATCCTTAGTCCTGGTGTGTGTGAACCCCACTAGCTGTGTGCGTGAATTGGGAATCGGGTCTGTAAGTGGATTTTGAATGTGAATGAATGAGAAATCTATTTGGAAATATATTTTTGTTATAAGGACTGGTTGTGTCTATTGCGGTGATTCGGTCTATTGATGAATATTGATGCGCACGTGGATGTGAACGTATCTTTACTTGTGTTTACGTGTTATCTGTGGGTTTATGAGCTTCGCATTCTGTAAGTATACTTTTAAAGGTTCTGTGATAATACTTCTTCTGTGCCAACCTAGTAGATCTTAATCGGGCCGCCTCGATTAACTCTCTTTCTCTTAGTGTGCGAAAACTGGTTCCGGCACCCTCCCATACTACTTCGAGTTAGACCTTGGCCTATGCAAGTAGGTCATTACCAAAAGGGCCAGTAGTATAGGGGTTTGTTCGTAAACCTTAATCTGAACCTAGGTCAGGACCCCTCAATCCAATAAATGGTTCTATTACCAGGACCAGAAGCATTTTGAGAGAAATTGGGTAATTCCACGAGGTCATTGGCAGCCTGAGAAGTCTGAGCTTGAAGATTGGTTCGAAAAAAAATTCTAGGAATTTTCCTTAAAAGAGAATCGAAGTACAAGGCTAACTGTTGAAGAGTGGAAAAACAAGTATATCTTTATAGAAGTATATGAGATCTTCTTTGTAACCTTCGCACACAAACTACAGGAGTGGCTAGCAAGGTTAGTAGAGTTCCAGACTTATGGGAAAAATGATCACGTCATGCAGTGGACTCCTGAATTGGTCCGACAGTTGGAGAAGGTTGATAATAAGATCACCTGGACTATAGATCACTGGGTGGATAGTGTTTTAGGAGGATTTGTAATGGAATTCATAGTTGATCAATTCGTATCTTATTCTGAATCTGAGCAGAGGTTCTTTAAAGGGTTCCAAGGTAACTTTTTGCAAACAATGCCACTACTAATTAAGATAATATTGTGTGAAAAAGGTGTTTTGTGAAGTCATGCCAAGTTAATGACCTAAAATCAGAATGAAAGTACAACACAAAGTGGTAAATATTACAGGATTAATCAAGAAGGGGATAAATTAGTATATAGTCCCTTAAGAGAGCTGCCTACGCATGCAAAGACTAGTCCTCCGGCTACCCCTCCCTCGAATCTGCGAAAGGGCAAGAATTCTCCTACCTCACCGCCACCACCGGAAGACGATATGGCCACACACATGAAGCTACCCACCTTTAAGGGTGTGGGGGATGAGTACATGGACCGATTTTGGTTTGTAGCAGAATCAGTATGGACTGCGCATAATATTGCTATTGATGTTGTAAAAAGAGCGCAACTATCCCTAGCCTTTGAGGGAAGAGCCTTGGATTGGTTCATGGGGTACGTTGGTCATCACATAGACCCATCAATACAGGAAACTAAGGATGCCTTAAAACAATAGTTTCGGAAGCCTAAGTCCTATTCTCAACTGGTGATTGACTTGAAATATTTTAAACAAGGACCTACATAGTCGGTATGGGAGGTTGATCAGCGGCTGAAGAAAGTTATCAGGGATGGATATTTTAAGTATGAAGATAGATAGCACAAAGAATGGTTCATTGCTATGTTATTACCACACTTGCACTTGCATATGGGTCAGCAGATGATTGATACACAAGAAAAATCCCTGGAAATTACCATGAAGCTAGAAGTTGCGCCAAGGGACAAGGCCCAGTTTGGGGTGCAGCAGATCCAAGGCCAGTTAGAGGAAATGCACCTGGAAATCCAAAATCTACGAAAAGAACAGGGAAAATAAGCTAGCAAAGACATTTGGTGCATATGGTGCAGGGTGTTGGGCCACACCAAGGATCAATGCCCTCTTTTATTAGAATACATGCAGGCTGGGGGGCCTAACCCATTACGCCCTAAATAATTTGCAAGACCAAGTACCACCATGTTATGGTGCGGTGACTGTCGAGTAGCCGGATTGCATGATACAAACTACTTCCCCTGACTTGCTACCTATGTCCCAAAATTGAAGCAACAATGGTGCAGATTCTTCTCATCTATAGGAAATGATGATAAAAACGGGTATACATATGATGTAATGATAGTAGAGTAAACCTGTATAGGGTGCAGGTTGACCCTTCCATACCATTATCTCCCTCTGGACAAGGAGGCTCCCCTGCTAGAAGTCAGGGGGGGGGGGGGGAGCTGGAAGCACAGGATGGGGAAGAGGACAATTGATTTTCTATAACTGTGGAGAGGCGGGACACTTCGCAAGGGACTACCCGAAACCTGCACAACAATATTGCCACAGGAGATTAGGCCATCTTGCGAATTATGGCACAGGATATTAGGCCATCTTCACCATGGCACCTTGAATATTTTGCAGTAGATTTCTACTAGACTTCCCAAGGGTACTCTTGTGCAGTCACATCATTGTAAGGGATGTACTATGGGTAAGTTTGTGAAGACCACCTTTCTTGAGAAGGAGAACCGTGCTTCGGTGATCCTGGAGAGAATTTACACAGATGTGTGTGGACCTTTCTCGATTGCTTCAAAAACAAAACACAGGTATTATGTTATATTTTTTATGACTATTCTTGTAGATGTTGGATCTTCTATATGTATAATAAGAGTGAAACATTATCAAATTTCTATGAGTTTAAAGCATTGGTGGAGAAGGAGTCAGGGAAGCAAGTGAAGGCTCTGCGAAGCGATAATGGTGGTGAATATATATCGAACGAATTCAAATACTTATGTATCAAAGAAGGAATTCAAATATAAATCATAGTGCCTCATAACCCACATCAGCATGGGGTCGCAGACAGAAAGAATAGAACGATCGTGGGTGTTGCCTGAGCTATGCTGCATGAATAGGGCCTACCAATGCACTTGTGGGCTGAAGCATGCAACACTTCGGTTTATGTGCAAAACCGTTGTCCTCATAGAGTACTTGGAATGAGTATACCTAAAGAATTTTATATTGGTAAGAAGTTTGATATTTCTCATTTGAAGATTTTTGGCTCATATGTTTACATTCATGTGACAAAGGATGCTAGGAAGAAGCTGGAGCCGACTGCAAAAGTTTGGATATTTGTGGGGTACACAGAAACACCCTATAATTATCATGTGTATTTTCCAAACAGTCAGATTATTGTGGTGCAATGGGATATAAAATTCAATGAGGAGAAAGCCATGAAGTTGTCACTTGAGAGGAAGCTACACTTGCATGCAGAGGAGAAACTTCTTGTTCCCAAAGATGAGCCTCAAGATGTGGATCATCCACAGGAGGAGGATCATGGAGTGGATGAGTACATACACGTAGATCCAAACATCAGAACAGGCAGAAGGCATACCATAGAAGCTAAGAGGCTGAAGCTTGATGTGGCACAGAATGTAGGAGTCCCTACATCACAACGCAAACAGAGACAGTCACCTAACTGATTCACTGGATACATGGCTCTCATGAGCAAGTGTATCATGATAGAGCCATCTTCCTTTGAGTAAGAAACGCAGTATCCCACATGGTTAGATGCCATGGTGGAGGAGTATGACTCCATTTTCTGAAACAATGCTTAGGAAATTGTTCCAAGGCTGGTTGGTAAATCAGTGGTAGGTTCAAGATGGATCTACAAGGTAAAGCAAGCTGTTGATGGGAGTTCAAGAAGTATAAGGCAAGAATTTTTTCCCAGGGCTTCTCACAAATCGAGGGGATTGATTATGAAGAAACCTTTGCACATGTCACACGGTATTCTTCCATAAGGACCATCCTTTCTCTCTTAGCGCAGATGGGTTGGCACATTCATCTCATGGATGTGAAGATTGTGTTCCTCAATGGGATCATTGAGGAAAAACTGTACATTGAGCAACCTGAAGGATTTGATATCTTCAGTAGCGAGTCGCATGTGTGTAGACTCAAAAGAGAGATGTATGGGCTAAAACAAACATCTCGTGCATGGTACACATGGATCAACCGCTATTTCACTGGACTTGGCTTCACCAAGATTGAGGCAGATGCAAACCTATACCAAATTGTGGTGGAGGGTAGGATTTTAATCATTGTTCTTTATGTTGATGATTTAATACTAACGGGTGATGAGCAGTTGATACACTCATGAAAGGATGATCTTGCAAAGGAGTTTGAGATGAAGGATTTGAGCCTCCTTCATTATTTCCTTGGATCGAAAATATGGCAACGAGAAGGTGAACTATTTGTGTCTCAAGGAAAGTATGCTCGGGAGATACTTAGTAAGTTTCACATGCAAGACTGCAAGCCCATGGATACTCTTCCAAGAAATTGGAGGAAAGAGGATGCTACATCGGTAGAGGTAGTGGATGCTACTTATTGTCTATCGACAGTTGGTGGGTTTGCTCATGTATTTAGTTAATACAAGACCATACACATGCTATGTGGTGAACTAGCTTAGTCAAGCGATGGTTAAGCCTACCAAGCTCTTTTGGAAGGCAGGAAAGCATGTCCTGAGATATCTTAGGGGCACATCTGAGTATGGTTTATGGTACAAACAAATCGATGAGGTGAATTTGTATGGCTTCACGGATGCAGATTGGGCAAGCAGCCCAACGGACAGAAAGAGCACATCAGGAGGGGTTTTTAGTATCGAATCTACAACATTTTCTTGGTACAGTCAGTAACAAAGATCTGTGGCACTCAATTCAGCGGAAGCAGAATACACGGTAGCAATTCAAGCTGCATGTGAGGCTATCTGGATGAGGAAGATCCTAGTCGGTTTCTTTGGTTCTCATTTAGATCCTACAGTGATACATTGTGATAATCAAAGTTGCATTAAACTCTCAATCAATATTTTATTTTATGATAGATCTAAGCATATAGATATCCGGTATCATCATATCAGAGATTGTGTGCAACGGAAGATCATGTTGCTTCAGTACATTCCTACAGAAGATCAGGATGCAGATATTCTAATGAAGGCACTCACCAGGAGAAAATTTGAATACCATAGAGACAGGATTGGGGTGAAGGATAATCCCTATCTTGTTGAGAGGGAGTGTTTAGATTCAACAAGATGATGAGCTTAGTGAAAATTAAGTACCTTCACTAAGTGGGGCCCGCAGGCTATTTTTAGGTGTATGTCTATTTTTAGAGATGTGAGCATATTCTATAAGTTCCAGGATGCTATTTGTAGATGGTTGATCAAGTTGGAAAAATAGATGAAATTATATTTTTAGAATATTGGGCGAAGTCTATCTATAGATCACTAATCTAAAAATAGGTGCATGTCGATTATTATTAGCCTTAATAATAATCTGACAATAAATATCAAATTATTCTCTTGGAGCACTTTATTTCAGTGAATATATTTGCAAAATCAGTGGGATGAAGGAATTACACAATTCCTAGGTTGGTTTTTGACTCATGCATGGAGGACTCAGTTAGAACTGAAGTGGCAGAGTTGTGACAGAGTTGGAATAGTAGTTATGGGAGTTTTTATTTAGTTTAACTTAGTTAAGTGAATTAAACTCAGTTTTTCTAGTTGTATCTAGTTCTAAATGAATATACACTGGTGAGAGTTTAGTGAATTAATTATTTAATTAATTCATAACTAGAGACTCACTTGCAACTGAACAAATACAACAGTTAACTACTCGCATGTCGGTTCTAGTGGAGACCCAGTGGAGAGATAGGTGAAAGGGTGAGATGGACTATCTGTTGCGACTATAGTGATGCATTCAATGCATCTAACACACATTGGAGATGCCAATGAGGATTTCATAGTCAAGGAAAGGAAAATTCGAATTCATTCAGGGGCCTTCTTCAGCAGGGATTGCAAATTTTTAGGAGGCAAGAAATTGGTGCATAGATATGCAAATTTCTGCATGACAGTGTGTAATGATTGTTGATTGTACTGAGAGCTTGATGTAATAAGATTTGTATGAGATTATTACATGATCCATTGATATACATAATATATTATAGTTGGGGTTTTTAGCTTTAATCTTTCCCGTTAAACAATTGTGTTTATGTGCGATTGATTTTGCTTCATATGTGTTTTGCAATTGGCAATTCAATTTCCGCAAAGAATTAAGTGGAAGGATTTTTTATTTGAAATAAGTTTATTTGTTAGATCAGGGGAGCCCGGTAATATAGATGCATATTGTATAATTTATACATGGTATCGGAGCAGTGTTGATCACTAAAGATTGCAATCTTGAAGTAGTGTTGAGTTTTTCTGCTGGTGGACAATTCGAATTTGTTGCAAAAATTTCTTGGTGCGACAGTTGAGTATTCATTGAAATGGCTTTCAATGGGTTGTGGTTGGAGTATGAACTTGAGGGTAGTTCAAATTACATAGCTTGGAAGGATAGGATGGAGGCAGTGCTTGAAGATAATGGTCTGAAGGAGTTCATCGATAGTGATGTTCCTAAGCCTGCTTCTAGCGATGCTACATTACTTGACGCATGGAAAAAGAAGGTAGCAAAGAAAAGAAGGATTATGTTGGAAGGTGTGAAGGACCATGTTGTCAAGCCTTCATGGGAAAGCCACTCCATTTTCAATGTGGAATGCTTTGAAAAATATTTTCCAAAGAAGCAGCGACCATAGGAAGCTGGCGCTGAAAGATAAGCTCAGAAAAATCAAAATGGAGAAGGGCGACAGTATTCCAAAATATCTCACGAAGTCTGTCCAATGTATGGATGAGATGGGGAGTGTGGGAAGCACATTTTCAGATGATGATTTGGTGAGCTTGGCTCTCCTTGGGTTATCGAAGAGTTGGCATAGTTATCAGGACTATGTCAAAGGACGGGAGAAACTGCCAGATTGGGAGTGACTTTGGTTGGATCTAGTGTAGGAGGAGATAAGGAAAAGTACCAAGGATGCCTCCTCATATAAGAATGATGACGAAGAGAATTTCACTTTGGCTGCCAAATAAAGGAAAGGGAAGGGGAAGAAATCCCATCCAAAATCTGAGGCTAAAGGAAAGAAGCTCGATTTGTCCAAAGTGAAGTGTTTTCACTGTCACGAACATGGGCATCTCGCCACTAACTTCCCACAGGAAAAGAAGAAAAAGAAGGTTGTGGGAGCTGCAATGGGTGAGGCCTTAGCCTCACAATTTGAACTTGATTTCTCTTTGATCACATGCTTGGTTTCAAGCGCAATGGGATCGGTGTGGCATCTTGATAGTGGTGCTTCCTTCCACATGATGGGAGACAAGGATTTGTTTAGTGACTTGGAGGAGAAAGATCTAAAAATGCATATAGAGATGGGCGACGATGGTAGATATAGTGCGACCAGAATTGGAACCATTACCTTTGAGAGGGATTCAGGTAAACCATTTTTGTTGAAATATTTTATGCATATTCCAGGTCTAAAGAAGAACTTGGTATTGGTCGCAATGTTGGAGGACAAAGGTTATGACGTCGTTTTCAGCGAGGAAAAAGCTTTCCTACGACATAAAACAATGTGTCAACCCAAGACGATAGGGATTTGAGTTAAGAATCTCTACAATCTGGAGGTATATGGCTACGCTGCAATGATGCGCAAAGTAGAAGAATTGGTGAGTTGGGATGAGGGAAAATTATGGCACAGGAGATTAGGCCATCTTCACCATGGCACCTTGAAGATGTTGCAGCAGATTAATACTGGACTTCCCAAGGGTACTCTTGCATAGTCACATCAGTGCAAGGGATGTACTATGGGAAAGTTTGTGAAGAACACCTTTCATGAGAAGGAGAATCGTGCTTCGGTGATCCTGGAGAGAATTCACATAGACGCGTGTGGACCTTTCTCAGTTGCTTCAACAACAAAACACAGGTATTATGTTATCTTTGTTGATGACCATTATCGTAGATGATGGATCTTATTCATGCAATAGAAGAATGAAACATTCTCAAAGTTCTATGAGTTTAAAGCATTGGTGGATAAGGAGTCAAAGAAGCAATTTCAAGGCTCTGCAGAGCGATAATGGTGGTGACTATATCTCGAACGAATTCAAAGACTTCTGTAGCAAATAAGGAATTCAAAGAGAACTCATAGTGCATCATAACTCATAGCAGAATGGGGTCGCGGAGATAAATAACAGAATAATCGTGGGTGATGCACAAGCTATGTTGCATGACTAGGGCCTACCAATGCACTTGTGGGCAGATGCATGCAACACTGCAGTTTATGTGCAAAACTTTTGTCCTTGTAGATTACTTGGCATGAGTACACTTGAAGAAGATTTTACTCATAAGAAGCCTGATATTTCTCATTTGAAGATGTTTGGCTCATCTATTTACATTCATGTGACAAAGGACACAAGGAAGAAGCTGGAGCCAACTGCAGAAGTTGGGATATTTGTGGGGTACACAGAAACACCCCATAATTATCATGTGTATTTTCCAAACAGTCGGATGATTGTGGTGCGATGGGATATAAAATTCAAAGAGGAGAAAGCCACGAATTTGTCGCTTGAGAGGGAACTACACTTGCATGTAGAGGAGGAACTTCTTGTTCCCAAATATGAGCCTCAAGATGTGGATTAGCCACAGGAAGAGGATCATGGAGTGGAGGAGTCCACTCACGCAAACCCTAACATCAGAATAGGCAGAAAGCATACCATAAAAGTTAAGAGGTTGAAGCTTGATGCGGCACAGAATATAGGAGTCCCTACATCACAGTGCAGATAGAGAGTCACCGAACTGATTCATTGGATACATGGCTCTCATGAGCAAGTGTATCGTGACTGAGCCATCTTCCTTTGCAAAAGCAGTGTAGGAGCCCATATGGGTAGATGCCATGGTGGAGGAGTATGACTCCATTCTTTGAAACAATGCTTGGGAGATTGTTCCAAGGCCAGTTGGTAAATCAGTGGTAGGTTCAAGATGGATCTACAAGGTAAAGAAAGTTGTTGATGGGAGCGTCAAGGAGTATAAGGCAATATTTGTTGCTCAGGGCTTCTCACAGATCGAGGGGATTGATTATGAAGAAAACTTTGCACCAATTGCACGGTATTCTTCCATAAGGACCATCCTTTCTCTCTCAGTGTAGATGGGTTGGCACATTCATCTGAAGGATGTGAAGACTGCGTTCCTTAATGGGATCATTGAGGAAGAAGTGTACGTTGATCAACCTCAAGGATTTGATATCTTTAGTAGCGAGTCACATGTGTGTAGACTCAAAAGAGCATTGTATGGGCTGGAACAAGCACCCCGTGCTTGGTAGACACAGATCGACAGCTATTTCATTGGACTTGGCTTCACCAAGAGTGAGGCAGATGCACACCTATACCAAATTGTGGTGGAGGGTAAGCTTTTAATCATTGTTATTTATGTTGATAATTTAATACTAACGGGTGATGAGCAGTTGATACACTCATGCAAGGAAGATCTTGCAAAGGAATTTGAGATGAAGGATTTGGGCCTCCTTCATTATTTACTTGGATTGGAAATATGGAAGCGAGAAGGTGAACTATTTGTGTCTCAAGGCAAGTATGCTTGGGAGATACTTGGAAAGTTTCACATGCAAGACTACAAGCCCATGGATACTCCTCTTCCAGAAAATTGGAGGAAAGAGGATGCTACTCAACAGAGGTAGTGGATGCTATTGTCTATCGACAGTTGGTGGGTTCGCTCATGTATTTAGTTGATAAAATACTGGACATATGTTATGCGGTGAACCAACTTAGTCAAGCGATGGTTAAGCCAACCAAGCCCTTTTGGAAGGCAGGCAAGCATGTCCTGAGATATCTCAGGGGCACATCTGAGTATGGTTTATGGTACAGACAGATGGATGAGGTGAAGTTGCATGGCTTCATGGATGTAGATTGGGCAGGCAGCCCAACAGACAGAAAGAGCACATCATGTGGAGTTTTTAGTATCGAATCTAGAACAGTTTCTTGGTACAACAGGAAATAAATATTCGTGGCACTTAGTTCAGCGGAAGAATAATACATGGTAGCAAGTCAAGCTGCATGTGAGGCTGTCTGGATGAGGAAGATCCTAGTCGGTTTGTTCGGTTCTCATTTAGGTCCTACAGTGATACATTGTGATAATCAAAGTTGCATTAAAATCTTGATTAATCTTGTGTTTTATGATAGATCTAAGCATATAGATATCCCGTATAATCATATCAAATATTGTGTGCAACAGAAGATCATGTTGCTTCAGTACATTACTACGAAAGATCAGGATGTAGATATTCTGACAAAGGTGCTCACCAGGAGCAAATTCGAATACCATAGAGAAAAGATCGGGGTGAAGGATAATCCCTATCTTGTTGAGATTCAACAAGATGATGAGCTTAGTGAAAATTAAGCACCTTCACTAAGTGGGGCCCACAGGCTATTTTTAGGTGTATGTCTATTTTTAGACATGGTGAGCATATTCTATAAGTTGTAGGATGCTATTTTTAGATGGTTGAACAAGTTGGAAAAATAGATGAAATTCTATTTTTAGAAGATTGGGCGAAGTCTATTTATATATCACTAATCTAAAAATAGGTGCATGTCGATTATTATTAGCCTTAATAATAATCTGAAAATAAATCTCAAATTATTCTCTTGGAGCACTTTATTTCAGTTAATATATTTGGAAAATTAGTGGGTTGAAGGAATTACGTGATTCCTAGGGTGGTTGGTGACTCATGCATGGCGGACTCAGTTAGAACTGAAGTGGCAGATTTGTGACAAAGTTGGAAGAGTAGTTATGGGAGTTGTTATTTAGTTTAACTTAGTTAAGTGAATTAAACTCATTTTTTCTAGTTGTATCTAGTTCTAACTGAAGATACACTGGTGAGAGTTTAGTGAATTAATTATTTAATTAATTCATAACTAGAGACTCACTTGAAATTGAACAAATACAACAGTTAACTACTTGCATGTCAGTTCTAGTGGAGACCCAGTGGAGAGATAGGTGAAAGGGTGAGATGGACTATCTGTTGTGACTATAGTGATGCATTCAATGCATCTGAAACACATTGGAGATGCCAATGATGATTGCATAGTCAAGGCAAGGCCAATTCAAATTCATTCAGGGGTCTTTTTTAGTAGGGATTGTGCAGTGGAGGCAGGCTATCAGGAGGCAAGAAATTGGTGGATAGATATGCAAATTTCTGCATGACAGTGTGTAATGATTGTTGATTGTACTGAGAGCTTGATGTACTAATATTTGTATGAGATTATTACATTATCCATTGATATACATAATATATGATAGTTGGGTTTTTTAGCTTTAAGCTTTCCTGTTAAACAATTGTGTTTATGTGTGATTTATTTTTCTTCATATGTGTTTTGCAATTGGCGATTTAATTTCCGCAAAGAATTAAGTGGAAGGATTATGTATTTAACATAAGTTAATTTGTTAGATTAGGGGAGTCCAGTAATATAAATGCTTCTTGTATAATTTCTACAAAAACACCCTTACACATGGTCTATGGAAAGGAAGTTATTATGCATATGGAATACATTGTTCCCAGATTACACATCTCGGCCTTCACAAATATGGCCAACTCGGACATTATGGAGGAACACTTGGCGCAACTGGTAGCATTGGAAGAAGACTAGTTCATCACCCAATTCCACCAACACGTTTAGAAGGCGTGGGAGAAAGCGTGGCACGATCGACACATTGGACAGAAGGAATTTTTGAAGGATGCATTGGTCGTACTATATGATAGCCAGTTTGCGCGACACCCAGGGAAGTTCTGACAGCACTGGTTAGGTCCATATGTGACCAAATAAATTACCAATGGTGAAGCAGTCAGATTGGCTACATTACGTGGCGATTCCCTGCCAAGATATGTTAACGGGAGTCGATTAAAGCCCTATCGAGACTCCTCAGTGCCAATCAAATGACTATATGGCTGGAGTAGTTATGTCGTGGACATTGCATGTAGGAATGGTGCACATGAAGGGATGTGCATGGGTGATGTGCAGGATTGGTAGTACAGGCAGGTACGAGATAGACGTAGGTGCTGCACACCATGGAAAAAACTAGTTGCTGGGATGGAGTGGGAGCATGGAAAAATGTGCTTCCCATTTAAAGAAGAAGGTAACTAGAAATTAATGAGGCGATTTACGAGGACATTTTACCATTCCTGTAATAATGAAATGCAATTAAAGATCCAACAGCCATTTATCCTTTGTGGAAGCTATAAGATCAGGATTGTTTGTTTTACAAGATTCAATTACTGCTCAATATTGTCGCACCATGGCCACTCAGGTATATACCATTATTTCTGTCTACCTGTCATCCCCATTCCTGAGCAAGATCCGTTTTCTGACAGTAGCAACACTGAGTTCATCTTTGGGGCAAGGATGACCGCTACAGGTACTGAGGTATAGGTACAAGTTTTCAAGGTTGAGTTTGAACTTCAGCTCGCATCTTTTCAGGCTAAGATGTAGCCTGAGACCCCTCCAGAGGTACATGCCCAGCACGCCGCAATGGTTATGGAAGCCATGAAAACTATCACAACATATATCATCGAGGGTGTCACTCTGCCTGAGAAGGCTATGGAATTCTAGTCCCAAGTGTAGTACGACCCTCTCCTCCGTGAGATTGATTAGGAGTTAACTCAGAAGGAGCAAGACTTTGAGCAGCTGGAAGCTATGATGCCACTCTTGTTCCTGCCCAGCGCTAAGCCCGTCTTCGGACCAACCATGCACTTCGCACTAAAATTATGGGGCTACGGTGCAAGAAACAGGTACTCAATAAACATCTCACACCATGGTAGGATGACGCCCTCAAGCTATCGCAGGACTTAGATGAGGTGGTGACACAGTTGAACAGGACTCTCGAAAATGTTTCCGCTACTACAGAAGGACCAACCTCGCAGAAGCTAGTGTACATTGCGTAGACTATCGTCGCGCAAAGTCTTCATGTTTTTCCCCCACTTACTTCCATGATGGAGCAGCTCAAGGATAGGATGAATACCCCACCAGCAATGTGAATTGGGATGAGTCAGAAGATTGTGTTGGGGGGATTATTGAAACGGGGTTTCCTAATCCCAATTTTGTCCATTTTTGTGATATTTTTGTAATACTTGGTCTACCGAAGGGGGTTTAGGATGGGTCAAACCCCCAATGAATTATACGGGGTAAAAAGGGTAGACCAAGGGTCCGCAAACCATGGTTTGCAAACCATAGGATAGCGCAAGATAAAATGCTATAAGTAGATGGATATATCAAGTCTAGAGGTAGGCTAAGTGTATGTTAGTCGTGAACTGTTAATATCTGTTTCGGGTTGTATTTGGGTAAGGACTCCCGATGGTTGTGTGCGCGGAGATCATCATTCCTTCTGTGTGTGGAACCCATTGGTTGTGTACGCGGGTTGGGAATTGGGCCTGTAAGTGGATTTTTAATGTTAATGAATGAGAAATCTATTTGGAAATATCTATGTGTTGTAAGAACTGGTTGTGTCTATTGCAATGATTATGTCTGTTGATGAATATTGATGTGCACGTGAATGCGAACGTATCACCTAGATCTGATTATTAATAATTGCCTTACTTTTTTTTACGTGTTATCTGTGGGTTTATGAGCTTCACATTCTGCAAGTATACTATTAATCGGGCTGCCTCAATTAACTCTCTTTCTCTCAGGGTGTGGAAACCTGGTTCCAACACCATCCCATACTACTTCGGGTGAGACCTTGGCCTGTGCAAGCAGGTCATTGCTGAAAGGGTCAGTAGTATAGGGGTTTTTTGGCAAACCTTAATCCAAACCTGGGTCGGGACCCCTCAAGCCAAAAATCACCCTCATCATCCTCATCACCACCCTCATATGATGTATTTGTCACTGCATCATGATGTTTACCTACATCCCTCATCACTGTTAGTACCCTACTAGCTCTGTTGAAATGTCGCATAAGAGACATCATCTCTTGTAGATAGTCCTTGTATGGATCCAAAAAACTAGGATCCATGGTTATATTTGTTGGAAAATTAGAAACACAGAAAAAATTTATTATGTTGATAATTACTTGTGATTCTATTATGTTCTTATTAAGTTTATTTTGTTATTTTTTTAATCTTTTTTTCGTCAATAAATTATCAAACACAAAAAATGAAGATCAAGGACACCAAATGTAGGAAAACAACCAGGGAAAAACCTCAACATAGTGGAAAACTCAGTCAAGAACTCCCTTCAGTAGATTCATATGACAGTGAGACAACCAAGACTCTAGACCAACAGACCTTCCTCCTATACCATGTCAATCTTCTATGATGCAACAACCTTCAATCTTCTCTTCTTGTTTAGCAGCTTCAGCCCAGCAAAGACTTTGATCCCAGTTACTGCAACTGTTGTAGAAACTTTTATCTCCAGCTTTAGAACTTTGACCCTGCAACAAATATAGAATTTTGGTCCCAACTTCAGCTCAATAGCTTCGCAAGTGTGAGATAAAGGTAACCCAAAAAATTGATTTCCTTCTTCCAACTTCTTTCCTTCTTCTCCAACAACTTCACACTCTTTTTTGCAACTAGTTTACTGCACTTTTATTGGAAATCGAACTTAATGAGAGAGTGTGTCAAATGAGGTCAAGTTCCTCCAATATATAAGCTTCTGGTGAGGCCAAATTACCCTGTTTGGGGCTGACTTGATATTATTTGAGGCTGACTTGGTGGAGGAGGCCTAAATGACTTATTTTACAATAAAATAAATATATTTCTTGACAAATAATTCCCAAGAAGGGTTCTTTACAATATGACATGGACAAGGACACTTGACATAAAACCTAGAGGTCTATAATGGAGACCTTGACCTAAAAAAAATTGACCCAAGCATGAAACCCATGCTTTAATAATTCAATTTTTTTAATAATAATAATAATAAAACTTTCTTTTGATAAAAATATTTAGTTATGACTCAAATAAAATTATGAATACTGAACCTAGTTACATTATTCAACACTCCCTCTTAAATATTGAGATAATCATAATCACATATATATATTATAACATGGAAGATCTCAAAACACATGAACTACGAAGATTTTAGCAACACTTAGGGCCACGAACTAGATTATTGACCAGGGCATTCTATCTAGGTGGGACTAAGATGGACTAAATATTTCATCCACTATAGGTACCATCAAGCTTACTGACTAACCATCAACCCAAGGATCTAGGTGCGTAATGCAAGGTCAGATCTCTATGACTAACACCACCCTCCCTACTTTAGGAACTTGACATCAACACACATGCCAACCATATGTCCTCCTAGGAATTTTGTATTACACGCAATACCTCAAAACTCCTGATTATTCTAATCGGTAAAAAAATATCTCTCCCAATCAAAAAAATTGGTAACATCAAATCTCTCTTGATCAAACATATCGGTAACATCAAATAAATCAAGCATGTAAAACATGCTTTCAAAAATTTGATAGATTTACATATACAAACACTACCACAATCAGTAACAAAATTTCAAATATACATAAGCAAACACAAACCTTCGAGGTCTTCAACCATCTTGATTCCATTTATATCAAGTTATTCATATGCAACTTGTCATAAGTTTTTCTTCTTTAATTTCTTCAGCAACACGAGGACATCCTCAATATACATTCTCCAATTCCTTTTTCAAGGTATCCACCAAGAATATGATAAAACTCCCTCCCTTTCAATTTGGGAGATACATCCTTTCTTTTATCTAGGATCCTTCTTAAATTTATATAGCATTGGAGAGTATGTCATGGGTTCTTTCCTTCTTATCAAAGTCATATTTATCATCATCATTCATATAAATTCCTTCATCATGCTTTCCAATGTTATCAAGTCAACTTTACTTATGAATATTTTCAGCATCTTGAAGATTGTGTACCTGCACAACTTAAACACCAATTACAACCAATACAAACATATGAAGTTAACGTGTTTGGAATTTGGTAGGGTGATGATTAATTCAAATTGTATTCTTGATAATTACCTGTGAGCTTAGTGGATTTACTTATGTATTCTCTTCTTAGCTTATTTATTCTTTCATCAAGTCAATATCAAAATACAAGAAACACAAAGTTAGGATCTTCAAGCCAGGGAAAAACCTCTCCCTCTTGGAGAGGAAAACCCACAATAAATTCTTCTTGTAGACTTTAAAATGGAAAGTACCATGACCAAGATTCAAACCCTTGACCTATGTATGCTTCCAATACCTTGTCACTGCTTCTTTGTCAACCTCCAACGTTGATCCTTCTTTTCTGCACCAACCTGCACTGTGCTACACCAACACTAGAGAACTTTGTCTCTAAGTTTATCTTTAAATACTCCTTATCACTTATTCAAATATTGGAGACAAGATTATTCAAGATATTATCCTTCACTTCGCATATACTTGAAACTTTATTTACTGGATATATATTACTTTCTTTTTGAACTGTAATTAGGAAGGTAAATCAAAGATTTACCTTCCTCCCTTTCTCACACTTTCTGAATTCTATTTACTTCAGGTTACCAACCAAATTTTCTATGCATAGATCATAGTCTCTACTTCACATATATTGCAGGTTTATACCAATCTCACTCATGTCATATTGACTTCACACTTCTTCAGACTAATCCGTAACACTTATCTGAAATTTTCTTTAGAACATTCTGCAAACCTTATTCAAGTAGATCATCACTTTAACACTTGAATAATGCCTTTTAGCTCCACATTTGTTCTAGTATTTATCACACTGTAAACATTTCATAGCTATCCACAATTTATTTTTACTTCAGAGCTGTCTGAAAAACTTGTGCTCAAATGAACCGCAGATCAGTCAATATATAGTGCACTTTCTAGATTTAGGTCGACCCTACAAGTTGTTTTGTAGGCCGACTTCACTGTTTTTTATTGAGCCGATTTGGAGGGCACATCTTCCAGCATTGATGAGGTAGACATGAGGGCTTTTTAGAGGCATTCCTTCACAATTTCATGACAAGTTATTGTTGGCATATTCTTATGACTAGACACTTCATATACATGACTCTTGAGTAGATTTATAATTAGAAGACAAAACCTAATAGACATCAAGAAGAATTCTATTGACCTATAGTAAAATATTTCTCATGAAACCCATGAAGCAAGCATAACACAAATACATTTTATTATCTTGGTCTTATTCTTTAAATACATAATTACATATTCAATATGGATACCAATCCTAGTTACACTTTTCAACACTCCCTCTTAACTAGGGAGGTATTCATACAAGTACATGGTCACTTTCAAACTGAAAAATCTCATAAGAAGAATCGGATTGGTAATCACATCTGTATAGCATCATTTCAGCCAGCATTGTCCTAGTGCAAGGCCTTGACTAATAGCCCCATATCTCAATGAGACAATGGGCTACAATGTTGGCAAGACACGTGAATTATAGACACCATAGTCATTATCTCTCGAAGGTACATACTCCACCCAGGTGTTCCCTGTGTATGACATTTTTGGACTATTCTTCTCTTGCGTAGCCAGCCCTCAAAGAATATCAATCCCCAAATACTCTTATATTGAATTCCCTATCACATTCTCAAATAATATTGAATTCCATATAATTACCCAATCCTCCATTTTGTCTTCCCGGGTGAATACCATAATGATGTGTCTAGCCATTCTCTCCACATGGCCTTCATTGAGACTTATGGCTATTACTCCTAGTCTAGTGCATGACACATGTATTAGAGAATCATATAATTCACTCCCTCTTAACTCAGTAAGGACATAATTCAAGTTTCTTCCAAGAAAGAAACTTATCACCAGGCTCCCTCTCAACCAGGGGCCTGCAACAACAATGGTGAGACACCCAGCTGCTCATGAAGAATTCTTCCCCTCCATGTCATGGATTTTGATATTGAGGAATCTTCAACCTTTGGCTTCATAGGGCACAAATCATCCATCACTTTCATCCACGAGTCATTTCAGCTATCAGAAATTGATCATCATACTTCCTTACCTAGTCCACCTTTATTCCATGTTTCTTTCCTTTGAACCATCTCACAAGGATCTTATATCATTTCACATGATTGGTAGCCTTGCATAAACTCATCGAGATAAGCATATGCATATGAAATTTTAAATCAAAAGTTACCTCAGTGATGATCTTTCACCATGAAATCTTCCTGTAAGCATCATCATCCTCTAACCTAATTAACACATCTCCTAAATATATGACTTTTCAAGGGTCTTATTACTTACTGGATTTCTATCAGATTCTACATATCCTCCAAAGAGATCTCCTAGTCACATATTCTTGGTTTCCGGATGATAAACGCCTCTTGACATGTTTTCACTTCATGATCTCTTCCTTTCTTTCTCCATGCATCTACATTCCCAAGAGCTTCCAATTTCCAGTTCCTTGATTTTATACAACCACCTCATATTCCATATGAGGACATATTATGTTGATTTCATCTGATAATGACAACTTGTGTAATGGAAGAGATCCTCCTTTCTCTGATCATACTTCTAAAGATAGAAGTCCATTACCTGCAACCATATTGCATGAATTCACAACATCCAGTGTCAACATATAAATATATATACCTCATACCTTTTCCATTTGATTCATCTTGTAGAAATTTCACTAGAATGAATAAATTAATTCCCTTACCTGCTTCATCAATATGTCATCATATCCTAATCCCAGAATTCTATAGCATAGAATTCTTGATGAAACCTTTCTTATTTCTTTCTAACCAGTGAATCTATAGAGAACTCCATTAGAAAATTTCAACACCTATTTCCATATTGATTATTGAATGATGACCCTTGATCTCAATGATTTTCTTCTATCAATGTTGATATCATTGAGGTTTCCAGTATTTCCTTCTTCAAGTGCTCCTCCCATGCTTCTATCATGATTATTTTAATATGCATTTCATTGTATCATACTATTTTACAACCGACATAACTTAAAGAGGAAGATGATCTCAATCATAGTAGAGATCTTTCACTTCTTCTTTCTTAGATTTCTTTGCATCAAGTTCTTCCATGACTTTTGTGACATGGGATTCTTCCTTTTTCCTCTTGTCATTTTCAAATTTAGGACAATCCCTTTCATAATTCCCAAGTTCATTATATCCAAAGCATCGTACTTTGTCCATATTTATTATTTTATTCTAAGGACCAAATTTTCTTAATCTTCCTTTCTTCTTAGACATGGCTTCAAAGGCTTGATTCCCTTCACTTTATCCTCTATCATCTTTGGCTTTCAATCTTGTTTCCTCTATTTTTCATAGAGACCATAGATCGTGGAATTTTGTTTCTTCTTTATTCCCATATAAGCTTGAAGTGAAGTTTCCCCATTCTTTCGGTAGGGCATTCAACAACACTGTATTCATTTCATTATCAAACATTACTTCTCCCAATTCCTGCATTTGATCTCTTATTTCAGAAATTCTCATAAAGTATGAAGTGATTCCTTCCTCTCTTGACAATTTCATTTTGTATATTTCTTGTCTTTGAGATATTGCTTCTCCTGCAGTACTCACAGAGAATAGTTCCACCAGTTTCTCATATATTTCTTTTGCAGACTTTAGTTTTGATACATAGGGAATGAGTGAGTCCTTAATGGATTCTATGAGAATCATCTGGGCTCTGATCTCTCCTTTCATGAACTTGGCATGAGCTAAAGCATCTTATTTTGAGGGTTGAATTGTGTATCCTTCGATGTAGTCCATAACTTCATCTTAAATTGGCTTCAAATATTTCATCTTCTTCCATGCACTAAAGTTTGATGACCTAACCAATTTGTTGCTCTCTTTACAATAAGTCATCTTGACAGATTTAAATAAGGTCATAGATACTTAATTGAGTAGAGTGACTTGCAGCTTCCTTGATGATGATGAAGATGAAGTCAGGAGCTTCTTCTTAGATTGAAATCTCTAATGTAGGTTTTCTTGGATACTTGATGATAAAGGATGTCTCCAAAATATTATGTCTCTTCCAACAATGTATTGAATATAAATCCTTGATGGAAAATATTATTTTCTTGATGAGTTGATCCTTTGAATTAGATTAAAGATCTTTCTTGAAATAGCTTGAGAATATTCTTGCAAATTGATTTGACTTTTCAAAGCAAAATTTGATCTTGACTTTGATTCTTGCTTTCTTGAGTGCCTTATTGCTAAGTAGCCCTTGTCTTTTAGCACCTTAGCTTTGATACCATGTTGAGAATTTGGTAGAGTGATGATTAATTCAAATTCTCTTCTTGATAATTACTTCTGAGCTTACTTGATTTACTTAAGTCTTCTCTTCTTATATTATTTAGTCTTTCATCAAGTCAATTATCAAAATACAAGAAACACAAAGTTAGGCTCTTCGAGCCAGCGAAAAACCTCTCCCTCTTGGAGAGGAAAACCCATGAGAAATTATTCTTGTAGACTTTCAAATGACAAGTACCATGACCAAGATTCATACCCTTGCCCTATGTATGCTTACAAGACCTTGTCACTACTTCTTTGTTAACCTCCAACGTTGATCCTTCTTTTCTGCACCAACCTGCATTGTGCTGCACCAACACTAGAGAAATCAGTCTCTAAGTTTATCTTCAAATACTCATTATTTCTTATTCGAATATTGGAGACAAGATCATTCGAGATCTTATCCTTCACTTTGAATATACTTGAAACTTTATTTACTGGAGATATATTACTTTCTTTATGAACTGTAATTAGGAAGGTAAATCACATATTTAATATCCTCCCTTTCTCACACATTCTAAATTCTCTTTAATTCATATTACCCACAAAATTTGCTATGCATAGATCATAGTCTCTACTTCGGATGTATTGCAGGTGTATACCAATATCACTTACCTCAAATTGACTTCACACTTCTTCACACTAATCCGCAACATTGATCCATAATTTGCTTCAGAACTGTCTACAAACCTTCTTCAAATAGATCCGCACTTTAACACTTGAATGTTGTCTTTTAACTCCGCAATTATTCCACTATTTATCACGCTGTAAACATATCAGATCTATCTGCAATTTATTTTGACTTCAGAGTTGTCTGAAACACTTGTGCTCAAATGAACCGCATATCAGTCAATATATAGGGCATTGTCTAGATTTAGGCCAACCCTATAAGTTGTTTTGTAGGCTGACTTCACCATTTTTTATTGAGCTGACTTGGAGGGCACATCTTCCATCGTTGATGAGGTAGACATGAGGGTTTTCTAGAGCCATTCCTTCACATTTTCATGAGAAGTTCATGTTGGCATATTCTGATGACTAGACACTTCATATACATGACCCTTGATTACATTTATAATCAAAAGACAAAACCTAATAGACATCAATAATAAGTCTATTGACCTATAATAAAATATTTCTCATGAAACCCATGAAGAAAGCATAAAAAAATACATTTTATTATATTTGTCTTCTTCTTTAAATACATAATTACATAGTCAATATGAATACCGATCCTAGTTACACTTTTCAACATAATTTATATCAGAATCATATGATTGTGGAAGCATTAGAATTTAGACATCAAATACTTAAACTTACTTAGTTTCATAATCAACAAGAGACACATACTCCTATACTTCAACTTATTTCTATTGTTTTTTTTATAAACCCTAGATCACATTATTAAAGCTCAATCAATATATCTATCCCATTATATCTAGGGCCTCAATATTACTTATAGAGATACGACAGACTCTACTATGATATATTTAAAACCCTAGTATCCATTTATAATACATTAAGCCTTAGATATCAATAATCAAAACTAATCATATCACAATCTAAGGATTCAACAATATAACCCACTCCTACTAGGATTTGTTTTAAACCCTATACTTCATCATCATATTGGAAACAATATCACCATATCCTAGAATATCAAAATTTTACTTGATCTTTGTTACAAACCCTAAAATTTATGAACTATGAGAATCAACAATTAGGTTAATATATATACATATCTAGGATTTCATAATCATGCATAATCATATCACAACAACATCTATCAAGTAAAACCAATACACAAATATCAATACATTGAAGTTATACATATAACAATTTTGATCAGGATAGGGTTTCGATCAAATGGAAAAACATACACCTAGGGATTCATTCCTAGGAGCTTACTATATTATGAGGATTTTTCTCATAAACCCTAAATACCAAAGCCTTAAAGGTATAGGTTTTAAATACATAACATTGCAAACTATAAAGGAATAAGGTTTCTATAATAGAATCGAAACCATAAACATCAAAAGAATTGTATTTTCTAGATTCCATCAATAACCCTAAGTAGACTAGGGTTTGATAATAAATATTGACACACCTTAGGTTAGGTTTTTATAGTCAATAATTTATAGTTCCATAATCGTGATTTAATGAGGCTATATTTAATAAAAGGATTAATCACCCTAACAACAATATTTGTGATTGAAAGTCCTATACATAATGATGTTAATAATGTAAAGAATATTTTAAAAGAAAGAATGAGTGTACCCTTTTTATGAAGAGAACTTTGTAACAAGGATTATAGTTTAAGACATACCTTGAGTTGTTCCTCGCCAAACCTTGTAGTACATCAATTTTTGAAGAGCTTCCTTTGCAACAAAACTTATATCATGCTTTGTTTTGTGAGATCTCCTCCATAACACTTGAGCATTCAAAAATATTTCCTAAATAAAGAAAATATAAAAGAAATATTATTAGCATATAATACAAACACATCTAGATAAGAGAGGGAAACAAAATATAAAATATAATGCAAGGAGTAAGATACGTATGTTTGGTAAAATGGTGAGGGTTTCCTCTCAATCCAATCTGGAGGGATACCTATAAATTTATCAAAACAATTTAAAAATGTTATTCTAAATCATTTTATGCCTACAAGTACTAGAAATAAAAACATAAAGGAAAACAATTCAGAATAGAAGATTAAGAGAGATAAGAGAGAGAGGGGACTTAGTAGTGTAAGTCCTTGATTTATGATTCTTTAGTCTTGTTCTTATTTGGTGTTTCTTCATCGACAATAATATATTGATCACTATCTCTCCTTTTTTCCCTTGGGTTCTCAAGACAATTGTTTCTATAATGACCCATTTTGTGACAATAGTAACATTCAATATTGGATAGGTCTATCTTCTTCCTTAGCCCTTTGAACTTCTTAAAGGTTCCTTTACTCTTTGATGAGAAGAATAGGCATTTGAGATTTTCTCCTCTCCATTCTCCTTATTTCTTACTAATGATACTTTGGTTGTTTCTTAACTACATGCATTCCATAATTGTTCAAATGTAGGAGTATCCTTCCAATTGTTGATCCTTAATGCAAAGGAACTCCAAGATGTTGGTAAACCTAGAATAGAATTAATCACAAGCTCCTTTTCAGGTATTATTTCATCTATTTCTTGGAATTCATATATGATTCTAGATATCCTTACAAATAAGGATTCCACGGTATCATATTTTGTCATCTTCATAGTTCATAGTTCATTATTGAGGCTTGTAATTTGACCAAGGTTCTTGATTGTGAATAATTTTGATAGGGCCTCATACATTTCTTGAGTGGAATATATGTTTGATATATATGGAATGATGTTTTCCTTTATTCTCCACTATTAGACTCATAACCAATATGTTTATTTCTCTAAACTTTTCTTTCTCTTCTTCACTTGATTCATCTGTAGGCTTCTTCACTTTTCCTTTGACTAGATCCAAGAATTTATTTTTCTCAAGGATGAGATCTATCCTCTTTTTCCATGCCCTATATTTGGAGGCTCCTTCTAGTTTTTTTTCTCCCTTCAATGAGTTAGACATGTTTCTCAAATATAGTAGATTTATCCCCTTATATGATCCCTTTTCTTTGATGACCCTTATTCAACTTCTTAAGACTCCTTATTCTCCTTATATTAGATCTTTAGGTTTCCTTTTTCTACTTCTTCACCTTAGCTATGGTACCATGTTGGAATATCATAAAGGCATAAATTTTTTCTCATGTTGATAATTACTTGTGATATTCTTATATTATTATTAACTTTATTGTGTTCTTCTTTTATGTTTTTTTTCATAAAGAAATTATCAAATACAAAACATGAAGATCAAGAACACCATATATAGACAAAAAACCAAGGAAAAACCCATACATAGGGGAAAACCTAATCAAGAACTCTTCCTTCAGTACATTCATATGACAGTGAGACAACCATGATCTAGAACAACATACCTTCCTCCTCCACAAATTCAGCCTTATATGATGTAGAAACCTTCAATATTCTCTTCTTGTTTATCAACTTCAGCCCAACAAAAACTTCAATCCCAGTTACTGCAACTACTACATAAATTCCATTCTCCAGCTTCAGAACTTCAAAATTGAAACAAAGATAGAATTTCAGTCCAAAATTTAGCTTAATAAATTCACACACATGAGAGAAAGGTAACCCAAATACTCGATTTCCTTCTTCCACCTTCTTTCCTTCTTCTCTAGCAACTTTGCACTTTTTTCAGCAACTCGTTTACTGTACTTTTAATGCAAATCAAAATTTATGAGAGAATGTGTCAAATGAGGTCAAGGTTCTCTAATATATAGGATTTTTATGAGGTTTAATGGCCCTATTTGACGCCGAATTGATCTTCTTTAGGGCTGAAATGGTGGAGGAATCCTAAATGAACTGTTTTAATAAAATATTTTTCTTTATTGACAAATAATTCCCAAGAAGGGTTCTTTACAACATGACATGGACAAGGACACTTGAAATAAACCCTAGAGGTCTACAATGGAGACCTTGACCTAAAAAAATGACCCAAGGATGAAACCCATGCTTTAATAAGTCATTTTAATTATTAATAATAACAATAAATTATGTATTTTCATAAACATATTTCATTATATCTCAGATAAAATTATGAATACCAAACCTTGTTACATTCGTCTTCAATATATTGAGCCCTCAAAGGGAAAATTATCACCTTAAACAAAAATTTGGCCAATCTGTTGCACTAGTCCATCTGAACTCCCAGACTAGGCCTAGAGCATCGAATGTCGATTCCCCCATGAGGATGTGCCTCACCCTCTTGGGCCTCACTCATTTCCTCATCTCCTTTGACATATTGTGGGGGACGAGGCCTGTCTCCATCGAATGTGCTGATGTCTAAAAAATATATAGTACATAAAAATGATTAGACAATCTCATTAAATAATTTAATAAAACAAGTTAAAGAATGTGCTTGAATCAATTTTATTCTAATAAATTAAAACTACAAGAAACTTAAACTAGATTAATTTAAATAAAACACCAATATTACTTCTATCGTTTGGAGGCTCAGCTATTATGAAGAATATGTTGGGACACCCTCTATAATCAATCCCCACATACGGAAACACCAACGTGACAAACGCATGGTCATCCTCACTTCCTAGTAGTGTATGTGCCTCGGGATAAATCTTGGTTGGAAACTTTGGCAATACCATCTTGTGCATCATCTGCCCCCACATGCATATTTGGACCTTGGTGATTGTCCGAGGAGGGAGGTGGTAAAATTTAGTCCTCGTCTCTGGAAACCTCTTAAAAAATTTTAAAAAAAAAAATTTCTCAGAAGTGAAAGGGAAGGTCTCCCTCCCATGTCTCAATGCACGACATCTATCTAAAGCCATGCAAAACTGCCTCAAAAAAATGACAAAACATATGATGCAGCATGGCATATAAATCAAAGAATAAAAATAATACAAAATAGGGAAACTAATGTGCTTCCCATCACTACTAAAGTGTGTAATGGTTGTGACTAATAATGGTAGGCACCTAACCTCCTCTACAGCAAAAGAAGAAATATTTACCTTTCCACCACGAACCTGAATATCTGATGGATGGACAACATGAGGCCCAACATATAGTTAAGTGTATGCAAGCTAACTCTTAGTCACAACTCCATGGGGGACATCAGCAAATTGGGGAAAATACTCCTCTCTTCTGGATAGGCCAATGATAAAGTATATGTCCTCCTCAATGGGCATATACCACGTCGTAGGTCTAACAAGGAAAGCCTACTCCTGAGCACTCCATTGGTGGATCAAATTTTCCAATAAAAAATATTGCACCTTAAGTTTTGTAGCCTCCTAATAGTACTGGAGGAGGCATTCATTCCTCAAGAGTGCTCGACTCCCTCCCCCTCTCTCTATTAGCCATGTTCAGACCATATTGTATGGGTTCGCCTGTTGCTCCTGCTCCTATCGCTGCTCCCTCTGTTGACGTCTTTGTTACATGATTTACATATAAAATACATTATACTCATACATAAAATACATTTTTTTTAATTAAATTAAACATGTATTTAGAAATATGGAAACATAACTTTCAATTAAAAAAAATATTGGTGTGCACAAAACATAGTCATGCACCTACATTGGTGCGCTTTAACTATAACCGCACCGCTATCGGTGTGCACATAAGTATGAAAAACTATTTTTGGTTCACAAATTGAAAATATTATAGCAGTGTGGCACACTTGTGCATTGAGGCACACATATAAACATTTCGCCCAAAACAGAACGTTCGGGTTTAAGTTGTTGGTGCAATTGCTAAATATAAACACACCAGACGTGACACACTGACATACAATTTATCGCATTAATCCCAATGAATTTTAGTTTACAAAATGCATCGAAACAATGGTGATGCATTATGTTAACACACTAAATTGCGATGAAACCTGTAAATTTATAGGGTGTGCCACTATTAGTGCGAGTCGAACATATCAAATGCATTGCATCATGAAAATATAATTTCAAAAATAGTGGAAATTTTATCTTAAGTTAAAATTCTGATCCACTAAAAAATTAAATTACAAAGAAACATAGATATTACTATGACATTTTGTCATCAGGGAGGCATTGTGGACAGGTTATGGAGAAAAAAAATTTTTAGGATGGTTTGAAACTTAATTACAACTCAAACAGTGATCATGATACGAAAATATGGTGAACAAGAGAAGCATCGACGTCAGGGTGCTTGCATGTGGAAAGAGTGGCATTGGTGCTTCAGATATCTCCCGCACTATAGATTGTAAAAATCAAAAGTACGTCTGGGAGGGTTTTTTTTATTTAACCCTCCTCTAATGTGTTTCTCCAAATGAGAAATCAACCAGTGTAGGATATGTCCAAAATCACTGCATTTTTTAATTAAAAAATATTGTGGTTCTTTTCTTGAGACACCCTACGTTGATTCACTTTAACTACAACCACACCGCTATCAATGCATACATAAGTATGACAAACTATTTTTGGTTCAAAAATTGAGTTCTTTATAGCGGTGTGACACACTTGTGCACTGAGGCACACATATAACCTTTTCGCACCGGTATAGAACGTTCAGGTTTAGGTTGTTACTACATTTGGTAAATATAAATGCACCAGACATGACACGCTGACATACAATTTGTCACATCAATCCCAATGAATTTTAGTTTAAAAAATGCATCGCAAAAATGACGGTGTGTTATGTTAACACACCAAATTGTGATGCACCCTGTAAATTTATAGGGTGCACCACTATCAATGTGAGCCAAATGTATCGAACGCACTGTGTCGTGAAAAAATAAATTCAAAAATAGTGGAAAATTTAGCCTAATTTACAATTATAATCCGCTAAAACATTAAATTACAAAGAAACATAGACATTACCTGGACATTTTGTCATCGGCGAGGCATTGTGGACACGTTATGGAGAAAAACAAATTTTAGGATGGTTTGAAAAAATTGCAACTCAAACTGTGAGCATGATATGAAAGGATGGTGAACAAGAGAAGCATCAACATTAGGGTGCTTGCATGTGGAAAGAGTGGCATCAATGCTTTAGAGCTCTCCCGCACTATAGATTGTAAAAATCAAAATTACGTCTGGGAGGGTTATTTTATTTAACCCTCCTTTAATGTGTTTCTCCAAATGTGAAATGAACTAGTGTGGGATATTTCCAAAATAACTCATCCATGGGTACTAATATTTTATATAGGTAGCTCCTAGAGGATTAATGAGAACCAACTCGAACAAATTGGCATATCTAGTAAACCCAAGTACCTTTGTTCCAGGGTGGATGCTTTATCCCAGCAAGCTCTTTACTCCATGCATAATGGCATACGGGCCTTTAGTTCTTCAAGTTGATGGTGGTGGTCGAGTCATGCTATAGCATGATGGCGGCTTTCCCCTCCCCCTCACCATATGAATAGTGAGTGACTCTGTCCCTTCTTTGGTCGAGAGAGTGGGTTCAAGCACTACATTTTTTAATTAAAAAATATTGCAGTGCTTTTCTTGAGATGCCCCGGGGCATTCCTCTCTAGGTAGTGCAACAATTTTATGTTTCTACTATAGCACCACTATTTTTTTAGAATTTAAAAAATGCCTAGAGGTGATCTTTAGAAGATTCCCTAGGGTGTTTTTTTAAGATTTCTACAACAAGGGTTCATTGGAAAATAACACTGCATTTCTCTGAAATTTAAAACTATAGATTTTCTCCTTACTGGTATGCACCAATACATTTTACTATGTGAAGGGTAGCAGTGCTATGGAATTTTCAAGCACTGGCGCATTACGTTATTTAGCGCACCATGTTTTTTTATTTTATTAAAATAAATTTCCGATGGTGCACCATGTTATTTGTAACACTGGTGCTTGTATGGATAGTAAAGCATTGGTGTGTTTGTATATTTTAGATGCACCATTAAAAAAAAATATGTTTTCCCACCTTCGTTAGTGACCTCCGCTACAAATGGATTTTTGGACTATTTTTATATGGGCCTCTTAAAAACCTTCACTAGAAGGTCTTTTCCTTGTAGTGAATGCCCGTCATAGTAAAAAAAAATTAAAGTGCACTTTTCATACATCCATTGTGAGCATATGAGGGAAGGTTATAAAAATCCAATAGAGGACTTTCATTCACAATACGTGTACCTATCCCATTCCAAAATAATTTTACCATAATAATTTCATAACATGGGTTGGATTTCATTTTTATTAAGCTAAGGGGACATCTCATGAATACATGACAACCCTTAGGTGTTTTTGCTTAGCAGGCTGCTTTTTAGCCTAGATTGAAAAATCAAGTGTATAGTGAGGTAAAAAATAGTAGAACATGCCATTTCCAAATAAATCACTTAGAAATAAGGAATAATGAGGGTATGGTGGGCATTATTATGAGTTGGGTAAAATTGGATTAAAAACTAAAAAAAAAAAATCATTTTGTCGAATCAATTGCAAGAAATAGACAATAAATTTGAGGAATGTGAAAGATATTTTTGTCACAAATACATCTATGTTCATCCCCATAGGATTATTTTCAATTAATGACATATGTATAGTCTTTGGTGTGCATTTTTCTAAGCCACATTTTGTACATTTGCACTATGTTCTTGACAAAACAATTTAAGAACTTAAGTCATCAATTTACTATTTTGACTAAGAGACTTACAAATTGTGCACAAGTGTAAGTAAATAATTCATTAAATATGATCGTGGAATCTCTGCATGCATTTATATGTTTCTAGCTTGCATTTTACACTAAATTTCTTGCAAAGTGAAAATTGTTGAAAGTGCACTCTTCGTAGATTGAATGTTGACTATAAAGCTTATTATATAAAAGTTAAAACATCAAATTTATTATATATAAGGTTTATTATTCATATAGATGTCTAAAAACCTAGTTTTTTGGCATCTTGATGTGTATCCTGAACTTCAATCCTCCACGTGTATCCCCTGTGTGCATCATCACCTTCCGCCCTCATCTTCCATCTGCATCATGCATGATCAACATGCATTATCAAATTCCATTCTTAGTGTGCATTCAAGCTTGATTCAAAGACATCTTCAGCCATGGAAATAGGGGCCTACTCTGCCATGCCATCAGCTAATAAACAAGGTTTCCAACTTGAGAGTTTCTCAGTGAAAAAATTCTAGGAGAGCGTTGATGAATGGAATGATAGAAGAAAGTGGCCAGAAGGTATACTTGACATACTCTTCAGAGCATAAGTGCATCTGTTTGTTTCTGTATAATTTAATTTCAGAACTGAATAGATAGATGCAACTATTTTTAATTATGATTGTGAGTTGAAGGAATTGGTAATTTTTGGGCATAAGGTTTATCTGGACCCTGATTTGGTTGCCAAAGAAACTAATATACCATGTAGGGGAGGAGTAATGTTCAACCACTTGAAAACCCCTGAGGTAGAAAATACTGAGATTTCCAACAAAATATGTGGAAAAAAATAGTTGTTCCCAGGTTTTGTTGCCCTAGGACATACAAAATCTTGATTTATATTGTCCTCGGGACCATTTTGAAGCACCACAAGAAAGATATCTTTGGTGAATGCACGAATTTGGTCATACACTAGGTTGAAGACTTGTATAAGAAATTGCACCACGGATTGTAGGAAAGTAAAGTTAAGAGGGTCAAGTTTAGCTACTCAGGCATACTCCAAAAAAATTATTAACATGTATTGACCCAACATAATGTGATCAAGTAGTCCTAAACAAACATACAATAGGATGTGTAAAGTGCGGGAATATAATGAAAAAATTCCTCAACATATTACAAAAAATAAAGTGGAAGGGGTTGCTCCTACTACCACTTCACAATTACATGAAGACTTTTTGGAGGAAAATATGGAAAATGTGGTAAGTGGCATCAATCGAGAGAACCTTGATATAATTTTCATTGTTGCAGCTTTGGTGGGCTTAAATACATCAAAAGATGTATATATGGTGTAGGGATTTGTCGACATTAATGAATAAGCTAGTGATGATGGTATTTTTGCTTCTTCAAAGGGCCAAGGTGATTCTTGTATAAATATTTGTGAGTTGTGCATGAATAAGGATAAGCAAATCATTGAACTCACGTAACAAGTTGCGGATTTAGAGAAATTTTAAGAGTCATTATCTTCTTCACAGGTTCACCATGATTCCTCAAAAAAAAGTGTTACGAAATATGCATGAATAAGGATCAACAGGTTCTTCATATGAAGCAGGAAGTTGCAAGCTTACAGAAATATCTAGTGGACAATGAACAGATGGAAAATATATCTAGAGATAAGTACAAAAGGTATATTGAAGACTTGAAAGCTAAAAAATTTAAAGCTATAGATGATGGAATTAAGGAACTTAATGATTTAAAAGAAAATTGTATGTTTGAAATGAATAAATATGTAGCCAAGATACTGGAGCTTAAAAATCAGTTTAAAACATGCTTGAGGTTCTTAACATATTGCCTCTATAGACCTACATTCCACCTTTAGTTAAAATTATGCAAGAAGTGAAGCAGAAATAAAAATATATCCATACTTTAAAGGTTGAATTTCAAAATAAAAACAGTAAATTGGTTACTAAACATACGGAGGAGATCGAAAATTATGAAGAAAGGGTTAAAATGATGAAGAGTGAGATCGACAATAAATATGAAGTATTGAAAGATGGTAAGAAATTTAATTCCTTTTTGGAGTTTGAGCACTCATTAAGAGCATGAGAGAATATCTTTAATCAAGTTATTCAAGTAGTAGATACTAAAAAAATGAAACATAGAGATACCTTGCTTAAGTATGATTGGGCCTTAGATAATGAGAGATCTCGATGTTTAAATTTGTTGCAACAATGGATGATGGATGTGATGTGTTTGACACATAAAAAATGAAGGAATCACTCAAGAATAAGCTAAATCCAAAGGAATAATAGATTAAGGATCTTAAAATAAAATTATTGGACAAGCAAGGAACAAAAAAATTGGGATGCCACCATGAGATGCAAGATTTGAAATCCAAAATTCATGCTTTGTAGAATAAGCCCATAGCTCTTGTGCTTCCAATTTTGTAGATTTCATATCAGCAAGATTTGAAGGTTGAATTGTGTCAAGTTAAAGGTGTGTCGAGACATGCAAAGGATACTATTCAATAAAAATAAAAATAATACTATGAAAATTACAAGAACAATGTCAAGTTTTTGAAGAAGCACACTACTAAAAAAATAAAAATAATTAAAAACAAAATAAAATGAAATAAAATAAATAAATAAATTTCAAATCCACCTGATACAGTATAAAAACAAATTGAAGGAGTTGGAAGATAAATTACAAGAAAGAGTTGCAACTACCAAAGAACCAGAGGCTTCTACATAAGGCAATAGATATTGTACTACATTAGATTCTTGTGAAGAGGAGGGCTTGCAGAAACCTCCCAAGTAGCCTAGATTTCCATAACAACAATCTCTATATATGTTATTACTATAAATAAATTTCAATGTTTAACATAAAAATGTTTATTTCCGATAATATTTTGTTTATGTAAAGAATGTATTTCTTATGTAATTAATTTCTTGTATTTCAATAAGAAACATATGTTTCTTTGTTATTCATAGAATCAAAAGGACTTCCACAGTCGAATCAGAGAGAAATATTTTTTGAATGATCCATTTTGTTCCAATAATTATTCACCAGATTCTAAGGTTGTATTGTTTGCAAAGGATCCTAGGGTTTTATTTGTTGTGATTGAGGAGTCAATTTCTAAAACGTTGGGTCTATTTGGGTTTTTGATGAATTTTGTTTATCCTACAATTGGCATAGTTGAGGAAGAATAAGTTAGTTTCCAAAGTCAAATATTTTCTATATCTGCAATATTAATAGAGGAATATTATTTCCCAATATTAATACCTATCCCATTCCCAAAAAAATTTACTATAATCATTTTCATAGCAGGGGTAGGCTTGAAGTTTTATTAAATTAAGGGGACATATCATGAATACAAGATAATCCTTAGGTGTTTTTCTCCAAAGACACATTTTAAGCCCAAATTGAAAAACAAGGTGTATAGTGAGGTGGAAAATAGTCACAAAACACCATATATACAGTCTTCAACAAGCAGTTTTCTAAGCCCAGTTTTGTACATTTCCACTTGGTTCTTGAAAAAATAATTCAAGAACTTAAATCTTTAGTTTTGAATTTTGACCAAGAGACTTACAAATTGTGCAAAGTGTAAATATATCATTCATTCAAACCAGGTCTATAGTGAGGTGGAATATAGTAGAAGAAACCATTTGCAGCTAAAATCAAATATAAGTAAGGAAGAATAAGGGTGTGACAGACATTTTTCTGAGCTAGGTAAAACTAGTTTAAAATTTGAGAAATTGTCATGCTGTCAAATAAATTGTAATAAATTGACAAAAAATTTGAGGAATAACAAAGAGGTATTTGTAAAACATGCGTCTGTGTTCAACACCATAGGCTAATTTTCAATTAATGGCATATGTATAGTCTCGGTTAGGAATATCTCTAATCCCATTTTTGTACATTTGCATTATGTTCTTGACACAACAATTCAAGAACTTAAGTCATTAGTTTTGAATTTTTACCGAGATACTTACAATTGTGCACAATTTTAAATAAATAATTTATTCAAACCAGGTGTATAGTGACATGAAAAATAGTAGAGCACACCATTTTCAACTAAAATCACTTAGAAATAAGGAAGAATGAGGGTATAGCAGGAATTTTTAGTGATATGGGTAAAGCTGGCTTAAAAACTGAGAAATTTTCATTTTGTCAAATCAATTGCAAGAAACTAACACAAAATTTGAGGAATTTGAAAGAGGTTTTTGTCATAAAAACATATGTCTTAAACCCCATATTCTTATTTCTAATTAATGACATTTTTACAATCTTGGGTGGGCATTTTTCTAAGCCCAACTTTGTACATTTTCACTATGTTCTTGACAGAAAGATTCAAGAACATAAGTCATTAGTTTTTAATTTTGACTAAGAGACATACAAATTGTGCACAAGGGTAGATAAATAATTCATTTGAACCAGGTGTATACTGAGGTGGAAAATAGTATAACACACCATTTGCAACTGAAATCACTTAGAAAGAGGGAATAATAAGGGTATGGCAGGCATTTTTTTGAGCTGAGTAAAACTAGTTTCAAAAACTAAGAAATTGTCATTTTTTCAAATAAATTACAAGAAACTGACACAAAATTTTAGGAATATGAAAGAGTTCTTTGTCAAAAATGCATATGTCTCCAGCCCCATAGTCTTATTTCCAATTAATGACATTTTTACATTCATCAGCGGGCATTTTTCTGACCCTGGTGTTGTACATTTGCACTTTGTTATTGACATAACAACACAAGAACTTAAGTCATCAGTTTTGAATTTTGACCAAGAGACTTAAAAATCGTTCTCAAGTGTAAATAAATAATTTATTCAAACCAAGTGTATAGTGAGGTGGAATAGAGTAGAATAAATTATTTTCAACTGAAATTTTCTCTCATTTATCCAAGTCTACCAATGTATCATTTCGTCATATCTACCAATGTTCAAGTTGGAACAAATATGCACTCCTGGCCAAACTAATTACAATCTTGGTAATGAAATTTGAAATGGGACGTGATTAGAAATACCTAACCTTAAGATATAACCTTTCATCATGTCTGACAAATATCCTACATAACTATGTTTCCCACTTATACACAACTTTCACATAAGGCAAGTTGAAGCAAAACTTAGAATGTTGTATGAAATATAAAGTATAAATATTTAATGTAAAAGTAAATATATAACAATTAAAATGAGTGTAAAATAGTAAAATAAAAAATCTACAATTTGAATCAATCAGATTGTCCAATAAATGAAGTCGGGATGTGCATTTTTGTGAAGCAAGGCAATTTTGGCATGCTTCACAACAATGCACCTTAGCCCTCATTTCAAGGCCAAATTGAATGATTCAACTTAGGGAGTATTTTTTTACTCACAAGTAACATTAATACAATTAAATATTTATAATGTTTCACATATATATTTATATTGTTCAAGAATAAACCAAATTGCATGGATTTCATATGGTAAAAGGCAAGGTTTTTGTGCCTCAAATAAATGCACTCTGAGACCTGTGATTAGTTGGCAGTGATATAATTATCATTCATCCTATGGTTCAGCTAAATTTTGCCTCAGTCTTGTGGTGTAACAATTCCCTAATGGGCCTCAGTATTGTGGTGTAACAACCCTAATGGGCCTCAGTTCTTGGGTATGACAATGGCCTCTTTGGGCATTCTTATCTGCGATAGGAGAAAATATTATGACAAATATATGAAGTAGATATGTTGATCTCTATGATAAATATATTATGATAGACCTATCACAGTTCTGCAACATTATTATTGCTAATGTTTTCTCTACATAATTGCTTATGATGATGTGGGGTGAGTGCAATGTGAAAATGTTGAAAATGTTTTAAAATGCAATTATCTCCAACAAAGACTTCTAGCCATAAGAAAATTAACACTATTTCTACTCTATTGGTTAGTATATATGTAATAATGTAGACATGTGTAAAATAATAACATAAACAATCTACAATTTGAATTAATTAAACTAAAATGTAAACAATAAGTGTAGGGGTAGAATTATTGGTAGATTATATTTTGAATAAAGTATAAATATTCCTTACAACATAAATATGAATTGAGATTAGCATTTTTTCCCCATGTAACACACTTTACCACTAGTGTGTATATCAATTTTGTTTCATTCCTCATATATAACTTAGTTTATGCAATCATTTTAGAGCCAATTAAATTACTCCATAGTGGATGTAGTGGATTATTAAAATTATGGTTATTCTTCTGAATGTATTCTATTAATATATTATCTTATTTTATTTGAGAATAATATTATATTATTGTAACATTTTTATGTTTAATTTTTTATAGAAAAAGGAAATACTTGATGGCACCAAACTAAGCGGAATTTATGTCGATTGTTACACCTTGTTAGGGCCCTATAGTACTAGTGTAGTCCCTTATTTCTGTTAGTGTAGCCCCCTTATTATTATTTTTGTACCCTTGTAGTCCCCATATTTTTATTATTGTGCCCTTAAATTATTATTGTTAGGTCGGCTAGGATTATATTGTGACCCCATGGACTCCTATATATAGAAAGGAGGTTTTGTCATTTGTGTCATCTAAGAATTGGTCATTTATGTAATGTAAAGGAGGTTTCCCCCTCGAAGTGGATGATTTCTAAGGGGTTGATCTCTCTTTTCTTCTATTTTTTGAGCTAGTTTCATAACACTTGGTATCAGAGCTTTGGATTCTAGGGTTTTTCTTCTTTAAATAGGGCATCATGGCATTTTCTCTATAACTTTTTGTCTACTAAGGTTCAGAAGCTAAAACAAAAACCCATTTGCAAAGAAATCCTAAGGAATGTCATGTAAGAATTTTAGATCTTTTTTTGCAACATTTTCAGATATATGATCTATGGAAGTTAGGGTTTTTCTAGGCTCCTGAATTTCATCTCAAAGAGGTGACCTTGGGAAAATCGTCATAACTCTCTCTCTCTCTAAGCATCGGATTGGAATTCTACAAAAGTGGTTGAAATTACATGAACCGTCGTTTCCTATGTATCAATTTCAGAGTCGAAGGAGGAAACAGTGATACATGGCACGTCATACAAGTTCGCTCTACTAAACCAGTCCATAATTAAGTCATTATTGGAGATTGGGAAAAACTTTGTCTTGAAGAATCCAAATCAGGTCTAACCTGTGGCATTGGAGAGATGATTCATAGGGATACTAAAGGACTGAAGCTAAAATATTTGGGATCTAAAATTATATAGATACATTAGTTTCAATATCGAGCTCCTCAAAAGCAAGAAAAAGGCATTTTTTTTTTTTTAAATTGCATGTCTTGTTTGAAAAATAAGTTTGAAGTGATTCCAAAGGCATATTGAAGCATATATATTAGTATTGGGTTCTAAAAATGCCCCCTAAAAATTATTCAACACCCATTAAACCCTCAAAAGTCTCTACTATGACTCATGAAGAGGAAGAAGTGCAACATGATATATCAAAATTACAAGAAAAAGTGCAACAAATTTCTCTCTTGCAAAGAGTAACAAAAAATGAAATGGAAGCTAATATGGATGGTTTGAAAAAGGGCGTGGATGTTAATATGGACGGTTTGAATAATGGCATGGAATCTAATATGGATGGTGTGGAAGCTAATATGGATGATGTGGAAGCTAAGATAGATGGTATAGAAGGAAACATGGATGGTTTGAATAAAGGCGTGGAAGCTAAGATGGATGGTTTGAATAAAGGTGTGGAAGCTAAGATGGACGGTTTGAAGAATGGCATGGAAGCTAAGATGGATGGCATGGAAGCTAAGATGGATGGTTTGAAGAATGGAATGGAAGCTAATATGGATGGCATGGAAGCTAAGATGGATGGTAGAGAAGGAAACATGGAATATTTGAAGAAATACATGGAAGGTTTGAAGGAAGGTTTGGAAAATTTGCTACAAGAAAATATTCCTAATGGTGAAAAGGTAGTAGAGGAAACTCATTGTTACATAGTAATTTGTCACCGTCCCTGCAGTTCCCCATCCCGCACATTGGAGGGCTTATTCCGTGACCTATGAGCAGTGACATGACCTGAAACCACTTTCATGGCATCCCCCTTGACAAGGACAATCATTCCCCAATTCTGTAAGGTGCTAGGGTTTGCTTCTTTTTGGGCTTTCTGAGCTTGGTCTGTGGTTTTGGTGTCACTTTTTCGACTTCCTGAGTGTTCTGAAGCCTTATTTGACTTACTGTGACCTTCATCCTTTGGTTTTTTGCCCTCTTCTATCGATTTTACATTCTAGCCCTAGGGCATCTAGGTGTTATAGTGTGTCGAGCCTCTCGTGGGAGTTTTTGGTCCTCTTTTGATCAGTCAATTTCATTATTGCTTCTCTGCATTCTTTTGGTGATTTTCCACTATTTTATTGTGTTATTTGAGTGATTGGCTTCTTCTTCATTCGAATTCCACTTTGTTTCATTTTGAGCCTAGATTACATGGTTCATTTGAGTCTTTGGGATTTCTTTTGATTTGAGGGACTTCTTTGTCAATTTGAGGTCTGATTGTGTGTTTGGCGTTGAGTGAACTTTCTTGTCTTTGCCCTTTTTCTTTCACTTCTAAAATTGTTATTTTCATTGGTTTTCATTTTGTTAGTGCACTTTGCTCTTAAACATTGAAAATACAAAAAAAAATATCTTTTGCTTTTGATTAGTTAATGTGAATTAAATATTTTCTATGTTATTAGTGATTTATAACTCTGAAATAAGAACTTTTAGTTTTCATTAGCGTGCATTAGAGACACTAGTGGTTGTTTTGTGATCATTTTTTTATTGTGTGAAAAGCTCTCAACCGTCCTGCAGTTAGCTATTCATCGAACGAAATGATACATTGTGGCATGTAGTGTGCATTTAGGAGATTTTGAGACATAACATTTAGTAGGGCCTAGGAATTGAAACATAATTGAAGATTAACCATAAAATTTATTTAATTTACCTTAAGGCAGCATTGAAACAATAACGAAATATTTAGAGGTCTAGGCTAGTGACGTGTTCCGACGTCGTTAAACCTAGTAGCTGTCATTCACCTCTTGGCTTTAGACAACACTAGTACGGACTTGTGCTCCCCGTATCGTCACGTATATAAAGGGAAACCCCACTAGGTTTCTATACTTTATCCATAGGAAGCTGAATCTTCCGCCTTATACCCGTGATACACCAGACACAACATTCGGGGAGATTTCCTGCACGTACATCAAGTCCTTGGTTGATTTCTCTTTCATTTTAAAACCAAGGTGTATATCGCAGTTCGCGGATATCTGGTACACCCTTTGCCTAGATTACCATAGTAGTCATTTTGATCTTTTATAACTCTTTAAATTTGAAAGGATTATCAAGCACTTTTCCTTTCACGCTTGTTTCAAAACTGAAAGAGATAGATTCACCTTGCATCCGTGTCTCGACTCTTAAAACATGAAATGGGAAGTTTCTAAGTTTCAACGTGGTAAAATAAATCACCTGCGATCACACGCCCTGTTAGAATTTTCTTGTTGGCCGTTTGATTGTGTACCTTGATTTTTTAGCCCATGTGTTGTGTTTGATCTCTTCCTTTTGTCGTTACTGTCACAGTGGCGGAACCCTCAGTTTCGTCTACTGGTAGTCCGTATACAGACGATTCATTGGAGGTCTCTCAATCCTCTGCTGAACCTCAGCAGCCCATTGTCTCCGAGTTTCCCAACGGGGGACCAGTTCTATCTGAGCTTCCCTTTGGAGGAATAGTTGAGTTCAATTGGCCCTTATCCGACGCCTGGTTTGGATTTGGAGTAGGGGAAATTTCCCCCCTCTTACATCGGGTTTGCCTTTTCTAGCTGCTGTTATTCCTCCTAGTCCTCGCCGTCTATTACAAGATCTAGCGGAAGGTTCAGATATGGGCTCATCCAGCCATTCTCCTAGTGAGTAAATCCCCATGTCTGGTGAAGATTACCAGTTGTTCCTAGAAGAAAACCCCGAGTTATCTGTCATGTCTTCGCCTGGTCCTTCACTTCCAGCAGGGTATAGATCTTTAAGTCAGATTATGACCGTTGTTGCCCCTATGGGGATATCAACTCCTTCTATGAGGCTAGTTATTACTTCATTGGGGATGTATCTAGGACACCCATCACGTCATTCCCTCAGGTCACTTCAATACCTGTCAGGCCCACTATCTGTGTGGCTGCATCTACACCTGTTGTTACCACTCAATTCGTAAGGACTGCATCACTTCCCGAAGACATCTATATAGCATCTGTTATGCCGGAGAACATTTCTCCTGAAGAGTATCGATTATCCCTACAACAATCAAACCCCGAGGTCGGTCCATCCTCCCAATATCCCAATCGTCCATATTTTTTTCATTATGCACAGGATGGTACACCCATTTACATTTTTCCATATCAATACGATGAGCGTGGAAACCCTTTACGTTTACCCACTCTAGAGGCTTATCTATAGGGTCAAGGTTTTCCGTCTAACCAGTCTATGCAACCTTTCAACCCACAAGGACAACCCTTTTAGGGCCAACCTTCAGGCCAGTCTGGTTATTTTTATGACCCGCAAGGACAGCCCTTACAAGGCCAACCTTCGAGCGAGCAAGGGTTGTTATATGGTCCGCAAGGACAATCCTACAACCCTTCAGGTAAACCTATCCTTCCTCACCCTATGGTCCAACCAGGGCAACCTCAAGGACCCATAGGTCAATCGGGGTACTAGCCAGGGCCATTGTACGGTCCTGGGGGGCAATTCCAACCTTCTCAACCTATGATGCAACTTCAGTATCCCATTCGTCTGAATGTTACACAGCTAGGATCATCTTATGGTCCTGTTGCAGGTCAAACTAGTTATCAGGCACAACCTGGCCCCATTCCACCACCAGGCCAACCGGCCCATCCGGCATAGCCTGGTGTCCCACATCAGCCAGGTCAACCTGTGCAACCTGTTCAACCAGGTCAACTTGTTCAACCAAGCTAGCCTGCACATCCTGTCAACCCTGCTCAACAGCCAATTTATTCGATGCCGCAACCGAATCAGCTAGTGCGACCTACTTATCAGGCTCAGCAAGGCCCCACCTATCAGCAGCCCGCTCAACCCCAAGGCGGTTACTATCCTCAAGTTCAATCTCAATCGACTTATAATCTGCCCCAAGGTTCTAATTATTACCCTCAACAACCCAGCTATACCTATACTTAGCAGTCAAATCCGTATACTGCTCAAACGGGGCTGACATATAATCAGGGTCCATACTCTGGTTATCAACCCTCGTACACTAGTTACCGGCAACCGTATCAGACTGGTTATACGTCCTATACCCCCTATGGTCAGAATCCATCAGGACAGAACTCATGGGGGCAAGGGTATGCTCAACCAGTGTGGATTACAGGTACAGGTCCTTATCGAGGGCTAGCATGCCTTTCAATCTGCAGTTGTCGTTCTTGACTACCTTGGAATTACCGAACGTTTCTAAATTAACGAATGATCTGATTCTTCACAATCCTTATTGGCCTCTGGTTCCGACCAAGGTACCTGGCAAATGTCCTAAGTTTGAGGGTAAAGCTGGAGAAGACCCCCAAGCTCATGTAATGACCTATCATCTGTGGTGTTCGTCTAATTCTTGGGTAGATGATTCAATTTGTCTATGTCTCTTCCAGCGCACTCTTATCGATGTTGCCTCTAAGTGGTATATATAATTACCTCGTGGCATCTTTCAAGACTTCAATACGTTAGCTATGTCTTTTCTGGCTCACTTCCAGTTACCGGTTCGTTACGAAGTCGGGATGCATCTCCTGACTTCTTTGAAGCAGGATAAAGCCACCCACATATCCGATCATATTCATGAGTGGTGACGTCGTCGTAGACTGATCAAGTTTGATATACCTGATCAGCTACTAACTCATTGGTTTACCACCTCCTTCATTAGCAAAATCGCTCAAGATATTTCTATGGGGGCATGTGTGACTGAAGAACAAGCCATCGCGCGTGCCTAGTACCTTGATCTGGTGTACTCTCAGTTTGGCACACTTTATGATATTTTTACTGATGCTCCACTACCGGGAACCTCTAAAGCACCACCTACCCCAGCGATGGATGGTGTTATTGGTTCCGTGTCTTAAAATTCTTGGAAATCATCAAATGGGAAGTAGAAGTCCAATTCTTCCAATAATTCTTCTCTTCCCGCCCCTCCAGATTTTGGCAAGACTACGGAGGTCAACGTCGTTCAGGTTTTTTCCTACAGAAAAAGCCTCCAAAGGAAAGAAGAAGGGTAAAGGCAAATCAAAACCTGACGCCCCAAAACCAGAGTCTTCTAAACCGCGTACTGATGACAGTTCCCAACGTAAACCGAAGTACCCCTGCCTTATCTGTGAAGGAGACCATTATACTAAATATTTTCCTCGATGATCTGAAGTTAGTCAACTTCTAAAAGGCTCCAAAGGGACTCTGGCAGTTCTCAAAGAACCATTCCTGTCTCAGCAGACCCAAATGGTTGAGTAGCCTTCACCATATGTACCATTTGGGTCCTAGGTCTTTATGATGAATGGTGTTTCACCTGTCTCAATTGCTACGTGTTCGAAGGATTATGCTGGATCACGCTAGGCAGCTGGGAAGGAAGTCGTGGATGGCCCACCTCCCCCACCTGTCTCTAGTCCTTTTGAAATTGAGAAGCCCAGCGGTGAACCTGTTGTGAGGCCACCTTCTAAAGGTGTTCTATGAAGATCTTCCCACAATCCAAATGCCCGTGCGGCTCAGCACTACAGTATTGTTGAGTATTTGGCACAGGCGCCTTCTACCATGTCTGCATTGGAAGTGCTTCAAAGTTTCTCATCGCAACGGAAAGCTCTATTGTCTACAATCGGTGGAACCGATCCCGTCGATTCTAATCTTCTCAACTTCGACTTAGAAAATTTTGTCCCCCGACTTCCACATCAAAACGCTCTTGTTATTCAAGTCGGGATCAACAACCTCAACATTCATGGAGCCGTTGTGGACGAAGGTGTTTCCACCTATGTTATGTCATCCGCCTGTTGGAAGGCCATTGGCTCTCCAGGTCTTACATCGTCCCCCAATGCCTTAGAAGCATTTGATGGTCAGGAATCAAAACCCCTGGGTGTTCTCAAGAGTTTTCTGATCACATTACAGGGGAAGACAGTCAACATAGAAGTAGAAGTGGTTGATGCCAAGCTTAACTACAATATTCTTCTCTACCGTAGTTGGACTCATGCCATGCTATGCGTTCCGTACACCCTCTTCCGGCTTCTGAAGTTCCCTCATGAGGGTAAATCGTTACTGTGGATCAGTTGTCTTTCTTCACCTCATCCTCTGAGAACAACATTCCTTACGTGGATCAAATCCCCAATCCCCTGACAGTGTAGGACCCGATCTCTTCAAGGACCCTATCCTCATGGGTATTTTTCCTGCGCCACCACTTCACACCGTTCAAGTTAATATGGTATCTAGGTCCAACGACCCTTGGATCATCCCTTCACCTGAACAGGTGACCTCTTTCGGAGAATCGATGTCGTTAACTCCTATTGAGATCAATTATTATGAAATCTTTGCTGCATTTGATCCTCCTCCCGAACATGCCCCTTCGAGCATGGCTCTGGACATATATTCTCAATCCCCTTGGCTCGGCGATGCAGATTTGCATGACCCTTTAAGAGAAGTTTTCCCTTCCGATGAAGCTATTTTTGAAACCATGTCTCTTGAAGATCTATCGTGCAGCGATGGACATCATCATTCCTCGTTCATGCCTGGCTTGGGGGAAATGTCTGATTGTCTTGAGCGCTTTGCATCTCAAGTTCCCACTTCACCTCTTCAAACACCGATATTGACTCATGAGGTCCTTTCAGAGGGAAACCTCAGTAACATCACTCAAACCATGCCGATCGACATCTCCATCAAACTGAGGGTAGTCGAGAATATTCATGTGGGAGTGACTTGTTCTCCTGAAGAGATACAAGTTTATACTGATCTTTTTCATGAATTCAGAGATGTTTTCGCGTGGTCATATGAAGAGATGCCTGGGATTGATCCCAGCATAGTCGTGCATGAGATTCCTACCTATCCAAGTGTGAAACCCGTGTGTCAACGCCTACGCCCAGTGCATCCCTAAAAAGCTGCAACTATAAAGGCAGAAGTTGAAAAAATTCTTAACGCGAGCTTTATCTATCCTATTCCCCTCACAGAATGGGTTTCAAATATTGTCCCTGTAGACAAGAAGCAGGGCACTATACGCGTCTGTGTTGATTACGAGACATCAATCGGGCCTGTCCTAAGGAAAATTACCCCACTCCTTTTATAGATCAAATTATTGATGAATGCGCGGGGAATGAGATTTATTCCCTTATGGATGGCTTATCTGGGTACAATCAAATCAATATTTTAATCACTGATGAACACAAGACTGCCTTTATCTGTTCGTGGGGTACCTTCGCTTATAAAAAGCTCTTGTTCGGTTTAAAAAATTTTGGGGCCACCTTCCAGCGTGCTATGTCTTATGCTTTCCACGACATACGCCATATTGTTCAGCCATATCTGGACGATTTTCTAACCCATTCATCTCGACGTGAGGACCACCCCGAACAAGTTCGCCAGATTTTCCTCCGCTGCAGACACTACAATATTAGGCTCAATCCTCATAAGTGCATCTTCTGTGTGGATTCTGGCCATCTTTTGGGATTCATCGTCTCTAAAGACGGGATTCACCTTGACCCCCTCAAGGTCGAGGCCATCATTAACCTCCCATCCCCTTCCTCGTTACATCAACTGCAGAGTCTGCAGGGGAAAGCTAACTTCCTATAACGCTTCATTCTGAATTATGCGGAAGTGGCCAAGGGCTTTACACGTCTTTTGAAACAGGACATTCCCTTCCATTGCGACGAGATTTCCCAGAAATATTTTGATAAGCTTAAAACGTTACTCATCAATGCTCCGCTCATACGTCCTCTCGACTATCATCGCGATTTCACCCTTTATTTGGCCGTTGATTTTAGCACAATCACTATGGTTTTAGTACAAGATGAGGATGATGGAAATGAACACGTAGTTTATTATCTATCTCAGAACCTTCTCAACATGAAAACATGCTATGATCATGTCGAGAATTTGGCCCTTGCCACAGTTCAGGTCGTCCAGTGATTCCACCACTACATCCTGTTGCGTACCGTAACCGTGATTTCGGACTGCAACCCCATGACGTATATCTTGTCTCGAAAATTGCTGGGGGTAAAGTACTCCAAGTGGATTGTAATCCTTCAGGAGTTCAATTTAGATTTCACCACTGCTAAGTCGATGAAATCATTATTTTTCACTGATCTGATTTGCTCTCTCCCGACAGACTCCATTCCATCGAGATCTGAGGATCATATCCCGTATGACATGCTCTTTCTTATCAGCACTCGTGACCCATGGTATGGTGACATTATCGTTTACCTTCAAACATCCACGCTCCGGTCTGAATTGATGAAGGATTCTCAACGACGGATTTGGCATCAATCTCAACCATACTGCATTGTAGGAGATACCCTGTACTGTGTCGGAGTCAATTCCATGCTCCGCAAGTGCTTGACCCTAGAAGAGGATGAAAGAGTCTTGAATTACTGTCACAGTGGTCCTTGTGGCAGTCACATGCCTGGATATGCCACTGCCCAGAATATTCTACGTGCGGGTTACTTCTGACCATCTATATTCAAAGATTGTATTGTTGCAGTCCAAAAATGTCATTCGTGCCAGGTCTTTCAGCGCAAGATGTGCGCGCCACCCCTACCCTTGCATCCTGTCATTACCATAGGCCCTTTCACGAAATGGGGCATAGATTTTATGGCATGTAATCCTCACTCGGCGGGGGGGCATGCTTATATAAGCATCGCCGTAGACTACTTTACTAAGTGGGCCGAAGCGATGCCTACATTAGCTGCCGACGGTAAGACAATTTCCCAATTTCTTTTCAACCATGTTATTACGCATTTCAGAGTCCCTCAAGCCATTATTACCGATCATGGCACCCATTTTCGAGATTACACGATGGCTTAGCTGACGTCAAAGTTGGGCTTATGCCATGATAGCTCAACGCCATACTACCCCCAGGCGAATGGCCAGGTTGAGGCCGTGAAAAAGGTTTTGGTCACAATGCTTCAACGAATGATTGGTATCCACAAATCCAATTGGCATCTCCAATTTTTCTCAGCTCTCTGGGCTTATCGAATTTCTATAAAGAGCGCAACCGGATTCACACCTTTTTAATTGGTGTATGGTTTGGAACCGACTCTCCCAGTTGAATGCGAAATTCCTTCCCTGAAGTTGGCTGTGGAACTATTGCCTGACACTTCTCCAGAGGAAGAACGTCTCTTGCATTTGGAATGACTAGATGAAACCTGTCACTTAGCTGCCTTGGTTATTGAGGCACAGAAAAAGCGGGTCAGAGCCCACTTCGATCAATCGGTTTCTCCACGTTCTTTCATTAAAGGGGACCTCGTCCTCCTATATGACCAAGCACACGATAAACTTGGAGCAGGAAAATTCCAGCCCATGTTGCATGGGCCCTATATAGTTAAATGAGTATTAAAAAATGGGGCCTATGAGCTTATCGACTACGAAGGAATTCCCCTGGCGCAGCCTAGGAATGGGTTGTACCTTAAAAATTACTACGCTTGAGTTATTCTCGTGTGGTGTGTGTGTACATAAGTGAGTGTTTTCATTTTTGTGCATGTGTGGTGTGGTATGATTTTTAAGCATCTTTCTGTTGATTAGGTCTTCCTGATTGTGCAGATGTCTATTACTCCTTTTGTCGGTTTCGCGGATGGTGCCTCCCACAGTACCAGGAATCTGTCCTAGGTAGCCTGGGTAATCTACAATCCTGCTGGTGAGTTGGTTAATTTGCAAGGTGTTTGTCTAGGCCTACCACAAATAATGTCGTGGAGTATAGTGCCGTTTTAGAATTATTAAACGAGGCTATTAACCTCGGTATTCATGCATTACTTGTGTATCTGGACTCACAGCTTGTAGTATTACAACTTAACGGTCATTATTCAGTTAGAAACCCATCCATTTTACATCTGTATCTACGTATTCGTTTACTAGAAAGAAATTTTGATTACATTACATATCAACATATACCCAGACACATGAATGCGTTAACAAATGCAGTAGCTAATTTAGTTTTAGATAGAAATTTGCGCAACTTATAAAAAACATCATCACATGTAAAAAGATCCATCCAGAAATAGATATATATATATGTCAAATAGTTTGCAGTTTGTGTACATCACATAAAATCAAAAAATATACATGTCTGTCTAATAATAGCCGGAGACAACATGTCTCTCAAAAATATGGATATGAAATCCCTAGATAGCTAATCAGCGTGGTGCTCGTGGTAACATGTCACCGCACGCACCAATCGCCTCAGCAGTTGATGAAGGCGACTAGGCACCCCCACAGTGTGTCGCTGGTAAGCCAATGGGACATCTACCAGTCGTGCGTAGTCCGAGATTCCCTGGGTGATTCCCTCTAAGTTTTGGATCAGCTCACTCCCTTCGCCGCCCTCAGCCTGAGGGTCATATGTGAGAGGGGTCCTCCGTGCAATGGGCGACATGCCTGCGGGCCTCTCTGGGCCAACATCTGCATACACATAGAACTGTTGTTATAATAGGCATGTATCACAATAAAAAATCATAAATACATAAAAAATAAAAAATATTCATACCCAGCTCCTCATCACAATCCTCCCCCTCTGGAACTGGGAGATTGAGGTCTCTCGTGAAGTCATTTCCTACGTAGGACCAATCCTCAACCACAATCAGCTGACGCCGTAACCATACAAAAAAATTAGGCCTCCAGGACATCTGCTGGCCCCCTCCTGACCTGGGCATAAGTGCTGCCCATCGAGCCATTCTTTGTTCCCTCAATGTCGGCTTGGAAACTATCACCCCTTAGCCCTGGAAAATTTGTAATTTTTCCAGAATGAATGAGACCAGAATGGAACCATACCCAAAAAAAATTCAGTTTGGCCTTCTTTCACTTTGTCAATTGTCATTTGATGTTTGTTGTCATGGCAGTGGCCCAATCAAAAATTGTATGATTCATGCATTCAGAAGCTAGTAGGAGTTGCGCCTTGGTTGCCTCATGCGGGGCCTGCGATCCTGCAGCCCACGTAATGGTGTGATGCACTACCCGAAGTGCTAGATCGCGGACAGTGTGGATGTCTACTTTCCCAATGCCTGATCCTGTTTGTGCCCCTGGGCACACTCTCGCCATTACCATATCCATTTTCTCCCCAGAAGGTCTACTGCCTGTCATGATTGGCACTGGGCCTCTACGCAACAGTCCAGTTATGAAATAAACATCAGAGACTTCAAGTGCTAGTACTTGGTCTCAGAGTTTTAACACTTCTTCATTCTTGTCCCATATGCTAACCAAATACTGCAATATCTCAGGTTGAGCTCTTAAACATGGTGTGAGGAAAAATTTCTTGAGACCACAGTCTCGGAGGGCGTTCATGTAAGCTTCATTTTCCATGGCCATTTCATCCTCTTCCCCATGTTCCCTCTCCTTCCATTCAATCACCATTGTGGCTGGATATCTGCACCAACATGGTAAAAAATACCTTATTAGATCTCTGCAACACTTAAAAATTCATTTGAGTGGCTCACATTTTGGTTAATTAACGCGAAAATTTGATTTACGCCATTGGCACGACCCCTTTGCAAAAAGGAGCCAATTGGCACGGGTCCGTGCCCGATACTCGCGCCAATTGGCTGAGCCCTAGATTTGCAAAAGGTTTCCCCAGAGGTTAAAAACACAATGGAAATTTACAAAAATGAATCAAAACAAATTTAAGGGGAACGCCTCTTACCTGGAACGAACGAGAATCTGGATGATGTACTGGATTGGTCGCAATCACCGTTGCAAGTTCGCACACCAAAAGCTCAATGTTGCTCTCCAAATGAGGTAAAAATTAAAAGTAGATATGTTTTTACCATTTGTGGCATATTTATAAATTTTGAAGTCAAAATTAGGTTTTGAAAGTCATTTTTCTCAATATTTTAATATATTTTGTCAAAAAATGGATTTTACACTCGCTTTTATGTGCAGCAACAGGTTTTTACGCAACTTGGACGATGATACGAGTTGTACTTTATACTTTTTCAGACTCGGTAAAAACACGAAAAAGTCACTTTGGAGTCATATTTTAGCTATTTTCTGACTCTCTAAACATGAAAATATTGTTGAGTCCCTTTTCGTTTTGATCTCGTTAAAGTGGCTGTGAAATGACATCTACACAGTATACGTTTACCCCTTTTTCGGTCTGGGATAGATTATTTACGAAAAATGAATACCCTAGCCTATCACGACTAAGGTTTTCTTAGACATAGTTTTCTACCTTTTCAGATCTGAGGAACTATTTACGAAAAGGGACTGCTAGAGTTTAATTTTCTGCTGTCTTTTCGAACTCTCTAAACATGAAAAGACATCGAGTTCTTCCTTTGTCAGACTCGTTAAACCCTGATGACATCGGATTCAGTCGTAATGACGATATTCAAGTTTCTCCTTCCTAGGGCTCGTTAAATGTACTAGGATGGATTCGTCCGAAGGACTAACTTATGTTACAAGCATATGTTATCCCCTTTAAGCTTGTCTTCAAAAATAATTGGGGTACTCACCATAAATGGTGGGAAAAAATGGAACCAGTATTGTCATCGTGTCGGCAGTATGTCGCTCTTGAACATGGCACTTGTTTGCATTCGTGTCAGGTTAGGGACATCTCATCTCACTCTCTGTTTGCCTCCGTGGGTTTGGGTATCCTTTTTTACCTCTCATTTTCTCTTTGTCTCGTCATCATTACCTATGATCTTTTGATGTAAAATACTTCCAAATCCACTGTCGTGCCGCTGATATGTTCAAGAGAAGTTGACCTCTGCAAGTTTCAACCTTCCTCTGATTCTCATCTGATCCTGACTCACAAAATTATTTTCCTCTGTCTCACGTCGATGATGTGGGAAACACTATGGCCCACCTTCGATCAAGGTCACTTCCTGTCGACTTCAGCTCATTATCCAAGAAGTTGATCTAGAGACCCCCTTTCGGTACCTTGGAGCCTGCATGCCTCAATGGCAGGTTCTTCACATTCGATGCAAGGTTTTCATCATTGACCTTCGATTGAATGATTCTGCGGGTGTTTGACGCCAGCTTACTGATTCACATGTCGTGGATTGTACCTATAGTACCTTGAGGGTCATTGTCATTATTGGTGGTTCCTCGTGCGTCTGTTAACAACTTTCATCATTGGCTGGTAATTAGACGATGTTCTTGCATGTTCAACTTCAGCTCACTTATTCACATGCTTGAACTTGTACTCTGTCCGGGTCGAGATGGAGCGCAAGACCCTGGATTTTGTCTGTTAGAATCCAGGCTGCAATTTTGTGGATTATTATGAATGGTTACATGACTCATTCACTGGATGGCTGCGACCATACCTGAGTCTATTTATCGATCCTCACTGGATGGCTGTGTCCATGCCTTGGATCTTGATTATTGTATACTCTATTACGGATGGCTGCATCCATACCACATATATATCATGTATTTGAGATATCAGTTTTACTTGTCTATGCAGGTTTTCCGACGGCAGTGTTTTCAGTTGGGCGCGTTCTCGTAAAGCATTTCACCCTCTCTCTCTCTCTCTCTGGCCTCATGCTTTAGGGGGCATCTGTTACACAATAATTTGTCACCATCCCTGTAATTCCCTGTCCCACACATTGGAGGGCTTATTTTGTGACCTGGGAGCAGTGACATGACCTGAAACCACTTTCATGGCATCCCCCTTGACAAGGAAAATCATTCCCCTGAAGACAATTTCTTGTTAAAAGCCCTAAAAATAGCCTTTTTAGCCTTAGCACGACTAGCCAGTTCAGCCCTCGTGCCAATGGGGGAAATCCACCAAAGAGGGCACACCAACTGGCACTCTGTCCCAGTGTATAACCCGCGCCAGGCTTAATAAGGAGTGTTTTTTAAAAATAAATGGCAGAAGTTTGATTCCAACCAACTTCTGAACTGTTCTCTAAATTGAGTTAGGAGGTTTGGCTCCGAATCTCTATGTAGGGGAAGTGGTGTTCCACCTATCATGGAAGCTTCCTTGAGGATAGGGCCAATCCCACCATTATAGGGATCCCAACTCCCCTTCCACCATCTATATAAGCTTGTCATTTTCCCTTTGCAAGCTAGCCTGAATAGAGCTGAATCAATTGTAAGGAGATTATCATCAGACAGCCAAAGAGAGAGAGACTTGTCCTTCTCCCGACGAGCTTTATCGAGATGTACTCCTCTATCGACCCACCGAAGGAAGATCCAGCGTCAGAGCTTAGGTTGTATATTTCTTTGTTCTGATTACTAATAAACAACTTCGATTATGGTTCCATTCAGATGTTCATGTTTTAAGTTATGAGTTGTATCTTCTCTGACTGATACATTATTGCATGTATTAGGTTTTACGCTTGTTTGTTTATTGTTTCTTATTGTACATGCAGGTGTTCGATCGCATTGAGCAGGAGAATTGTGATCTGCCAAAGCAAGGGACGGAAGCACCATATTCTCCACAAACGATGACAGCGTAGGACTTAAGGTAGGTCTCTTGTCACAACTTGGTCTTTTGCAATTAGGAACTTGCGTCTTAACGTGACTCGATTTTTGCTAGACCCGATCTGGGATAGTAGGTATCGCCTCTGTCCACAGAGGGGATTTACCTCTCCAACACTCATGAAGAGAAAAAAAGAAATTTTAATCATGATTTCATAGACTCTAATGTTGGATTTAAGATCCACCATATTCCAACAATAGATATTAGGAGTTTTGATGGCAAGGATCTGATAACTTGGATTTTACAAATGGATCAATACTTTGAGCTCCATAATATGCAAAACACACAAAAGGTACGCATTGCAACTTTATATTTAGAAAAAAATAAATTTTTATGGTATTGATGGCTTTGTTCTCGTAAACCACTAGTCACTTAGTCAATTTTTATGGAGGAAATGATAGCACATTATGAGGATACAAAGAGCAACACCTTCTTTAGCCAATTGATAAATCTCAAACAAAATGGTTCAATGATGGAGCACATTGAGGACTTCCAAAAATTGATTATAAGGGTAAATAATATTTCAAAGGAACATAGGATTTATGTCTTCATACGGATTCTAAAGGAAAACATCCAACATGAGGTTGGACTTTGGGAACCTGATACATTGGAGAAGGCATTCAGGTTGGCAAGAAAAATTGAAAGCAAAATTATGGTGACAAGGAAGCCTACCACTCACAACTATAAATATGGAAGTGTTTCTACTCCTATAATTCCATAACCTACACGGTTGACACCACAAAAATTGGAAGAAGAAAGAGCAAAAGGGCTTTTCTATAGTTGTGATAGAAAATACACTAAAGGTCATAGTTGTGCTAAGAAGAAAATATTTTACATAGATTGTGAAGAGGAGGAAGAAAAGGAACAAGAAACTTCAAAAGAAGAGGATACACACCAGGAACCAACCCTCGAGGAAGAATAAATAAATCCGACAATATCCCGTAATGCATTGGCATGAATTACCACTCCTCAAACTCTCAATATATAAGGACATATCAAGAAGAAAAATTTAATAGTTCTTATTGATTCGGGTATTACCCATAATTTATTCATTGTAAGGTAGCTAAGGAATTTAATTGCTTCCTGTACCCAGCGTCATAGTGTCAAGTGATGGTGGCAAATGGAGGAACTATAAATTTCTCTGGAAAGTGCCATAATATCAAGCTGTCCATGGGGTAATATGTATTGAATAGTCCAATGCTTTCCATTCCACTGGGTGGTGTTGATGTTGTATTAGGAGTACAATGGTTACAATATTTGGGGACGGTAGCTTTTAATTTTCAAGAACTTTTCTTGACTTATTTTTTCAAAAGGAAAGGAAGTTGAATTACAGGGTATCGTAGGAAAGCCAAGAAAGATAATAAGATCTAATGTCATGAAAAATCTTATGAATAAATAACAACGAGGTGTAATTGCACAATTATTCTCACTATAAGTTCCAAGATCAAAATCATCTATTTCTCCATATCTCCAAAAATTCTTAGAAAATATTTCGAAGGTGTTTGAAACTCCAAAAGGACTCCCACCCATTCGTGATCATGATCATGTTGTTCATTTGATTCCAGGAAGTGTTCCTCCAAACATCAGGCCTTACAGATATCCTTATGTCCAAAAGAGCAAAATTAAACATATGATTTCATAAATGCTAGAGGCTGGTATAATTTAACCTAGTCAAATTTATTTCTCTGTTGCAGTAGTATTGGTGCACAAGAAGTATGGATCATGGTGCATGTGTCCAAATTATAGGTACCTCAATAATCTCATTATTAAATATAAATTTCCCATTCCTGTGATTGATGAATTATTGTATGAATTACATGGAGCAATTTATTTCATCAAGTTGGATCTTCGTTTAGGATATCATCAAATTAGAATGAAAATGGAAGACATTTTGAAAACAACATTTCGAACTCATGAGGGTCATTATGAATTTTTGGTCATGCCTTTTGGTCTTACCAATGCACCTTCTACATTTCAAGTTTTTATGAATTCCATTTTCAAACCCTTCCTTAGAAAACTTGTGTGAGTATTGTTTGATGATATACTAATCTACAACAGGTCTTCGAAGGATCATGTTCAACATGTTGACAGGGTGCTCAAACTATTAGAGGAGAAACAATTATATGCAAAAACCTCCAAATATTTCTTTGGAGTACAAGAGGTTGAATATATAGGTCATCTTATATCTCAGGATAGTGTTAGGGTAGACCCTAACAAAATTAAATCCATTAAGGAATGGAAATTCCCCACAAACATAAAGCAGTTGGGAGGATTTCTTGGGTTAACAGGGTATTATCGCAAGTTTGTTAATAATTATGGGAAAATAGCAGCGCCTCTAACAAAATTATTGAAGAAACATGCATTTTCATAGATTTATCATGCAATTAAGGCCTTTAAACATCTTAAAGAGGCAATGTGCCAAGCACATGTCTTAGCTACACCATACTTCACAAAAAAAATTATTGTGGAATGTGATGCCTTAGGAAATGGAATTGGTATTGCTTTAATGCAAGAAATAAGACCCATTGCTTTTTAAAGTTGTCCAATCAAAGGAAAGTATTTACCTAAATCTATTTATGAGAATGAAATGTTGGCAATACTACATGCACTAAATAAATGACGACCTTACCTAACGGTAAGACACTTCAAGGTAAAAACTGATCATGATAGTCTTAAATAATTTTTGGAACAAAGACTATCTTCGGAAGAGCAGCAAAAATGGGTCAGAAAGATGTTGGGTTACGAATTTGAAATCATCTACAAAAAAGTGAAGCTAAATGTTGCTGCAGATGAACCTTCAAGAAAGGATGAGGATGTAGAATCATTGCTTTGTTCCATTTCTATTATCCAACCAGATTGGATAATCGTAGCAAGGGAGGAATGGAAGAATGACGAAGAAGTATAGACACTCATTCAAAAGTTGCAGCAATATCCTGGTACATCTGATAAATTTAGTTGGAAAAATGATTCCTTATGGTACAAATACTGCTTATATCTTTGTAAGAATTATCAACTAAAACAAAAGATTCTTTTGGAATTGCATACCTCTCCCTTAGGAGGACACAAACTTACCACAGGGTGAAGAAAGAAATTTTTTTGGATGGCCTTGAATATCATATTCGATAGTTTGTGGTGGAATGTTTGGTTTTCCATCAAAATTAAGTTGAGAAAATTAAGACCTTGGGTCTGCTACAAAATTTATCCATTATTAATCAATGTTGAGAGGAGGTTTCAATGGATTTTATCACAGGTTTTTCTAAGTCTGAAGGAAAGAGTGTCATCATGGTGGTAGTTGATAGGCTTACCAAGTATGCACACTTTTGTGCATTATCTCATCCATTTAAAGAGAGTGCTACTACATTTATGGAAACAATTCAAAAGCTACATGGAAGTCCAAAGATTATTGTAAGCGATAAAGATCCTATTTTCACTGGAAATTTTTGGATGGATTTATTTTCTTGTTTGGGTACTCAAATAGCTCATATCTCATCTTATCATCCTTAATCCGATGGGAAAACTGATATAGTGAACAAATTTTTGGAAGGATATATTCTTCTTTTTTTATATGATAAACAAACACAATGGGTCAATTCGTTACCTATGGATGAACGGTGGTATAACACTTCCTTCCACACCGCATAAAAAATGACCCCATTTATGGCACTTTATGGATATCATCCGTCGTCCATCACATCATCTTTAAGAGAAAATTATAAGGTTCAAGAAGTGGAATATCACATCGAGCATCAATAACAAGTTCTCCAACTCTTAAAGGATAACCTAAATTTGGCAGAGAATTGAATGAAACAACAGGCAGATCAACATCGCAGTGAGAGAGGTTTTGATGTAGGTGACTGGGTATTTTTACGGCTACAACCATACAAAAAAATTTCCCTCAAGCAATCTAAGAAGGATAATAAATTATCGCCAAATTACTATGGACCTTACAAGGTGTTTCAAAAGATTGGTACTATGGCATACAAATTGGAGCTTCCTGCATCTTCCCAAGTGCACCTAATTTTCCATGTTTCATGCTTAAAAAAGGTTATAGGTGACAAAATTTTGGTTCAAACAATATTTCTAGAACTTGATGAGGAAGGAAAAATCATATTGGAACCTGAAGCAATCACAAAAACCAGAACTTGACAGCTACGGAATCGATCAATTTCAGAGTATCTCATCAAGTGGAAGAACTTACCCACTGAAGATTCCACATGGGAGGATGAGAATTTTATACAGAAGCATCCATAACTACTCAAGCATTGAGGACAACACATTTTTTAAGTAGAGTGGTATGTTAGGGCCCTATATTTCTAGTGTAGTCCCTTATTGTTGTTAGTGTAGCCCCCTTATTTTTATTGTTGTACCCCTGCAGTCCCCATATTTTTATTATTGTGCCCTTACATTATTATTGTTAGGTCGAATAGGATTAAATTTTGACCCCATGGACTCATATATATAGATAGGAGGTTTTAGCATTTGTGTCATCCAATAATTGTTCATTTATGTAATGTAAAGGAGGTTTCCCCCTCGAAGTGGTTGATTTTAAAGGCGTTGATCTCTCTTTTCTTCTATTTTGTGAGATAGTTTCATAACACACCTCAAGATGATCACATTATTTGATCTAAGTTAGTGCTAAATTCAGTGATGGGAGAATCAAAATTTTCGATGATGGGTGAGTCAAAATTTTAAAATTCCTGTGGGCCAAAACTTTGAAATTAAATAACTGCCAACTGTTGAAAAAAAAAAATCAGACTCTTTGTCCTATGAGAATTTTTTTCAGTGTTGATAGGCACAGACCTGAAGATAGAAGAATAGGATCCTCTGCCCCTGCTTGGGTGTCGATCCAAAGTCCTCCTATTCTATCCATTTTAAAGGATCTTAAGGATCAAATGGAGCTTACACATGATTTTTATTTTCTCCCTTTTTGGTCAAAAAAATGGAACTGCAAAGGGATTTTCGGTTCTGTGAATACATGGTGGATTTAGGGTTAACTTAAGGGATATTTATTCATGAATTTGTGCTGAATGGTTTGATTATCATAAAAAAATTCTGAAAATTTAGGAATATTTTGTGTATGTGATGGTTGGAAGTGTATTTTATATATCTACTGACAAGAGATTAGCCGGGAGAAAGAGGTCTTGGCTTCGATTTTGGGGATGGAGGCAGTTAAAAAACTTGACGGTGTGGACTTGAAAACACTTGCTATCAAAATAAAAATGATAAAATAAAACCACTAAAACATTGCAAGCACATCAATAGGCATTAGAGGGGATAAATTGATTCCCCAACCACCCTTGAATCAAGAAAAAGATCAAGAGAAAATCATTAAGAATAAACACTAATAATTTGGAATAGGAAGCAGAGACTTCCAATTCCCAATCCGCTCTTGGAACACAAATATATTCTTACACCATGCCACATTATTAATGGTGCATTGGTAGCTATGATACAAGGATAAAATATGACATGGTTTCAGGAAAAATTTGTAGATCTGATGCTGGGAAAGTTTTTGTGAATAATTTGAAGGAATAATGCCTTAAATGGTTCAAAGACCATCTCCATTTTCCATTCTCAAAGATACTCTTGCACCTACAAAAAGCAGTAATTCACGACATGGAGATTTAATTCAGAATAGGTTAGTATGTAAAAAAGTTTAAAGTACAAATTTCTCATAACCACAAGATATTTAGGTCCAATCAAACAAATAATATAAAAAAAATCTTGCTTAATCAAAGACTCAAAAGAAGGCAAGTTTATGTAAGAAGAAAAGTACGGAAAGAAATTATAAAAACGTATCAAAAGTTGGATGAATGGAGGAAGTTTGGTGAGGAGAGTATCCAGGTATTTTAATTTTCTCATAAGATTATATTTTTTTTATTAAACAATTTTTATATTTTACTTGTGCATAGTTAAATTCAATCAGTATATGTTCCAGGACAAGGCCTTCAATACTAGGCTTGAAAAATGAAGTGCCACAAATCACAGTGGCCAGAAAGGTCTACAAGAATTAATTTGTACCTTTGTAAGTATATTTAATATATGAAACTATATTTTTTATATTTCCTAGAAAAAGGTAAATGATTACATATTAATTATCTTAACTAGTCCATGTGCCATGTTTTGACAGGAGGACAAATATTGTCATCATCCAACAAAATTTCGAAAAGGACATGTTATAAATAAAAAGGTGGACCGACTTTGTTATTTGGATGGAGAAAAAGGTATCAATAGTTGAATTTTAATAAGTTAGTTGGATATTGTTCTGTTTATATGTCAATTTTCATTTCTTCCAACATAGAGTAGAGGTAACATACCCTTGTTTTCCATATTTAGCAAATTAATGTAAAATTGGTTGGAAGATGGTTGGAACATGATAATATATGGCATCTTCCTAGGGTAAACGATGGAATGTTTCCCACCATATTGATGGAATTTTGTTTGTTACCTCACAATCTATTGAGGCCCTAAGGAAGGGAAAACATAAGAGAAAAATACTAGAGTAAGTGACAACAATGGAACAAAGACCCATTGTTGCTTTAGTAAAGGTCCACTCATGTTTAAAGAGTTTCACTGATGGGAAGAGTCCCAGGACTACGCTACCAAAATTGAGGTGTTCCAAGTACTAACCTTCTTTAAGCTATAAGTCATTAGGGGAGATCCCACAATACTAGGATTGAGGATTAACCCCCCATTTAATGTGATGGAACAAGACTACAGTCAAAGCCCTTCCTTCTTCCAAGTCACCCAATAATCCATTCCCAAAGTGCCTAAGGAGAAACAAGCTTAAGCACCCAATTACACAATGAAAAACATATATCTAGGATTGGATTTCCCGCCTTCAAACACATTCTCTTCGCAGAAGGGGGAGGGGACATACGGCTAGCTCATGGAGTGGAGATAAAATGGCACAATACAAATAAATATACTACGATCATACACATGCTTCAAAGAAGGAAAATGAATATGGAAAACACATAATAGAAACAACACATACTGGAATGTACCAACATATACTAGAATCAATCTGGTGACTTTTATTATTCTCTCCAAGTAAGCCAAAATGATTACACAAGTACTCAAAATGCCAAAACTCTAAACATTTTTCCATTGGTTCTCATGCATTTTAAAAATTACATCAAAATGAATTACAAAGGTAACTATCAAAACATATTTAACTACTTAACTATTGGAAACTAAAAAGTATTTCAAAATGTTACAAAATGATATTTTCTCATTTTTTAGGAGTCATATGACTAGTGGAACATTAAATGTTGAAAAGTCAACAAGAAAAGTGTGTCTAATTTAATTTTCCCTTAATTAAATTGGACAATAAAATGTAATCTTATCTCATAATCACTTGTAATAGTTAACTAAGCATGATAAACTCAGATAGCTCATGGATTTCGAGTTGAGGGTGGTTTGTGAGGCATGCAGAGTGATTCTATTAGTTATAGAGTTCGAGTTGTAGTTAGTGCATTGGTTTAATGCATGAGAAATTAGCTAACTCAATTTATTGAGTTAAAGTCAGTTGAACTAATTGTAACTGTTTGTTGTACTAGTGAGAGATCAAGTGAATTGAATCATATTTAATTCACATGCAATGATCTACCATGCAACTGATGATTTACTATTAATAGTTGCATGCATGTCAGTTCCTGTGGAGACCCAGTTGAGACAAAGGTTAAAGGGATGTTAACTATCAGTTGTATCATTAGTAGGTTGCACGTATGCAGTAAGAAAACCATAGGATTTCCCATGAGAATTACATAGTTTTAGAAGGCTGAATTTCCTAAATAATAGGGATTTAATTCCACATTAATTACATAAGCAAGGCAAGCTTATTAGAGGCAGGAAATTGGCTAAGTGTTGGTCGATTTTGTCTGGATCAGTGTGTGACAGTTTTGAGTGTGTAGGAGACTCTTGTGAGAAGAGTGCATTGTAATTTTTTCATGATTCCTTAGTGAATATACAATAGAATATAAAGGGGTTTTGAGCAACAAGCTTTCCCCAGGAAAATAGTTGTGTTGTGGTTTGATTTTCTTCTTTCTTTACTTGTTGTGATTAGTTATCATGTTAATTTTCTGCAATTGATTTGTAGAAGGCTTCAATATATTTCTTTATTAGATCACATTATTGGATTAAATCCATTGATATACATATTGTTTGTATAATTTCTACATGATATCGGAGCACGGGAAATCACTAGAGTGGAGAAGAAATTGAGTTTGTGACTGAATATTATTCGAATTTGCAAAAGTATTCTTGGTGTGACAAACGGATCAGGATCAAGATGGATTTCAATGGCTTCAGATTGGAGTATGCACTAGAGGAAAATTCTAATTATATTGCATGGAAAGACAGGATGGAGGCAGTTCTGGAGGAAAATGGGTTGAAATAATTCATTGATAGTGACATTCCCAAACCCGTTGTAGTAGATGTCGCTCTTCTGGATGCTTGGAAAAATAAGGTTGTAAAGGCGAGGAGGATCTTAATGGAGGGAGTGCGAGACCACATTGTCTCAAGTATCCATTTAAAAGAAAATCCATATGCAATGTGGAAGGTTTTGATAGATCTGTTTCAGAGTAGCAGTGACCATAGAAAATTGGCATTGAAAGACAAGCTCAAAAAAATAAAAATGGGGAAAGGCGACACTATTCCGAAATATTTAACCAAGTTTTTCCAATGTCAAGATGAGCATGAGATCATTGGAATTACCATTGCAGATGATGTCTTAGTGAGCCTAGCTCTTCTAGGCCTTCCCAAGAGTTTGCATAATTATCAAGGCTCTGTCAATGGGAGGGAGAAGCTGCCAGATTGGGAATGACTTTGGTCGGATTTGGTTTAAGAAGAATTTAGATGGAATACCAGGGATGGATCTTCATATACAGATGATGAATAAAATTTTGCCTTGGCTGGTAAGGCAAAGAAGGGGAAAGGAAATAAACCCTATTACAAATCTGAGTCTGGAAAATAAGGAAAGAAGCATGACATGTCTAGAGTTACATGTTTTCACGATCACGAGCATGGACATTATGCCAATAATTGTCCACAAAAGAAGAAGAAAAAGAAGGTTTCAGGATCTGTAGGTGGTGAGGATTTTTCCTTGCAATATAGTTGGAATTATTTCTCATCGCATGCATGGTGTTGAGTGCGATGGGATTAGTGTGCTACTTGGATAGTGGTGCATCTTTCCACATGACGAGAGACAAAGAAGTTTTCAATAGCTTGGAGGAGAAGGACCTCTAGATACATATCGAAATGGGTGATGACAGGCAGTACAGTGCTACCAGGATTGGTACATTTACCTTCCAGAGATAGACAGGTAAACCCTTCTTATTAAAATATGTAATGCATGTAACAGGCTTGAAAAATAATTTAGTTTCAGTCGCAATGTTGGAGGATAGAGGTTATGATGTGGTTTTTAGTGAAGGGAAATATTTCCTTCGACACAAAGCCATAGGACAGGCCAAGAAGAATGGGATTCATGTGAAGAATCTCTATAAACTTGATGTAGATGGCTGTGCAACATTGATGGGTAAGGAAGAAAATGTGGTGAGTCGGGATGAGGGTGATTTATGGCACAGTAGATTGGTCCATCTACACCATAGATCCTTGAATGTCATGCAATAGATTTCTATGGGACTTCCCAAGGGTACTCTTGTGCAGATAGACACATGCAATGGATGTAACATGGTGAAGTATGCAAAGGCCACTTTTCATGAGAAGGAGAACCGAGCAGTGAAAATCCTTGAGAGATTTCACTCAGATGTGTGTGGACCATTCTCTACAACTTCAACAGAAAATCACAGGTATTATGTGATCTTTGTTGATGATTTTTCTAGAAATTGTTGGATCTACTTCATGCAGAAGAAAGATCAAATGTTCTCAAAATTTTATGAGTTCAAAGCATTGGTGGGGAAATATACGGGGAATCATGTGAAGGCTCTTAGGAGCAACAATGGTGGTGAGTATATATCGAATGAATTCAATAAATTATGTAGAAAAGAATTAATTCGGAGAGAGTTGATTGTGCCTCATAACCCACAACAGAATGGGGTTGCAGAAAGAAAGAACAGAACAATTTTGGGTGAGGCACGAGCGATGTTGCATGATCAGGGCCTACTGTTGCATTTGAGGGTAGAATCATGCAACATAGAGGTATTTGTGCAAAACTGTAGTCCCCATCGGATACTTGGCATGAGTACACTAGAGGAGGATTTTTCTGGTAAGAAACTTGATGTTTCATATTTTAAAATTTTGGCTCATCTGTCTATTGCCATGTGACCAAATATTCCAGGAAGAATCTCAAACCAATAGATGAGATTGGGATATTGGTGGGGTATATTGATACTCCCCACAACTATCGGGTGTATTTGAAAAACAGTAGGATTATTGTTGTGAGACAGGGTATAAAATTTGATGAGGAGAAAGCCATGTGATTTTCCCTTGAGAGGGAGATTGATTTGCATGCAGATGAGGAACTCTTGGTTCCAAATAATAAAACTCAAGATGTGGAGAAACCACATGCAGATGATCATGGAGTGGCAGAAAACTATCATGTAGAGCCATCCACCAAAAATGGTATAAGGCGCACCACGGAAGCTAAGAGATTGAGACTTGATGCAGCGTAACATGTAGGATCACCTACTTCACTACGCAGACAGAGATGGCCTCTAGACAGGTTTACTGGATACATGGCTCTTATGAGCAAGTGTATTGTGACAGAACCATCCTCCTTTGAGGAAGCAGTGAAACAACCAATTTGGGTTGACGTTATGGTTCAGGAGTATGACTCCATCGTCAAGAACAGTTCATGGGAAGTTGTCCCAAGACAAGTCGGAAAATCAGTGGTTGGATCTATATGGATCTATAAGGTGAAACAAGCAGCAGATCAGAGTGTGGAGAAGTATAGGGTTAGATATGTATCCCGAGGATTCTCACAAGTTGAGGGGATTGACTATGAGGAGACTTTCTCACTAGTTGCGAGATACTCATCGATTAGATCTATTATTGCACTCTCAGTGCAGATGGGGTGGCAGATACATCAGATGGGTCTGAAAATTTTATTTCTCAATGGAGTTATTGAGGAATAAGTGTAAATAGAGTAGCTAGAAATTTTTGATACCTTTGACAGTGAGTCGCATGTGTGCAGACTCAAGAGAGCATTGTATGGGCTGAAGCAATCACCTTGTGCTTTCTAAACCAAGATTGACAACTATTTCACCAGGTTGGGCTTCACGAAGAGTGAAGCATATGCAAACATGTACCAGATTGTGGTGTATGGTAAGCTCTTGATTATCGTACTTTATGTTGATGATCTAATTTTGACAGGTGATGAGCGTATGATAATTTCTTGCAAAGAGTATCTTGCAACATAGTTTGAAATGAAGGACATGAGACTCCTTCACTATTTCCTTGATTTGGAAATATGGAAGTGAGATGGTGAGCTATTTTTTTCTCAAGGAAAGTATGCCAAATATATTCTGAGTAAGTTTCACAAGGAGAGTTGTAAACCCATGGAGACTCCTCTTCCAGGAAACTAGAGGAAGGAGGATGCTACTTCAGGAGAGGTAGTGGACACTATTGTTTACAAGAAGCTAGTGGGCTCACTGATGTACTTGGTGAATACAAGACCATATATTTGCTACGCAGTTAACCAGCTAAGTCAAGCTATGGTTAAGCCGACCAAACTCTTTTGGAAGGCGGGGAAGCATGTCTTGAGATATCTCAAGGGCACTACAGAGTATGGATTATGGTACATACGGATAGAGGGAGTGAAGCTTCAAGGCTTCACCGATGCAGATTGGGCTGGAAGTCCATCAGACAGAAAGAGCACATCAGGAGGGATCTTTAGCATAGGATCGACAACAGTTTCTCGATACAACAGGAAGTAGAAATCTATGGCACTCAGTTCATCCGAGGCATAGTACATTGTAGCAAGTCAGGCTGCATGTGAGGCCATCTGGATGAGGAATATTCTGGTTGATTTGTTTGGTTCTCATATGGATCCGACGGTGATACATTGTGTTAACCAGATTTGCATTAAACTCTCGGTTAATCTGGCATTCCATGATAGGTCCAAGCACATAGACATCTGGTACCACCATCTCAGAGATTGTGTTCAGAAGCACATTACATTACATCAGTACATTCCCACGGAATATTAGGATGCATATATTCTGACGAAGGTGCTCACCATGAGAAAAGTTGAATACAATAGAGGTAGGATCAAGGTAGCCGATAATTCCTTTTTTGTTGAGAGGGAGTGTTGAAAAGTCAATAATAAATGTGGGTCTAATTTAATTTTCCCTTAATTAAATTGGACAATAAATTGTAATATTATCTCATAATCACTTGCAATAGTTAACTGAGTGTGATAAACTCAGCTAGCTCATGAATTTCAAGTTGAGGGTGGTTGGTGAGGCATCAGAGTGATTCTATTAGTTATGGAGTTTGAGTTGTAGTTAGTGCATTAGTTTAATTCATGAGAAATCAGTTAACTCAATTTATTGAGTTAAATTCACTTGAACTAGTTGTAACTGTTTGTTGCACTAGTGAGAGATCAAGTGAACTAAATCAGATTTAATTCACATGCAGTGATCTGCCATGCAACTGATGATTTACTATTAATAGTTGCATGCATGTCAGTTCCAGTGGAGACCCAGTTGAGACAAAGGTTAAAGGGATGTTAAATATTAGTTGTATCATTAGTAGGTTGCCCACATGCAGTAAGACAACCATAGGTTTTCCCATGAGTATTACATATTTTTGGAAGGCTGGATTTCCTAAAGAATAGGGATCTCATTCCACATGAATTGCGCAATCAAGGAACCTGATTAGAGGTAGGAAATTGGCTAAGTGTTGGTCAATTTTGTCTGGATCAGTGTGAGACAGTTGTGAGAATGCAAGAGACTCTTTTGAGAACAATGCATTGTAATCATTTCATGATTCTTTGGTGAATATACAATAGAATATAGAGGGGTTTTAAGCAGCAAGCTTTCCCCTAGGAAAATATTTGTTTTGTGGTTTGATTTGCTTCTTTCTTTACTTGTTGTGATTGGCGAGCATGTTTATTTTTCGCAATTGATTTGTAGAAGGATTCAGTATCTTTCTTTATTAGATCATATGATCGAATTGAATCCATTGATATACATATTGTTTGTATAATTTCTACTTTAAATTTTAGGATTGGTGCTTGTTTCTGTCATTTGAAATTCTCCTTTAATATGACTAATCAAGCTTTCACACTTCTTGCAAAGTGCTTCATCTAGGAGTTGACACTAGATCATTTCTAGAATGCAATTTTCAATTTGAAAGCTTTGTATAATCAGGTTTTGTAACAAATAGTGTCTTCATTAGCAAAATAAGTTTAAATTCCCTCTGCTAATAATTCACTACAGTTCTTCCCTTTAGAATTTTAGCCTTTTCACATGTGGAATCTGCTTTGCTTTTAATAATCACTAGTTCCTTTTCATATAGTTCCCAAAAAATCATATTTCCTTGTTGGTCCTAACAACTAGGTAGACCAACTCTAGTCATTTGAATAAATTTTGAATTAAACAAATATACTAACTTCTGAAACTCCTTTAATTTTTTCTCAGCGTGAATATGAAGTAGTTTTTTCTCATTCATTTTACTGGTTCCCATACTTATTCTAGCTATGTATGTGATATCGGATGCCCTTAATTCAGTTGCATATTTTCCATTTAAATATTTGATCATAATTTTAGCCTTCAATGCTTCTTTATGTACATTTTTCTTGCATGCATCAATCACCATATGACACCCATTCATCATAATATTTTTTTGAAAAATTATATGAATATACTCCCATGTAGAATGGACCTCCAATATGATATCCTCCCAAACAATTTGTCTAGCTTTAATTAGAGACATGTTTCCCTTAAATTTGGTTTTTAACTCCTTGATATCATCGTGTGCTGCCTTGTTCTTGGTGGCTAAGTAATCATTTTTTTATTTTTCTATATTTATCTACCTCTCCATGATATAAAGTTGTTCCTTTAGCTAAGTTAGGTTGTCCTGAATTTTGTTTAGTTCAACCTCTGAAATTTTGAGTTATACCATAACTTTTGTAAGCTTCTCTAAGGGGTAATTTGACTCACTTGGACCAAAATAGTGAAAACATGGCTTTTTATTGATTGTTCTAAGCTCTGTACTTGTTCCTGCAAAACAAAAATATCTTTGTTTTTTTCAACTAACTCTCTCATCAGTAGTTCCTTCTCTTTCTCAACCTAATCTAGTTCAATTTTTTAAGCGTGATCAATCCCAAGAATTTTCAACTTCTTCCTTAATAGATTCACCTCATATTTTGCATTTTGCAATATGGTTTTGATAGTTCCATGTTTTCTAGATCTATTCCCTATTTAAAAATTAGCTTCTTAAACTCCTTATTTTAAATATGTAGTGCTCTGGAATTTTCCTTTTCTTGCTTGAAATGATTTGAAACTTTCTCCAAAACCTTTTCTGGTTTACTTATTATTAAAGAGATTTTTCTTAGGTAAATATACAGCATTTTCCCTTATTGTCTATGAAAAGTAATTTTTTCAGACAGTAGGATGTGATGTCCATTTATGGATAGATCTGATGTTTTAAAATCAAGTCCTGAAGGAAGAGACTGAACAACTAGATGCATGAGGGAAAATTTTAATCAGATCCTTTCTAAATCCATAGAAATTAGTATTATTTTTTGATAAGTTGGATTTGATTATGTTGCCAGCTTATTTTCCATGTTGATTCTCACCTTATGACTTATTTCTTCAATATTTTGATAATTCCTCTGTAATAATTCTATTGGGGACGATGTTTCTTCAATTGAAAATGCTGCCAAATCAATGGAAACAAAGGAAGAGGTAAAGCACTATGGGTTTCGCAACTACACTTGAAAACTTGGTTGATTTGAGCCTTGAGGTTCCCTTTGTTAATTTAACTTGTACCTATGCTTATTATTCTCTTTGCACCTTTTCTCTCCTTTTCAATTGTGAGTCTTCTATCTTGACATGAATTGTTTTAGGTATATTTCTCTTCAAGCTCTTCTCCCTCACTAGAGGGGTTGAACATATATTTTTTACTGCATTTTTCTACCTGGCCATGTTTCTTGATTTTCCATTTTCTCAATTTTTGGCTTTCTTTCATGAATATAATGTGTAGAACTAATATCCCTTCTTTTATTTGAAATTTTATGATGAGGGTCATATTTCCACTTCTCTCCTTGATAAAATCCAAACTCTTTCATCATTTCTTCAACTTGCATGAGGGTTTATATATTATTCTTGATGAATGGCCCAATAATTCTTTCTAACTTGAAAATATACCCTTTTCACGTAGGAAAAAAGTGAACTTGCTGAAAATTTATACTTTTCCTTATAAATTCAATATAAAATATCCTCATAGGAAAAAATATTAGCAACCGCTATAGTGGTACTTAGCACCAAAAATGAAAAATATTGATGATGTAAGGGGTAATAAAGGGTGACATGGATGTATGGGAGATGACGTGGAGGGGTGATGTCGATTTATGATAATCATAGGTCTGCTATGATATCTCTCAGAATAGGTTTTTCATGATATCTCTATTATAGGGCTCAATGTATCTCCTTCATATTTTTCATAAAATTTTCTCATATCACAGATAAGAAGGCCATAAGAGTTCATTTTAACACCCGATAACTGAGCCCCATTAGGGAATTGTTACACCACAAGATAGAGTCCCATTAGGATGATGTTACACCACAAGACTGGGCCCATTAAGATGTTGTTACACCACAAGGCTGAGGCCCATTAGGGAATTGTTACACCACAAGACTGAGGCTTATTAGGGCGTTGTGGTGTTATCACAAATAAGAAGTCCCAAGGAGGTTTTCTTCATACCCAAGAACTAAGTTCCATTAGACCGTTATTACCACAATATCGAGGCCCAATATGGAAATGTTACACCACAAGGATGAGGTACAATTTCACAGACCCATAGGATGGAATGATCATTACGTCACTGCTAATTAATTACATGTCCCGGTGTTCATTTATTTGAGGAACACAAACCCTACCTTTTACCCTATGAAATCCATTCCATTTTTAGTATTCTTTAACAACATAAATATATATGTGAAAAAATATGTAATTATATTAATGTTATGAGTAAAAAAGTACTCTCCAAGCAGAATCATTCAATTTGGCCTTGAAATGAAGTTTGGGCTCAACATATCTCCTTTATATATCTTTCATAGGGCTTATCATATCTCCTTCATATCTCTATCATAATATTTTCTCATATCATAGATAATAAGTTCAAAATAGGTTGTTGGCATACCCAAGAATTGAGGCCTGTTAGGTACTTTTTACACCACAATACTGAAGCCCATTAGGGCACTATTACACCACACGACTAAGGTAAAATTTTGTAGACCCATAGGATGGAATGACCATTATATCACTTCCAATCAGTTCCAGTTCCTATCATTAATTTATTTGCTACACACAAACCCTCCCTTTTACCCTATGAAATCCATGGCATTTTGGGTATTCTTGAATATATATATATATATATATATATATATATATATATATATATATATATATATATATATATATATATATATATATATATATATATATATATATATATATCTGTGTGTGTGTGTGAAAAAATAAAAATATTTAATTTTATTAATGCTACTTATGATTAAAAAAATACTCTCCAAGTATAATCATTCAATTTGGACTTGAAATGAAGGTTGGGCATGCATTTTTGTGTAGTGGGCCAAAATTGCCTTGCTTCACTAAAATGCTCGCCCAGGCTTCATTTCTTGGCCAATCTGATTGATTCAAATTGTAAATTGTTTATTTTACTATTTTACACACTTTTACATTGTTACATTTTTACTAACGAATAGAGTAGTAACATTGTTAATTTTATTATCACTATGACAACCCAAACCATGCTTTTGTCATAAAAAAAGCACTGTAAATATTTTTACAGAAATATTTTTTTTTAAATGGGACTGAGTCAAGGGACACGGATTCTAGTGCTGAGAGGAGGTTGTTTACTTGGGATGTCAATGGGTTTCTTCTGCATAAATCTAAACTAGTTTTGGGACAACAAAGGGTTGGTTGGTGAGCCTTAATGGATTGGTCATGAATTTAAATTTGGGTTGCAAGGAAGCACACAAGCCATATTGCCTTGAGAAACACTCAAAAGGTGAGAAGGAATAAATTAAGGAAGTTGATTGTGCTGGAATCAAGGAAATAAAGTCAATCCCAGTGCAAAAGAAGAGATAATAGATGAAAATAAGGGAGTTTGATATCATTTTTTTGGGAATCACATTCACTCTCACTCATGTAGGAATCCATAGACTTTCCCTCATCCATTCAGACGTGATAAACATTCACCAATATAAAAGTGAGTAATGACAAGTTAAGAGAAGAAAATCCGGTGATCATTTTTTATTGGAAATACTGGTGAATAGATGGTTTCTCCTTGGTGAGGAACAATGCCTCTCGAGTCCCTGTAAAGCCAGATGGTGGAGGTGGTTTTCTTTGGATTACCTTGCTGGTGTGGGTGGAGGATTTTTTCCTTGGATTCCTGGAGGGATAACCTATTAAGCCTCCTTGTTGTTGATTTATAGTGGGTTATGGATTCCCCTATATGTTGGAACCACTGTGTTTTTTATTTTAAGGGTGGAGATTTACTCTCTGGATTCCCTTGGTATCTTTTGGGTGGAGGTAACTGGCCTTTGGTATCGATGTTTTATATTTTACAGTTGAGTGGTTGGTGGGTGGAGGAAGGAGGTCCTTTAGAGTCACTATTTCAGCTGGTAGTTGGTTCTTTTATCCTGACGCAAGCCCCTCAGTCTCTAGAATTTGGCTCGAGGGTAATAGTTGTAAGTGATCTTGGTTGTAATTGTATAAGGTTAGGTGGAGAGTCCTTGTCCCATACTTAATTTGTAGGTTTTAACCCTGTATAAAAATTATCTGCAAATAAATTCTTAAAAACAGAAAATAAACAATAGCGAGAGCATAAAACATAAAACAAATATACACAGATATTTTTCCCCTGGATCCCAAATCAGGACTACCAGCTTGATTTTTCATTATATTCATTTTAGTGTTACAACACATGTATATACATGTCGAAGCATTCATAAGCCCCAATCCATTAACCCTATATTAGAACATAATCATATTTCCCTTGACCGAATCTACAAAATACCAGGGACCAAAAACCATCATGCCCAAAACCATGTGCAAACCCATGTGCAAAACCATAGGCTAGTTCATCCACCTAAAATAGGGTCCAAACAATTTTTCTGGGGCACTGCCCTGGACCCCGCATAGGGGGCTACCCACCCCCTGCAAACCCCTGGACAGGGGGGGCTTCTACCCCCCTGTGACCCCCCCTCCCAGCTGCACCCGGCGCAACAAATAGGGAGGATTTGTCGCCCCCCTGTGACCCCCTTCACATGCGACTATTGATGGAAATAATATAACACACACCCAACATAGTTTCCCAGAACATTCCAAGATAAGTATTTTTATGTGATTGTAGTATTAATGAACATGTGTTTGCATTTCTGGATTGAAATTATGCTTATAACTATAGATTAATAAGTGTTGCATTTATTGACTGAAATGGTGCTTAAAAATGCGGAAAACGGGATTATAATTCATTCATGGCTTGGAATGGTTTTCCTTATTAAGTACACGACTATGCTATTTATATGCATAATAAATAATAAATCTAAACAGATCAAAGGTATCAGAATGGTTCATAAGAACTAGATTCAACCATCGTAGTATTTAGTATATGAATCCTTTTATTACAATGTAAAAATTACAATGAATACAACTTGTTGACGGGGTTTGTGCATACATATATCAATGGGTGTATATGCATATACTAGTTACAATCCTACAAATCAGTTTATGAGCCATGTGTTTATGTTCAGGATGAATTCCCCTTTTAACTATGCTAATTGGTTACTTTACAATAGAGGATCTTGTATCCTTTCATTTTCAACAGTCCTAGAGGTATTCAACAAGCTTCACAGGGTCGTTGGCCATGGCATTACAAATGTAAGGGTGTGGCTCAACCTACACATCACCGAGGAGTATTGATCTCCTTAAGGCCCTTTTAGTATTTTACAACTCCTATGGGCTCAGAAGGAGTAGTTCAGTCATAAGCTCGGAAGGGGTAGCACCATTAAGGGCTAGAAATTCATATAGGCCATGACAAAATGTTGGCGTGGATCCATTTGGTTGTGTAACAACCTCAAAATTAACATGCAATTAATTATATCACATAAACAATGAATAATCAACCCAAAAATGTTTAACTAATCATCATGGATTTTTCAGAAACATGAGCAAGACGACTTACCTGTAATGGTGATTTTCCTTACTTGAGACTCCAAGGTTGAATGCTAGCTGAATCCTGCTGACTGCAACAAATTTTTGGGGACAACTCTCCACCCAAATGTAGGCTCAGTTGTATGTAATCTTTCCATAGCTGGCCACCCTCGAGCCCTCAATCAACATACTATTGCCAAGGTATCCTTTGCCTCACAATACCTTTCTCTCCATAGAATGGATGAAAGAATGAATCCTCGATGAATCTTCCTCAATGTCTATTAAATAGACCAAACAATGGAATGGGAACCACATGCACACATTCACTGTGTCAACATGCAACTTAAGTTTTACTTAATTTAGTGTTCTCTTAGTTTAACTTTCTTTCTATTGGTTTTTTAGTTTAACTCTTTGTTAATTTATTTACTTTTGTTAATTAATTATTTCTTTAACTTTAATTATTGTTTATTGTTTTAGGACTCCAGTTTATTATTCACTATTTTATTTAGAACTTCAATATTGTTTAATGTTTTATTTATTATTTATTTATTATTCTCTTGACTATTTATTTATTTACTTATTTATTAAATTATATTATATTATATATATATTATTTATTATTTTGTAATTATTATGGGAAATTACATACTCCCCCTCTTCAAGGAACTTCGTCCCGAAGTTAATTATTTAATTATATTATATTATATTATTTATTATTTATTACTTCATGTGTGACCCACACCCTCTGTTGAACTAGTATAACCAGCAGGCATCGAGAGTCCTTCACAGCACTTGGGAAATCTCAAGGAATCTATGTCCTTCTTCCCACTTTTGGAACCAGGCATAAGCCTCCCCGGTCTGTCCCTAGCCAAGGCTGGCCCCAAAGTTCGTGCCCGACTCAGACCTCCTCTTCCCCAAGACAGGCATCCAGTCCCAGTACTCAATGACTCTGGGCATCTCGTAAGGCTGGCCCACTCCCTCCACAGCTCCTTAAGGTGCACAGCCCTAGGCATCAAAGTCTTACACCCACTTCTAGACTTTGGTGTTCCCATCCAATACCAGGCACTTGGCCTACCATATTAGGCCCTTGGCCTCCTCAAGATGGTCCCATGGCCCTTCAAGAGCTATCCATCAAGAGATATACAAGACAAAGGAACCACTAGCATATGTAGTGTTGATTGAGCTTATCCCCAGCCCATATGGTGTTACATATTCTCCCTCGTAGGTATGGGCTCCCACGAGATCATAAAATAAACCAGCCCTCTCGGCCCATTTGTGGATTTCCTACCAATCACCACTTCTCAACATGCATCCAATGCATCAGTGATAATCATAACATTATATAAAATAATCCACCTCCTAACCCTTACATTTCATCATGATAATATAACATCATTGTTAATAACCACATTCCAAATAGTAAAGAACTACATCCTCATGTATGTCACAAAATCTGTATCGATTCCACATGGTTCACATCATGAAATACCATCATAAGTTATAACATCAACATCTATGAATCAATACATCACATGATAAATGAAAAAAATGCCAATATACATCATATCATAACATCATAATCCCTATTCATATCTTATCCATCATTAGCATACAACACCATTATCATAACAAATAAATAAATAAACACCACATATGCATTGTCAACCTTTCATCATAATTATATATATTTACGACATACCATCACATCATGAAACATCATTAATATGAGAATCATATATATACTTATCAAATATAGAATAATAACACACTATAAGCATTCTTATCATGGTTTATCAGAAAATCAATTTTGCATTTATAGTACTTCAAATCTAATGGCCTCTTTTCAACATTCATGTCAAGATTTTAGTTTTATATTGTCAAGAACATAATATGCATATGTACTATTCAATACATGTATACCTTTATGAAAACCCTCATGCTATATGGAGCATAAAAAATGGTGCCATCCCCTCCATTTTAGTCTAACTATAAGCTGCTTCTTCTCCTTAACGTATGGGATTTCTAAATGTGTTGAATTACTATACAAAAATATACATGTTGTTAAAATTAATGTTTAAATGTTGTGTTATTTTCCTTCCAATCCTTAATATTTAATGTCCTTGGAGCAAAACCCACAATATCCATTTCATTATGATTTATCTATTCATATTTTAATACTCTAATTAGTAGCTTAGTCGAATAATTCTCACTTTCTAGGATTCAACAATATAACTCCCACCAATATTAGTTAAATAAGGAATTAAGAAACATGTCTATTTCTATTTCTTTTCATTTAAGTGTTTAATGCATGATTGTATCCTATAAACACTTTCAAGGAGGTTAATTATCTTAATTTTCTATGAATTTTATATTGTACCCAAAATATTGTCCCCTGGATGAAAGGAAAATATGATTGTTCTTCCTCTTCTTTTTGAGACTCAATGTCCTCAAAACATATTTGACCTAATTATTTATCATATCATAATAAATCCATATTATTAAAAGTTTTATAAATAGAAATCATCATTACTTAATATTACTAATAGTAATTTTTGTAATTAATAATTTATATTCCAAATTTTTACATTTTGAAAATAAATCTCTAATACCATGATATTTATTATCAATAACTCAATAAATTAATTTATGTCATGAAATAATTTTTTGTTATTATATATATATATATATAAAGATTAAAAGGAATTTTAACTATATTGATTAAATAAAAATTAATAAAACTCATATTTATTTCTTTACCTATAATTATATCATATTCAAACTATATAAAACATAAATCCATTACATATTCTATATACATTATAAAATATAAAATAAAAAAAAAATTACAATTTTACCCAAATCGAATTCACTTATACTTTAAGCTTTTTAATAAAGATCTTTATACTAGGTAGTATGCATATAAACTTTTGCAGTGATGTCTCGTTTCCATTTTTGCATGTCAAATGAAATTTATTTTTCATATAAATAAATAAATATATATATATATATATATATATATATATATATATATATATATATATATTATTCTTTACAATTTAGGGAGGTCGTTTGTTGATTTGCTTATAAGTTCTACACCCAATATTGAGTTTAACATAAGAAATAGAACTTTAGATGCATAGATTAATTTGGAGATATGTTTCATAACCGTTTAATATTATAATTGTGATGAGGTTCAGGAGTTTGCTTGAATAAATTTGATAGTCACTTCATAAGTTAAATTTTATATAATAATTCCCGGCTGCGGGTGATTAAGGGCATCCGGACAGATGTAATGCCGCGGGAGGGCGAATGGCCTAGCCACATGGACTCACGCTGGCTGAATTTATTTCTCACCGCCATGATCTTTGTTGCAATCCACCACCCCACGCAGCATTTACGCCGGTGGGATGGTCGAGGCAGCAAGCCTCCCTTCATGTACTCTCGCCTTTGCACCATCGTCATTCAGCGTTCTGCTTCCTTTCTCTGTCTGATCGCTTGGCCTCTCCGCAACTTCCAGCTGAGCTTCATGCCTATGCAGATTAGACCTCTCAATTCCAGGTGCTCTCAGGAAGCTACCTCGCCTAGTTTCCGCACTCAGGTAGGCAGACGTTGTCCGCTCACCTGCTGCATCGATTTTTTACCTGGTTTGCACTACACCCACAGTCCTTACTGTTCTTGTCTGTTTGCTACCCCTCCTGAGTTCTTGGATTCTTTTCCTCCTCGCTTCCCGTTTGTTCATCCCCTTGACCTTGGTCACACTATGCCTAGGCTCAGACATAGGCTAAGGTGCCGACGGGGCAGCACGCGTGCTCCCTCAGCCAGGCGCCGGCGCTCTCTTTCTACCTCCTCGACGTCGTCTTCCTCTGCAGACAGCTTCGAGCAACCTTCTCGAGCAAGACACCAGCATGGCCTCGAGCGTAGACGCAGAGTCCCCTCCTTTCCCAGACAATGCTCTAAAACCTCCAGACCTCCTGTTGACTCCTGCCCCGCTCCTATCGCGCCCCTACACAACCCTTCCTCCGCCATTTTCCACTTTCAAAGCAATTCCGACAAGCCTTTGATCATCACAACAGTCAGTCTCTTTCAAAGAGATTGCCGAGATTATTCTCGCCCCTCCGTCTACTGCCCCTCCGAATAATGAGCATGCACCATCTTCTGCTCTGCACACCATTATGCCTGCAGGTTTTAATGCTTTGCACAAAGGAGGAGAGGGTTGCTCTAGCAACCCTCAAGCTAAAGGTTTCTAGGTGGGAGTTCGAGATGCTGAACTAGCTGCAGCTCCAAGTGATCCGACCCACAAAGATGAAGACGCGGGATGGTGCAGAATAGAAGAAGAATCGCCCTCAGGCGACTACGGCCTCTAGCTGAGCTCCACATTCAAGTAATCTTGTACGGTCTCTATGAATTTTTGGCAATTTCTTTTGTTTTCGGTCTTAGGCAAAAACTTAGAATGAGTCGGTTTCCCCTCGTGGACGACGCTAGTTTTTTGTTTAGTACGGATGTGTCAAAGCTGGTTTCCTCAGATGAGGCAGCTCTTAAACAATGCTCGAGCTGGTTTCCCTCAAAGGGCAGCTCAATCTTTGATATTTTGCTGACAGTCTGCCTCATGCAGGCCATGAACGCTATGTACCATATGTTCCCATAATAGATTTAGAATTACTTAGAAAAAAAATAAAATTATATAACAATATCTCGAGATTAAATTCAGACTATCATGAAACCCATTTTACCATGTGATGTTCAATTTCACTACAGGACGAAGATTGAGTTCTCATTCAGAACAAGGAGTTTGAGACGTGGAGATGTTGTACAAGGACAAGATAGTCTATTTACAAATAAATCTGCTTTGGGGCTACATGTGGCAAGTTGCTTTAATAAGATCCTTCCTACCAACAATTTTTTATTGCAACATAAAATTGCAAATCAAGTACTAGCAATTGTGCGGGAGTGTTGGCAACATCCAGCATCAAATATATCAGCCTATGATGTTCATACTCACAGTGGATTCCTAAAACATCTTTCTTGAAGAGCAAGCAGAGATGTAACAGGATTTCCAACGCTGATGGTCAATTTTGTAACATCATCTTACAAGCCAGAGTTGCTTCAATCTATCGTGTAGAAAATTATTGATAATATTCCAGAAGTGGTGAGCATTGTAAACAATATAAAATTTTTTGTTAGAAACACGTCAATTGGATAAGAGTATATATTGCATGGAAATTCAAATATAAGAGAGTGTTTACGAGGACTCATGTTTGAAATATTATCGAACTCTTTCTTTCAAACAAACACTTATCAAGCAGAGAAACTTCACCAGCTTATAGAAGAAGCAACAAATTTGAGAGGAGATGGCTCAGAAATAGTTCTAGATTTGTTTTATGGCACTGGAACCATTGGTATTACACTGGCCAAAAAGTAAAGTATGTCTATGGCTATGAAGTGGTCCCCCAAGCTGTGGAAGATGCTCATCGAAATGCAAAACGGAATGAGATTCAAAATGCAAAGTTTATTGAAGGAGATCTAAAAAAAATTAGCTATGATTTTGGGAATGAATTCCCACACCTTGATATTATTATCACAAGTTCAGTATATGTTGAACACATCCTTTTTAACAGAGTTAACAAAGTACTTAATTTAATGTAGTGTTCCCTAACTGTCTTCATAGATATTGGAGATTTATATTTTGCACGTAGATCCAGTGGGTAGTGCAAGCAAGACACATGTTCTTAAATAAGGACTAACAAGCATAAGGCTATTAACAGGATATATAAATGAGCAAGTAGACTTTGTTCTAGTTGTGTTTCTCAACTTTCCATCTTGATCTGCAGACCCTAATCGACCAGACATGCACACAAAATTTGCTAAATTAAATAAGCACATCCACAGGAGGATGTAGAAGAGTGCATTTCGAAGCTGCTCCACCACGCTAACTGCTCCCTGTTGCGAGCTGCTTCGTTCCTAAGATTTTCCACCAGGCGGCCTATGGCCTACTCCTTCACCTCACAGAATACCTTCATCGGCGAAGGGTTGAGGGGTTCGTTAATAGGATTCCTGCGAAGACTCCGCCACAGTGGCCCGTATGTAGCCGAGTTGACGGTGTGATGGTTGATGTCAAACATTTTCTGCATCCCATGGGTGGGCAAAGAGGGCGCCCTTCTATATGAGCGCCTCCTGAGAAATTTTGTTTCTGGTAATAATGAGAATAGGGTGGGAACCAAACCAGATGGTGAATATTGGCAAAACGATGATTCTACAGAAACCCTTGAGGGTTCTGTAGAAACCCTTGAGGGTTCTGTAGAAACCCTAACGGCAAAAGAAGCCTTCGACCACGATTTTGGGATCAAAAAATTTTATGTAGGTCACCTGGCTTCGAATCTAGAAGACACTAATAATATCTATTTTCCTTCATGGTTTAATTTTTCGTCTAGTTCTGCTCTGCTTTACCCCAGCGAAAAAGTCGTGGACCTCTCGCCTGGCTTTCAAGGGTTTGAGATTTAACCTGGGGGATTACTCTAAACAAAATTAAAACCACCATATTGGGTAATAGTACACTCCATTTCTAGTTAAGTTCTTGATTTAACACTTTATTCTATAATATTTTACAATTAATATAAAACAGTCATAACAATTCCATTTCTACTTGAAGCCAATTCATTGTGATAGCAATTGGTAGTGAGGAGGAAAAATCAGCGTAAACGAGACATCTCCAAGATGAAAACACAGCAATTAAAATTTTCTGACCGAATCTTTGAATTTCAAAATCATAAGAACTCATCAACAAACTGAAAAAATCTAGGGCTTAAATAAACGTGCCCATGTCAAATAAAACTTCGTTTTCTTGAGGCCACCATTGGGCAAGGGTGGCAGTCTTAGTGTCGAAGCTAATACAAAAAAAGAAAGCCCCATGCAACAAAATATGTTTGTTGTTGAAGTAAAGTTCAAGAAGTAATTCAATCACTGTAAGTTTAGAGGACATCTCAGTTTACCATTTAACAATAAAATTGGATTTTGAGAATTTCCCTGCTTTGAACACAAATGACACCAATCCTAATTTTAGAAGTAACCAAAGAAAAGAGGATTAATATTCTTGTTATCAAGTAGTTACAAATAACTTTATGTTTGATTTTTATTTCAATTCTGAGTGAAGAGGTCATGTAAACCAAGTAAGGTCTCAAATGAAACAAACAAATTCATAAATCTACAGTGGATCAATAAGATGATATAAAGCTTCCATTACAACATTGTTGTCGATCTTGGGTATCGTCCATTGTAAATTTAAACATGCTACAGAATTGTGCAAGAGTACTTAGATAAGAAACTCTGAAGGAACATATTCTTAAAAGTATACCATTCAGAAATGACCCAAAAATATAATGGCAATGGGCACAATTCAAATTTCAGCTTGATCAAATGAAGTAAAACTCTCTCTTGAACCAGAATTGAAGGGACTTATTCCTATCACCCTGCGCAAATTGCACAGAAAAATTCTACTCCCTCAACACCCAAATATATATATATATATAAGAAAGGTTACAACCAAGCATGTAATTTAACAAACATGTATATAATTACATGCACAAAAAATTTGTCAAATTTTTTTTTTTAATAATAATAAAGTTTATTATATTAAATTTATAATCACAAAAGTATCAACCACGAGTCCTTGGCTCATTAGCATCACAATCAAAATCAAGTTTTAACTTTTACCTAGAGGTCACCTAAGTCAAAAACCGCTCTGATACCATATGTAAAAACCTCAAAATTAGCATGCAATTAATTATATCACATAAATAGTCAATAATCAACCCAAAACTATTTAACTAATCATCATGGAGTTTTCAGAAACATGAGCAAGACGACTTACCTGTAATGGCAATTTTCCTTACTTGAGACTACAAGGTTGAATGCTAGTTGAATCCTTCTGACCGTAAAAAAAATTTGGGGACAAATCTCCACCCAACCGTAGGCTTAGCTATATGTAATCTTTCCATAGTTGGCCACCCCCAAGCCCTCAATCAACGTACTACTGGAGTTCTAAATAAAATAGTAAATAATAAACTGGAGTCCTAAAACAATAAACAATAAGTAAAGTTAAAGAAAGAATTAATTAACAAAAGTAAATAAATTAACAAAGAGTTAAACTAAAAAACTAATAGAAATAAAGTTAAACTAAGAGAACACTAAATTAAGTAAAGCTAACAAAAAGTAAGAGAACACTAAATTAAGTAAAAATTAAGTTGCATGTTGACACAGTAAATGTGTGCATGTGGTTCCCATTCCATTGTTTGGTCTATTTAATAGACATTGAGGAAGATTCATTCTTTCATCCATTCTTTGGAGAGAAAGGTATTGTGAGGCAAAGGATACCCTGGCAGTAGTATGTTGATTGAGGGCACGGGGGCAGCCAGGTATGGAAAGATTACATATAGCTGAGCCTACAGTTGGGTGGAGAGTTGTCCCCAAAACATTGTTGCGGTCAGCAAAATTCAGCTAGCATTCAACCTTGGAGTCCAAAGTAAGGAAAATCGCCATTACAGGTAAGTCATCTTGCTCATGTTTATGAAAAATCCATGATGATTAGTTAAATAGTTTTGGGTTGATTATTCATTGTTTATGTGATATAATTAATTGCATGTTAATTTTGATGTTGTTACAGGTTGCAAAACCTCTGCAACCAAACTTGAAATGAACCCATACTCGAAGGATAAATTTTGGCACATAATTGCATTGCGACAAATTTTTTTGTTCTTTCGGTTCATTCTTCTTTTCTCTCCATCAACCATCGAGATCTTCTGTCGTTGGAGAGGGAAACCAAAGATCCTTTATAGAATCTACAAATCAAGTCTTGTGCAATGCATGATCAGAACTATGTTTAAGATATGTTATTGCCTAAATCCACCTCAGGCTGAAAAAAGTAGAGTTCAGGGTAACATCAAACCACGCTCAATCTGGTAGCTAGCCCTACCAGAACAGGAGAGGGCTCTCTCCGGGTAAATCTCAGGAAAAATGTATCAATAGGGCTTGAGATTACTGAAATGAGTGCTAATTTTAGGCTAGGTATATGAATCAAAGATTTTGGAATGATTTTTTAGGGGTTTTTGTTGGAAAAATGGAAAGGCGGTTTTGGGCTTGGGGATGAGGCCAAATTCTTGCAGAGTTCAAGTTGGGGCAGGGAAGGAAATGGCTTTGATGTCTTATATTCAATGAATGGATTGAAAAGACTGCTAAGGAGCTGAAGAGGGCAGGAAGGTGCAAGGATCATCCTCAAACGGAGGAAAACATATAAAACTAAACAAAAGTTTAAGGCAGAGCACCAGCAAACTAATGAATTCTACCTTAGTGACTCATTTGTTTAACTTCAGAAGTAAAGAGAAGGGAAATGGCATGCATAAAAAATTAATTAAACTTACAGATACATGGAGAAAAACATCATCAAAACTCAGAGCCACAAGGATCCCAACAAGTGCTACAAAACCCTAGTCTTTCCTTTGCCAAAAATGCAGAAGTGTATGTACAATGAGGTGCCAAACTATTCCCAAATATCCAACCCTGAAAATGACTGAGAAAGTACATAATATATACAAGCCTAACTCCTTCCCATGCCTCTAGGGGTCGAGCTCATCCTTCTAGGAGCTGTTTCAACCAATTCTAAACTAGGAACTGAAATCTAGGCAATCAAACAACTTGCCTCTATATGGAAGGAAACTGACTCATTCATTTAATTTTCACTTTTTAGTGAATGAATCCTCTAGAACAAGTAAATATGAGCCAAAATTACATCATGGTCATCAAATTACATCAATATAGATCAATAGTTAAATCAAAAAGTGAAACTAGTCAAAACTGGGTGAATTTTTGAGCTGAAGAGTGAAAATGAGGCCAACTTTCTCTATGCGCCGCGCTCAAAAACTCAATGCGTCGCTCCACTTTGAACCTATTTTTGAGGCACTTACCGAAGTCAAAATTGAGCTCATGATAGCTCGTTGGAAATCCCTGCCTGTCTACTTTCCAACCCAAGTGGAATTTCTAGATTTGGATGTCATTTTCCCCTCCAAAACTTCGATCTCCCAAGATTGGTTTCTGTGTGTGCAAAAGGTGGCAGAAAGGCCATTTTCAAGGTGTTTTTGACCCTTTAAACCACCCAGAACTTGATGAAATCCTTAGGCCATTCCTGAGAATGCATAAATTTTCATAAAAAATCCAAAAATGTAAATTTTTCCTCCAGAAGATCTCTCAAACGTAAGCGCGCGCCAAGTGGTGCGACGCGTCGGGCAGGAAAATCTGTTTTGTGACCCAAAAATTCAAAATTGACACAATTTTCTCCAAATTTTCTGAAATTTGGACTGAAGGTCCTCCATCAAGTATCATGCTCATCCAAAGAAGCTTCAGCCAAGATTCAGAGTCTATCCTCCCTTTTCCGACGTTCAGTGTCCTCCTGGTGCATGCAGTTTCAGTTGTAAAGTCATTGTCTTGGTCATATGACGAATCTGTGTCCACCTCCATGGTGTTGCAATGTGTATGACAACTTTATGTTTTATTGGTTGAAGATGAGAAACTAGGACTTGGTGTCTTCGTCTCCAAGTGCAAAAGGTGTGCCAAAGGGAAATGAGGGACTGTGAGGGATATGGAACAGTGGGGAAAAGTGGAATTTTTTAAGTGAAAGTAAGGTGTGCTAACAGTCACTTGACTGTTAGGAATTGGGGATTTTTGGATTTAGGATGCAAATAATATGGGAAAGGGAAATTGATAAGGAATGATAGGTTTAAGGGATAGGGATTAATGGGAACAGGTGATAAGAGTGGCTTTGGGATATTTCACCAATGAAATGGGAAGAAAAAAAAATGATGGGATATGATGTAGGATATAAGGGAATAGGAGAGGGGCTATAATGATGACAGTGAGGGGGTGGAAAAAACAAGTTGGAGAATGGAAGCGTTTGGCACAAAACAAGTTTTAAAACCCTAGGAGCAATCTTAAAACAAGAGAATAGGATTTTGAGTTTTCTGCATTTAAAATTTCATACCAACACCAAACACTTTTTAAGAGAAATGAGGAAGTGTCTTTGACTCAATTGAACAAGGAGATACTGAGAAAAATTTTATGGGTGAAAGGAATGGCAAAAATCTTGTGTTCTAGCCCAATGCGCCGCGCACCAACCCAATGCGCCGCACCCACTCTTCTATGCGCCGTGCCATTTTTCAGGAGGCTTTTGGAGGCCTTCCTCAAGTCCAAATTGGGCATGTGATAGCTCTTTGGAAATATATTTTCGTATAATTTCTAACCCAAGTGGAATTTTTCAATTTGGAGTTCATTTTCCTTGTCAAAAGTCAAATCTCCCAAGACTGGTCAAAATGAGCAAAATGAGGCTGCCTCAAGGCAGAGTGCTGTTGCAGTCAACTTTTGAAGGTCTTCCTCAACTCCAAATTGAGCTCATGATAGCTCATTGGAAATATATGTTTTTCGAGTTATAATTTGACTCATCAATCAAGTCATTTGGCCAACCAAGCTAGGAGAAATCTTGCTTTTCCCAAGGTCACTTCAAAGGTGCATTCAATTCTCCTGAGGCAACGGTAGTTTTGACATTTCTCTAAAACCATGACACCTGTGTAAAACGTGAAGGAGGTTTTTCTTACTTGGTCTGTTTTGGACAAAAACCTCTCTCAGTTTTTCCAAATTCATCTTTTATGGCTTAGAAACATCATTTTAGGGAAACCTATCCCGATGTGTGGAACAAGGGATTTGTCGAAATGATGCGAAATAAAGGGGATAACGGGCTTATAAATTCTTGAGAAATTTTTTGGAAGTAGGGAGGGATGTTAGGAAGCAGGGGAAAGTGGAATTTCAGAGATTGAGTGAGGGGAAGGGGTCCAAAAGGGCAAAACACCGGCCTAGCCTTCAAAATTGCCAAGTTGTAGCAAGAAACTAGGGTTTGTGAAAAAATGAGGAATTTGGGGGATCTCAGTGATGGGAAGTGTTTAATAAGGTACATTAAGGATAAGGGAAGGTGTATGAACATCAGGATACAAGTTTTGATGATGATTTGACCATCCAAGAGAAATTGCCTTCAAAACCCGAGGAGAGAGAAATGAACCTTACCTAGGCACAACTGAAGCATGAACAAGGTGTAAAATGACCCATTGGAACTTGACATGATGATGAAAACCCTCTGAATGATGGTACACTCAGCTGAATGGTGACATGGACCGACATTTGGACAACTTTGACAGGAGTAAAAGAAAACCCTAGACCTAATGCCTAGTGACCAAATTTTGCTTGAAGACTCATTGAAATCACAAAATTTGACCTTGACACCTTAAAATAACTTTGTAAGAGCAAGTTTGATCACTGAAGGAAGGCTACAAAGGCTGACACTAACATTGGCTCCAATGGGGATGGTAGCTCCTTGGAGGTGCCAAGAACTACAGATCTTTGGAAAGCAGACAGTGCCTTCATCCATTGGGAAATGGAATCAAAAACTCAAGCTGAAATGCATGACTGAAAACTGATGACTTGATGACACAAACTAACTCTCACTCAACTAAAAACTGACTCGATACTTAAACACAAATGACAAACTGGAAACGATGCTCAAAGTAGAGCTTATTCAATACAACCTACTCTAATTGTTCTTTTCATCAGCTGATCAAGTGAAATGGAACAGCCAATGCAACCATGTAAGCATCCGGGCTACTATTTTATTTCTTCCCAAATGCTTTCTGATACGTAGGAAAAGGGAAGAATCGAAAGGAAACTCCCATGGAAACTTGAAATCAAGTTGACTGCTGATAAACTTGCAAAGCATGAATTGACTGGATGACTTCAAGAATACTGCGAAAGGATCTTCATAAACATAGCTACTGATTCCCATCAACACATTACTACTCTGGTCCAAGTAATCTTCATAGCCGGACATTAAGATTTTCCTCACATCTGTGCTGTCTTTCTTTGGTGATTGCAGCAAGTTGTCAAAAGGATCCTGAATTTTGTGAATAATCAAACCCTGAAACTGATTCCAGACAGAACAAAAGTCTCCTTTATCAATCTCCTCATATGACTGCAAATATTGATATGGGCTTTGCAATGAAAAATTTGTTAAACAAGACAATGAAGGCGAATTTTGAACAGGATTATTATCAACTTTCTTTTCTGGCACATGCTTAGCCAATGGAGAAGAACTTTTACAGCAAACATCATCCAACACACGAGCAATAGGATCATCAAAAACTTGAGAAGACTATTGCGTTGTATCCATTGAAACTGTATGACATATTACTGGTTGTTCATCTTTCTCTTTAGAGATATTACGAAGATTCTACTTTATAAACTGAAATGCTTCGAAACAAAAGGGTACATAATCATCTTGCATCATTAAATCATGTATTTCAGCTTCCACGACTTCATCTGTAATCTGACCTTCAATTTCATTTGGTGGCTGCAAATCTGATGCTAGGGAGGGTTTTGTATCCAAAATGATTTCATCAGTCGTTTCAAGGGAATATTTCTCATTAACAACTTTCTCAAGAATTTCGCTATATGTCTCATCCTCCACATTAAAACTGAGAGATTGTTGATTTCTTATAGGCTGCTCATTTGAATATTTACTATGCAATTTATCCTTCAAAAACTGAAATGATTCAAAACAAAATGGTACAGAGTCACCTTGTAGCATTAAATCATATGTGCCAACTTCCATGTTTTCATCTGCAACTTGACAATCAATGGCACTCGGGAATTGAAAATTTGAATGTGAGAAGTCTTGAACAAGGTTTTCCTTGCCCTCAAGATGGTCCAAATCGAGACTAGTCGACAATTAATTTCTGATTGTATGGAAGTTATCTCTGATGAACTGAAACAAATCAAAACAAAAAGTCAAATATCCTTCACTTACTTCAAAATTTTCTACACTTTCCTCTTCATTGTCATAGCTGATATGCATCGGTTGATCACTGTACTCGAGCTGCTGAAAGTGAACTTCCTCCTTCCACAAACTAGCTGTTGATTTTTCTGCAAGATTAGCTTCTGTTTGGAGAACATAATCATCATCATACTGATCAAACTGGGGGAAATCATCAAGCATACATGTCAAATCAACAGATCGCTCTTCTCCACAATGATCTATAAAACAATCACTATGACAACTAGGATAAGAAACAAAATGTTTTGGATCAGCAACTTTTTCTTCTTCAATCAGCAAGTCATCATTCCTTGTGGTGTTCTTTTGCATCATCTCTTCTACTGCACTTACCAACATGTCAAGCTTTACCTCTAGAGATATCGATTTCTCTGGATCCATGTTTTTCATCTCTTCTTCCTTCAACCTTGCCCTTCAGATCAGAAAATGAGCCTCTACATTTACTGCACTATTCTGCATCTCTTGAAGTGTTGCAAGATTCATTTCTCTTAACTGAAACTCCATTTTCGGATCAAAGGCACCCGAGCAGTGCAAGAGAGTAGATCTAGGAGAAGGTCTTATATCAACTGGCATCGAAAAATATACTTGGTTGAATCTGGCAGAAAACTGTTGTACTGTCTCCCCTGGTAGTCTTTTCAGCTGGTTATACTCTTCTATAATCAAGAAAAGGTTCTGTCTGACCACCCACCTGTCGAGGAAAACTTCGACGAACTACTGGAAATCTTAGATGCTCGCATCAGGCAGGGCTTTGAACCAACTCTTGACTTTGCCTTGCAAAGAAAGAGCAAAAAGCCTAATACTGACATCCTCTTCATCAACTTCAAAAAGGTCAAGAAAATACTCAATATTCTGCACATGTTTCTCAGCATTGAAATTGTTACATTCACCATCAAATCTTGGTAGATATAGGTCATAATTTGTAGGGAAAGCATGGAGAACAGAAGGTAAAACAAGAGGTTTATATCTATCAAGGACTATACAAGGTGTAGGAGTATATACAAGAGCTACGGGATCAGTTTGGTTTTCTTTAAGCTCATCACTCTGAAGAGAGTCATCATAAGATGTTGGAAAAGTAAGGAGGCCAGGATCAAAGGGAAACTCAGTATTTACACTCTTTGAATAGGTCGAGTGAAGATTTTGATCACCTTTCTCATACAACAAATTCTGAAAAACTTTCAGGACAACTTCAAGAACAACAAAGAAATAGTTTACAAGAAAGCAGACTAGATCCTGAATACCATTCCACTTTGGATACCTGAACTTTGTGTAAGATCCTTCCATTTTCTCAGAGAAAGAGTTAGTCCTCCAGTGGAGTCTCTACATTGAGTTGGATTCACCAGGTGAATGATTTCAGCCTTCTTATGTCTGATCATTGTCCACCATCAACCATCAGTATGGTCACCACTATTTTATTGCCTAAATCCACCTTAGGCTGAAAAAGGTAGAGTTCAGGGTAACATCAAACCACGCTCAGTCTGGTAGCTAGCCCTACCAGAATAGGAGAGGGCTCTCTCTGGGTCAATCTCAAGAAAAATGTATCAATAGGGCTTGAGATGACTGAAATGAGTGCTAATTTTAGGCTAGGTATATGAATCAAATAGTTTGGAATGATTTTCATGGGTTTTTGATGGAAAAATGGAAAGGCAGTTTTGGGCTTGGGGATGAGGCCAAATTCTTGCAGAGTTCAAGTTGGGGCAGGGAAGGCAAGGGCTTTGATGTCTTAGATTCAATGAATGGATTGAAAAGACTGCTGAGGAGCTGAAGAGGGCATGAAGGTGCAAGGATCCTCTTCAAACGGAGGAAAACATATAAAACTAAACAAAAGTTTAAGGCAGAGCACCAGCAAACTAATGAATTCTACCTTAGTGACTCATTTGTTTAACTTCAGAAGTAAAGAGAAGGGAAATGTCATGCATAAAAAATTAATTAAACTTATAGATACATGGAGAAAAACATCATCAAAACTCAGAGCCACAAGGATCCCAACAAGTGCTGCAAAACCCTGGTCTTTCCTTTGCCAAAAATGCGGAAGTGTATGTACAATGAGGTGCCAAGCTATTCCCAAGTATCCAACCCTGAAAATGACTGAGAAAGTACATAATATAGACAAGCCTAACTCCTTCCTATGCCTCTAGGGGTCAAGCTCATCCTTCTAGGAGCTGTTTCAACCAATTCTAAACTAGGAACTGAAATCTAGGCAATCAAACAACTTGCCTCTATATGGAAGGAAACTGATTCATTCATTTAATTTTCACTTTTTAGTGAATGAATCCTCTAGAACAAGTAAATATGAGCCAAAATTACATCATGGTCATCAAATTACATCAATATAGATCAATAGTTACATCAAAAAGTGAGACTAGTCAAAACTGGGCGAATTTTTGAGCTGAAGAGTGAAAATGAGGCCAACTTTCTCTATGCGCCGCGCTCAAAAACTCAATGCATTGCGCCACTTTGAGCCTGTTTTTGAGGCACTTCCCGAAGTCCAAATTGAACTTATGATAACTCGTTGGAAAGCCCTGCCTGTCTACTTTCCAACCCAAGTGGAATTTCTAGATTTGGATGTCATTTGCCACTCCAAAACTTCAATCTCCCAAGACTTCTTTCTGTGTGTGTAAAAGGTGGCAGAAAGGCCATTTTCAAGGTGTTTTTGACCCTTTAAACCACCCAGAAATTGATGAAATCCTTAGGCCATTACTGAGCATGCATAAATTTTCATAAAAAATCCAAAAATGTAAATTTTTCCTCCAGAATATCTCTCAAACATAAGCGCGCGCCAAGTGGCGTGACGCGTCGAGCAGGAAAATCTGTTTTGTGACCCAAAAATTCAAAATTGACAAAATTTTCTCCAAATTTGCTGAAATTTGGACTGAAGGTCCTCCATCAAGTATCATGCTCAACCAAAGAAGCTTCGGCCAAGATTCAAAGTCTATCCTCCCTTTTCCGACGTTCAGTGCCCTCCTGGTGCATGCAGTTTCAGTTGTAAAGTCATTGTCTTGATCATATGACGAATCTGTGTCCACCTCCATGGTGTTGCAATGTGTATGAAAAATTTATGTTTGATTGATTGAATATGAGAAACTAGGACTTGGTGTCTTCGTCTCCAAGTGCCAAATGTGTGCCAAAGGGAAATGAGGGACTGTGAGGGATATGGAACAGTGGGGAAAAGTGGATTTTGTTAAGTGAAAGTAAGGTGTGCTAACAGTCACTTGACTGTTAGGAATTGGGGATTTTGGGATTTAGGATGAAAATAATTTGGGAAAGGGAAAGTGATAAGGAATGATAGGTTTAAGGGATAGGAATTAATGGGAACAAGTGATAAGAGTGGCTTTGGGATATTTCACCAATGAAATGGGAAGAAAAAAAAAATGATGGGATATGATGTAGGATATAAGGGAATAGGAGAGGGGATATAATGATGACAGTGAGGGGGTGTGAAAAAAAAGTTGGATGATGGAAGTGTTTGGCACAAAACAAGTTTTAAAACCCTAGGAGCAATCTTAAAACAAGAGAATAGGATTTTGAGTTTTCCGCATTTAAAATTTCATACCAACACCAAACACTTGTTAAGAGAAATGAGGAAGTGGCTTTGACTCACTTGAACAAGGAGAGACTGAGAAAAATTTTATGAGTGAAAGGAATGGAAAAAATCTTGTGTTCTAGCCCAATGCACCGCGCACCAACCCAATGCGCCGCGCCCACTCTTCTATGCACCGTGCCATTTTGCAGGAGGCTTTTGGAGGCCTTCCTGATGTCCAAATTGGGCGTGTGATAGCTCTTTGGAAATATCTTTGAGTATATTTTCCAACTCAAGTGTAATTTGTCAATTTGGAGTTCATTTACCTTGTCAAAAATCAAATCTCCCAAGACTGGTCAAAATGAGCAAAATGAGGCTGCCTCAAGGCAGAGTGCTGTTGTTGTCAACTTTTGAAGGTCTTCCTCGACTCCAAATTGAGCTCATGATAGCTCATTGGAAATATATTTTCGTCTAGTTATCATTTGACTCATCAATTAAGTCATTTGGCCAACCAAGCTAGGATAAATCATGATTTTCCCAAGGTCACTTCAGAGGTGCATTCAATTCTCCTGAGGCAACGGTAGTTTTGACATTTCTCTAAAACCATGACACCTGTGTAAAACTTGAATGATAATTTTCTTCCTTGGTCTGTTTTGGACAAAAACCTCTCTCAGGTTTCCAAAATTCATCTTTTATTGCTCAAAAACATCATTTGAGTGAAACCTATCCCAATGTGTGGAACAAGGGATTTGTCGAAATGAGGCGAAATGAAGGGGATAAGGGGCTTCTAAATTCTTGAGAAAATTTTTGGAAGTAAGGAGGGATGTTAGGAAACATGGGAAAGTAGAATTTCAAAGATTGAGGGAAGGGAAGGGGTCCAAAATGGCAAAACACAGGCCTAGCCTTCAAAATTGCCAAGTTGTAGCAAGAAACTAGGGTTTGTGCAGAAATGAGGAATTTGGGGGATCTCAGTGATGGGAAGTGTTTAATAAGGTACATTAAGGATAAGGAAAGGTCTATGAACATCAGGATACAATTTTTGATGATGAGTTGACCATCCAAGAGAAATTACCTTCAAAACCCTAGGAGAGGGAAATGAACCTTACCTAGGCACAACTGAAGCATGAACAAGGTGTAAAATGACCCATTGGAACTTGACATGATGATGAAAACCCTCTGAATGATGGTACACTCAGCTGAATGGTGACATGGACCGACATTTGGACAACTTTGACAGGAGTAAAAGCAAACCCTAGACCTAATGCCTAGTGACAAAATTTTGCTTGAAGACTCATTGAAATGACAAAATTTGACCTTGACACCTTAAAATCACTTTGTAAGAGCAAGTTTGATCACTGAAGGAAGGATGAAAATGCTGACACTAATAAGATAAACATTAAAAAATTCGGAACCCTTGTTTTTTGTTGGGACAGAGTCACCAAGAGAAAAACCTTGAAGAGAAGACAAAACATTGAAAAAAATTGTTGCAAGAGGATTCACCCATCACCTATCAAGGTTCTTTTCCCTTAAAAATGGAAACCAGAGAACCTTTCTAGAATTTTCAAATCAAGTCTTGTGAAATGCATCATCAGAATAATTTTTAAGCTAAAAATTACAAAATTCAGAACCCTCGTACTGTGGTGGGACCAAGCCACTGAAATAAATACCTTGAAGAGAAGGGAAAAAATCACAAAAAAACATTGTAGAAGAAAACTTGGGAGTTCTTAGATGGCTATGTGATGGTTTGAAGGCACACTGACTTGTTATGGTTGGTTGCAACCATCATCGAGAAGGTCGTGCATATCAGCTTCAACAAGAGACTCCTCGATAGTGTAACACCCATATGGGCTTGGACGTGGAGGAGAGACTAGTGGATCCTTCACCATAATGTGCTCCAGAGGCACCACATCTACCTGATTCCCACAAGTTTGGGAAGGGCTACTCATGGTAGCCATCCCGGTTGGGGGAGGTGCAACTTCGATGGACACATAAATGGAATTCGATGGTCCGGGGGAGGAGGGGATGTTAGGAGGGAATTTGAGGTCAAGATCATGGGATAGACATCGCAGAAAGGTAGTGGCATGGGAATTGTTAGCATAAAGCTTACTTATCCAAAAGGTGGCCTGAGATTTCTCCTTTTTTTGAGTCAGGATATGATGATCCATAATTTCAAAGCGACCATATATTTTTGCAACCCCAACGAGCTTCTTAAGTCTTAAAATTGAAATCTTGATGGTGGATGTGGGCAGGGATAGCATGGTCATACATTCTCAAGTCTTCCTCTATGACAGGGGGGATGGACGGGTGACCTATGCCTCTATCTCACCTATTATGATGACTCCTACCCCTTTCTCTACTTATGGTGTAGTATATGGAATCATTTGGATGAACGGAGGGTACAAAAAAATAGTAGCAAAAAAGGAGCAAGAGGTCAAAAGAGACCAGGCTGTGATCTGAGAGGTTGTCGGGAGAAACCTAATGCCTAATACCATAAAATGGAGCCCACTATAGAATTTGACACATTGGGGCAATCATATTTACAACAACTCTGTTAATATGACTGTTATTATGAATCTTACTGACCACTGGATGGAACAATGAGAGTGGAGTAATACTTAATGACCACTGGATGGAACAATATCTAGGAAGCAATGTATGATGATCTCGAAATATATCCTCTAGGAAATTTCTAATAGGGGAAATATGTACTTGTCCTAGATGGATCCACAACTACTCCAATGGAATATTTTATAGACCAACCAGTTATTATCTTCCACATTTTAGAATATTGACGTCACTCCAAACACTGGGAGGGTTCCCAAAAACTGTCAGACTAAATCTGGGATAATATTCCACATATATATCTTACTTACACACATTCTGGTATCCATAAATGGACCAAATTCAAATTCCTAGTTGGTTTCCAACCATAGCAATTCAATTGACCACTTTTATAGTACCAAATTACTTCCCCCTCCAATAGTCCCCATTACAAACCAATATACCATACCAATTAGGAGATCAAGTATCACCCTTATAATTAGAAGTAGAAACTCATAGATGTTACTCTGACAAGTGTATATGATACATTCTCTACTTCTCTATTCCAAAAATTTATAACTAATCTCCTAAGAAAAATCACAACATGGAAATATCAATATTAAGTGTAATTTTTAATAGACCTTACTTGTAGCGACCTTTAGTAGATCCCAAATAAAAACAAGCACAACTTGGACAACAACAAAAACATCTACACAAGCATTTACTGCAATATTTCTAGCAACAGCCATGGTTCCATCCTTTTTACCTCACTTGTATATTTTTTCCTCTATGCCGACCACTTCCAAGTTAATTCCACCCACCTTCTCAGTAAACCACGTTATAAGTGAATTGTTCTTAATCTTGTCATGTATCTTCTACACTTCTGCTACGATGTATCAACGTCAATAAATTGCATCTATTCCAATTACATCACCATTATATATTGCACCATGTCCATATACAACCATATAACCATTCGACATTCTCCAATAACAGCTTAAGCTTTAAGGATTATGAACTTACTATTATGCTCGTTCCATGATGTGGGAATGCACATTAGAAATTGATATGGATGCCTTATATGAATTTGTTGTAAATCTTAAATACAAAAAATTTGCAGAAAACTTCAACTCGCTAGATCTCTTAAATTGCTTCTCTTGACATTTCTTTATAATATAAAGTAACTTTGGCTTGAGCACTATAAACTTGTGCACTCTAATTACTAACATCAGTCTTTATCTGTAATTGTAGACATACAAAAACTTGTACCTCGAGGCTTCTCAATCAACTCATATGCCAACCTACTCCCCTGCTCTCACCTTCTGCATGAGCTATGGCTTGCAAGAGTCCAACACCACTATACTACACTAATGTTTTAGCATCAAAATTACACCACAATACTTCCTTGAGGTTTTAGCATCAAACTTACACGCAAAAACCACCATTTACAAGTAGTATTGCACATGGTAGCAATAACAGCAGTGCCTCTGCATCAATCATCGTGGTGCAGAGCTCCTCCAATTATATTGTGACTTAGTAATTTCTCTTCTTTACTGCTTCTCAAATGTCCACAATCATGAGGGAAATTAGTAGAAGTGCACTTGCTAACAACCCCAACAACTGCAAGAGTTCAGTCACTGATAAAATCTCAACATCCATTTGTGCAAGAGCATTCCTCTTCAATATCTTCTCATTTACCATAGGGGTTTCAACATCCATTCTTTGTTGCACCCTACCACATGGCCAAATTTATTGATCTTCCCATTTTCTCAAATTCTAGTCTGCTTTCATGAATATAATGTGTATAACTGATTTCCACCCTTTTATTAGAAATTATATCGTCTCCATTGTCCTTACCTATTTATCTTCAAACCCTAACTAGGCCACTTGACCTAATCTTAAACTTAAAACACTAAAAAAATGTACAATATTGAAAAACCCTAAAATAGACCCTACAAACCCTAGGTGTTATGTATTTATCTATCCCTTGGAAATATTTTAAACCTAATTACTCCTAAAATAAGGCCATCCAGCCTTTTCTTATACTATTTCAACCAAGAAACTACCAGTTTCAACTATTAAAATTTAAGTTTGATTTTTCTTAGTCCATCTCCATGTTCCCAAATATTACTGGTGTGCGTTTATGCATAGAAGACCTTCCTTTTACCCTTTGAAATCCATGAAATTTGAAGTATTTTTGAAAAACAAAAACATATATGCAAAATATTAAATATATTAATTGTATTAATGTTTCCTATGAGAAAAAACATACTCTCCAAGTTTAATCATTCAATTTGGCCTTGAAATGAAAGTAGGCCAAAATTTCCTTACCTCACTAAAATGCATGAGTAGGATTCATTTATTGGCCAATATTATTCATTAAAATTGTAAATTGTTTATTTAATGATTTTACACACTTTTGTATTGTTATATCTTTATTTTGAGCTTTAATATTTATACTTTAGGTTTCATACAACATTCTTAGTTTTGCTTCGACTTGCTTTATTTGAAAGTTGTGTATAAGTGAGAAACATAGTTATGTAGGATATTTGTCAGACATCATGCAACGTTATATACTAAGGTTAGGAATTGTCCAATCATGTCCCATTTCAAATTTCATTACCAATAGTGTAATTAGTTTGGCATGGGAGTGCATATTTGTTCCGACTGTGATCATTTGAAGATATCATCAATTGCTATTACGACATACTTGGATTTCAGTGTATAACATTTCCTTTATGAAAATGACTATGCTATGTTACATAAATGGTTTTATATTTAGGCTGGAATGATCATTATCACACAATCAATCAAGTACAGGGCCTGATGTGCATTTATTTGAGGCACACAAACCTTGACTTAACCCTACGAAATTGATCCAATTTGGCATATTCTCTAGTACTTTCTCAACGAAATTTTATGTGAAAAATTAATATTAATTATGAGTTAAAAAATATCGGCAGATCAACTAATTTTCCTTAAAATGGAAGATTGGTACATTTTTTGAAGCAAGACAAAATTTCTTCGCTTCACTAAAATGCATGCTCAAGCTTCATTTATCGGCCAGTCTTACTGACTCAGATTGTATATTGCGTATTTAACGTTTTTACACACTTTTTCATTTTTATATCTTTACTTTGAGCTTAAATATTTATACTTCATTTTTCATACAACATTCTGTTAGGTCCCTATATTACTAGTAAAGTCCCTTATTGTTATTATTGTACCCTTGTAACCCCCATATTGTTATTATTGTGCCCTTAAATTATTATTGTTAGGTCGGCTAGGATTACATTGTGGCCCCACTAGGAATACATTGTGGCCCCATGGACTCCTATATATAGAAAGGAGGTTTTGTAATTTGAATCATCCAAGAATTTTTCATTCATGTAATGTATTGGAGGTTTCCCCCTCGAAATGGCTTATTTCTAAGGCGTTGATATCTCTTTTCTTCTCTTTTTGGAGCTGGCTTCACAACATTTGGTATCAGAGGTTTGGATTCTAGGGTTTTTGCTGCTCCAAACTAGTCATCGTGGAATTTTCGTTATAACTTGTTTTCTATGAAGGTTAAGAAGCTGAAATTTTTAGAGTGCGAATCCTAATTCCTAAGGAACATTGTCGCAAATTTTCAGAGCTTGGTTCACAATATTTTCGGAGATATGATCTGTGGAAGTTAGGGCTTTTTGCAGGCTTTTGAATTTAACCTAAACATGTCATCGCGAAATTTTCGCTATAACTTTGTTTCTACGGAGATTTGGAAGTTGAAATTTTTGGAGAGAAAATTAGAAATCCTGAGGAACATCGTTGCAAAATTTCAGAGCTTGGTTCGCAATATTTTCGGAGATATGATCTGTGGAAGTTAGGTATTTTTCAAGATCCTGAATTTCATCTCAAAGAGGTTATCGTGGGAAAATCTTCATAACTCTCTCTCTGAGCATCGGATTGGAATGTTGTAAATAGTGGCCACAAGTACATATACTGTAGTTTCCTTTCTATCAAATTCATATTCAAAGGAGGAAACAGGAAGATGTGGCAAGTTGTACAAGTTTTCTCTATTGAACCAGTCCATAATTGGGTCATTGTGGGAGATTGGATATATCTTTTCCTTGAAGAATCCAAATCAGGTTAGACCTGTGACATTTGAAAGAAGCTTCAGAGGGATACGAAAAGTCTAAATTTCAGATATTGAGGATCTGTAATTATATAGATAATTCAATTTCAATATAGAGCTCATAAAAAGCAAGTAAAAGGTGTGTATTTTTTTTCCCGAATTGCATAAGTCTTGTTTGAAGAATCAATTTGAATTGATTCCAAGGGCATATTGTAGAATAGATATCAGTATTGGATTCTAAAATGGCCCCTAAAAATAATTCAACACCCATTAAGCATTTCGAAGGCTCTACTATGACTCATGAAGACAAAGAATGGCAACATGACATATCAAAATTACAAGAGCAAGTGCAACAATTTTTTCTTTTGCAAAGAGCAACAAAAAATGACATGGAAGTTTTGAAGAAAGGCATGGAAACTAAGATGGATGGTTTGAAGAAAGGCATGGAATATAAGATGGATGGTTTGAAGAATGGCATGGAATCTAAGATAGATGGCATGGAAGCTGTCATGGAATCTAAGATGGATGACATGGAAGCTAAGATCGATGAGAAAATGGAAAACATGAAGAATGATCTAAAATTAGACATAGAAGGTTTTACAAATTTGATACAAGAAATGTTTCCTAATGGTGAAAAGATAGTAAAGGAAACTCATGATGAGAACAAAATAAATGTTAATCATGATTTCATAAAATCTAATCTTGGCGGGAAGAACCACCATATTCCAAAAATTGATATGAGGAAGTTTGATGGAAAGGATCTTGTAACATGGATACTACGGATGGAGCAATATTTTGATCTCCATAATGTGCAAAACACACAAAAGGTACGTGTTGCAACTTTACATTTAGAATAAAATACATTTGTATGGTATCGATGGCTTTGCTCCCGTAAAAAAATTGTCACTTGGTCAATTTTTACAAAGGAAATGATAGCACATTATGAGGATACAAAGAGAAACACCTTCTTTAGCCAATTGATAAATCTCAAACAAAAGGGTTTAGTGGGGGAGCACATTGAGGACTTCCAAAAATTGAATATAAGGGTAACTGATATTCCAGAGGAACACAGGATTGATCTCTTCATAGGCACTTTAAAGGATAGCATCCAACATGAAGTTCGCGTTCTGGAACCTGATTCATTGGAGAAGGCATTCAGGTTGGCAAGAAAAGTTGAATGTAAAATTATGGCGACAAGGAAGCCTACCACTCAATTCTATAAAGAAGGAAGTGTTGCTACGTCTAGATTTCCACAACCTACAAGGTTGACACCACAAAAATTGGAAGAAAATAGAGCAAAAGGGCTTTGCTACAGTTGTGATAGCAAATACACTAAAGGTCATAAGTGTGCTGAGAAGAAATTATTTTACATAGATTGTGAAGAGGAAGAAGAAAATGAACAAGAAGAGGATATACACCGGGAACCAACCCTAGAAGAGGAAGAAATGAGTCTGACCATATCGTGTAATGCATTGGCAGGAATTACCACTCCTCAAACTCTCAAGATAGAAGGACATATCAAGAAGAAAAAAGTAATAGTGTTGATTGATTCAGGTAGTACCCATAATTTTATTCATTGTAAGGTAGCCAAGGAATTGAATTGTTTCCTATACCCAGCACTAGAATGTCAAGTGATGGTTGCAAATGGGGGAACTATAAATTGCTCTAGAAAATGCCATAATATCATGCTAACCATGGGGAAATATGTATTAAATATTCCAATGCTTTCCATTCCTATGGGAGGTGCTGATGTTGTACTAGGAGTACAATGGTTACAATCTTTAAGGACGGTAGCTTTTAATTTTCAAGAAATTTTCTTGAAATTTTTTTCAGAAGGAAAGGAAGTCGAATTACGGGGTATTGCAGGGAAGCTGGGAAAGATAATAAGCTCCAATGTCATGAAAAAGCTTCTAAAGAAATAACAATGAGGCATAATTGCACAATTATGCTCACTAGAAGTTCCAACATCAAAATCATCTATTTCTACAGATCTCCAAAAAGTCTTGGACAATCATTCCAAGGTTTTTGAAACTCCCAAAGGACTTCCACCTATTCGTGATCATGACCATGCTATTCATTTGATTCCAGGAGGTGTTCCTCCAAACATCGGGCCTTATAGATATCCTTATGTCCAAAAGAGTGAAATTGAACGTATGATTGCAGAAATGTTAGAGGCGGGTATAATTCAACCTAGTCAAAGTTCTTTCTCTGCTCCTGTAGTATTGGTACACAAGAAGGATGGATCATGGCGCATGTGTCAGGATTATAGGGAGATCAATAAGCTCACCATTAAAGATAAATTTCCCATTCCTGTGATTGATGAATTATTGGATGAATTACATGGAGCAATTTATTTTACCAAATTGGATCTTCGTTCAGGGTATCATCAAATTAGAATGAAGACTGAAGATATTATGAAAACAGTGTTTCAAACTCATGAGGGTCATTATGAATTTTCGGTCATGCCTTTTGGCCTTACCAATGCACCTTCTACATTTCAAGGGTTGATGAATTCCATTTTCAAACCCTTCCTTAGAAAATTTGTGCTAGTATTTTTTGATGATATACTAATCTACACCAGGTCTTGGAAGGATCATGTTGAACATGTTGACAGGGTGCTCAAACTATTGTAGGAGAAACAATTATATGCAAAAACATCCAAATGTTTCTTTGGAGTACAAGAGGTGGAATATCTGGGTCATATTGTATCTCACAAGGGTGTTAAGGTAGACCCTAACAAAATTAAATCCATTAACGAATGGAAAGTCCCCACAACCATAAAATAGTTGCAAGGATTTCTTGGGTTAACAGGGTATTATCGAAAGTTTGTTAAGAATTATGGGAGAATAGCAGCACCTATAACAACATTATTGAAGAAAGATGCATTTTCATGGACTCCAGAAGAAACTAAGGCCTTTGAACATCTTAAAGAGGCAATGTTCCTAGCACCAGTCTTAGCTACGCCAGACTTCACAAAAACATTTATTGTGGAATTTGATGCCTCAAGAAATGGAATTGGTGTTGTTTTAATGCAAGAAGGAAGACCCATTACTTTTGAAAGTCGTCCAATCAAAGGAAAGTATTTACAAAAACATATTTATGAGAAGGAATTGTTAGCAATACTACATGCACTAAAGAAATGGAGAACTTACCTAATGGAAAGACACTTCAAGGTAAAAACTGATGATGATAGTCTTAAACACTTTTTGGAACAAAGACTATCTTCAGAAGAGCATCAAAAATGGGTCACAAAGATGTTGGGTTATGACTTTGAAATAATCTACAAAAAAAGGGAAGTTAAATGTTGTTGGAGATGCACTCTCATGAAAGAGCGAAGAGGTGGAAGCATTTCTTTGTGCCATTTCTATTATCCAACCAGATTGGATAACAAAAGCAAGAGATGAATGGAAGAAGGACGAAGAAGTGTGGACACTCATTCAAAAGTTGCAGCAAGATCCTAGTACATCTGATACATTTAGTTGGAAAAATGATTCCTTATGGTACAAAGATTGCTTATATCTTTGTAAGAATTCCCAACTAAAACAAAAGATTCTTTTGGAATTGCACACTTCTCCTTTAGGATGACACTCAAGATTTTAAAAAACTTACCACAGGGTGAAGAAAGATTTTTTTGGGGATGGCCTTAAATCTGATATTCAAAAGTTTGTGGTGGAATTTTTGGTTTTCCAGCAGAATAAATTTGATACAATTAAGACCATGGGTCTTCTACAACCTTTATCCATTCCAAGTCAATGTTGGGAGGAGATTTCAATGGATTTTATCACAAGTTTACCTAAGTTCGAAGGAAAGAGTGTCATCATGGTGGTAGTTGATAGACTTACCAAGTATGCACACATTTGTGCATTATCTCATCCATTTAAAGCAAGTACAGTTTCTATTACATTTATGGACACAATTCAAAAGCTACATGGAAGCCCAAGGGTTATTGTGAGCGACGGAGATCCCATTTTTACTGGAAATTTTTGGACGGAGTTATTTTCTTGTTTGGGTACTCAATTAGCTCATAGCTCATCTTATCATCCTCAATCTGATGGTCAAACTGAGGTAGTAAATAAATGTTTGGAAGGATATCTTCGTTGTTTTGTATCTGATAAACAAACACAATGGGTCAAGTGGTTACCTCTCGCTGAATGGTGGTATAACACTTCCTTCCATAATGTAGCAAAAATGACCCCATTTATGGCACTTTATGGATATCATCCACCATCCATCACATCATCTTTAAGAGAAAATTTGAAGGTTCAAGCAGTGGAAGATCACATCGAGTATCAACAAGAAGTTCTCCAACTCTTAAAGGATAACCTGAATTTGGCACAAAATCAAATGAAACAACAGGCAGATCAACATCGCAGCGAGAGAAGTTTTGATGTAGGAGATTGGGTATTTCTACGGCTACAACCATACAAACAAATGTCCCTCAAGCAAGCAAAGAAGGATAATAAATTATCGCCAAAGTACTATGGTCCTTACAAGGTGTTGCAAAAGATTGGTACTATGGCATACAAATTGGAGCTTCCTGCTTCTTCGCGAGTACATCCAGTTTTCCATGTTTCATGCTTAAAGAAGGTTATAGGTGAAAATCTTCCGGTTCAAACAATATTGCCAAAACTTGATGAGGAAGGAAAAATCATATTGGAATCTAAAGCAGTCATGGAAACAAGAACTCGACAGCTACGGAATCGATCAATTTCAGAGTATCTCATCAAGTGGAAGAACTTACCCACTGAAGATTCTACATGGGAGGATGAGAATTTTATACAGAAGCACCCAGAGCTACTCAAGCGTTGAGGAAAACACTTTTTTGAAGGAGATGGGCATGTTAGGTCCCTATATTACTAGTATAGTCCCTTATTGTTGTTAGTGTAACCCCCTTATTGTTATTATTGTACCCTTGTAACCCCCATATTGTTATTATTGTGCCCTTAAATTATTATTGTTAGGTCGGCTAGGGTTACATTGTGGCCCCATGGACTCCTATATATAGAAAGGAGGTTTTGTAATTTGAATCATCCAAGAATTTTTCATTCATGTAATGTATTGGAGGTTGCCCCCTCAAAGTGGCTTATTTCTAAGGTGTTGATATCTCTTTTCTTCTCTTTTTGGAGCTAGTTTCACATCACATTCTAAGTTTTTCTTTTACTTACCTTATGTGAAAGTTATGTATAAGTGGGAAACATAGTTATGTAGGATATTTTTTAGACATGATGCAAGGTTATATACTAAGGTTAGGAATTGTCCAATCATGTCCCTTTTAAAATTTCATTATCAAGAGTGTAATTAGTTTGGCCTGGGAGTGCATATTTGTTCCGGATATGATCACTAGAAGATATGATCAATTGTGTAACAACCCTAGTCAAAATCCATGTAATAAAGTTAATAAAGGTAAAATAATAACCATGGTCATGGGACACGTATTCCAAGTTGAATGTTGGGAAAAAAAATAGTGATGTGGATCATTGGTGATTAATCAATGGCTAAGGAAATTGCAAAAGGCAATGGAAAAGGCTTTCGAATGGAAAAGTGCCATTAATTTATGAAAATAATGGAAAATAGGAGAAAATGAAGGTGAAAGGTCACAGGTTGCATGCGAGGAGGAAAATGAAAGAAAATAATAGAAAATGAAGAAAATAGAGGCCTCATTGGTTAAAAGGGCTTCTGAGGATCAATTCACAGCTTTGGATCAGTTCCTATTTGGATCTCTCATTCTATTCTCTATCTCTCTCATACTCTTGAACACTTTGAATTTTCTTGGAGCACTCTTAGAGGAGTGTGACATACTTGGGATTTGGAGAAAGAAGGAAAATGAAGAGTAGGAAAGTGCAAGAGGACATTGGGATCAACAACTATAACGGGTTTTTCTTGCAGGTTCAAAGTTGCATGTATGATTTACTTTCCAATTTTGGCATGCATGGCATATGCATGTGATTTCTTAGTTATGATTTTTCATTGGCATGGAGGATTGCCAAGATTGATAATGGTTTTGCCTAGCCTTTCCATTTCCTAGATATCCATGTTGTTGTGGGTATACTTTTGTTTTCTAGTTGGTTCTCATGTTCCTTTGGTTATGGGTTGAGGTAATATTTACTCGAAGTCTTGGTTGGACAAACACTCTGGAAGCCCTTGGTGGGTTGAGTTACTAGTCCTAGAAGCCCTGGTTGGACAAACACTCTAGAAGAATGATAATAATTATGGTTTGAGTTACTAGTCTTGGAAGCCCTGGATGGAACAAACGCTCTGGATCCCTTGACAACTTGGGTAGAGACCAACCTAGTGATGGTTAGTGATATTCAACCGTGAGGTGGAATCACTGGTTGGGGGTTGAGGTGGTTTGGCCTCTGGAAGCCCTGGTTTGGTTTTATATGGTTTATTCCATGATATCCCACATTCATGTTTGGAATATGGCACAAGGGTGAATGGGTGAAAGAAATATTTGGTTCAGCCTAGTCCATGGTCGGGTGGTACGTGGAAGTCCCAGACCTGGTTGCATTTTACACATGATAATAAGAGCTCTTTCCCTCTTGTATTTGATGGGTAAATATACTTGTTCATGTGTGGTTTTATGGTTGTTATATCATTTTTATTTCTATTGGTTATATTTTGGTTATGAGTATATTTTATGAAAAACTTGGTGCATCGATCTCATCATGTTTTGATTAGAAAATAAAATAACAATGAAAATATGACCTAATAGATTATAATGAAGATATTTTGGTAAGGCATCAATGATTCTTATCGATTCTCAGATAAGTATGACACCCCTATGCTTATATTTGTTGTTATGACCTGTATATTTCATATTTGTGACATGGTTGACAAAATGTTTGGCATGGCTAGTAGGTGTCAGATCAATTCCTTGATCAAATTTTTTCATTAGTAACCTTGTTTTAGTGTTATTTATCATTTTCGAGAGTTTCATGAAGTTTTGAGAAGTGCCTTGAGACCTAGCCCTAAAAACATTTCTCAGAATCTGGGGTCTCTAGAAAAGAACTACCTAGAAAATTCCATAGTTGTTGTCATGCCTTATTATGGGAGCGAATAGAAGGCCTCATTCGCACGCATGGATTTTCATGGGAGCGGCTGAGGGTCTAGGTTAGTGAAATGGAAAGTCTTGTCAAGGGTTGATCACTTGGAAGGGTTGGTTGGCTTCTGAAGGTTCTATAGCATGTGTGGAAGGCCATATTGGTTGTGTCATATCAGTTCCACTTAATTGTACTTGGGGATTTGAATCACATCATAATAGCCTCTCGTCACATGTTTTCCCTGGCGGAATGGTTAACTTGGGTAAATGTGGGAGGAGGAAGTTATAGAGTGGTATTAGAGCATGGTTCACCCCTTGGACTAGATGGGTAGTGTGTTGGTCATGCATACATGTCAGTTGCATATGTGTTCTTGCTTGTGGTATATGTTCTTGTGGTGTATGCATGGTGGTGTTCATGGTTGCAGTCGTGTCGCCATGTGAAATCTAATAGTGTGTATGTTGGATGTGTTATCATGATTATATGTTGGCTATGTAATGGTTATGCATGTCAGTGTTTGTATGTATTGTGCATGTACGTGTGTCATACATATTTTTTTATGCATGAATTGTGTCCAGTTGGTGTGTGGTTGTGGCATCATGCATGGTAAATGAATGAGGATTGAGATGATGTATATATACTATTATGATTGTGATTATACATTTATTGTGCTAACTCGATTGGTCTTGCAGACAAGATATCCTCCCCGGACTAAGCTAAGGTATGTTGGGTTGTTTATGATGTAGTTTAGATGATATAGTATGCCTTATAGGAAGAGAAGAAAAAATATGGCTAATGGAATGGTAGACTATAGTTCACAAGATTCTCCCTATGGATCAAATGACAAGCATGGTGATGAATACTCCCCTCACATAGTAGACACTTTGAGAATTTTAAAGGCATAAATAAGGAATTGCAAAGCAGACAATGACATAATCTATTGAAGAAATCTCTGGATTATCCACAGTGTTAAAAAACATTGGTCGGCATTTCGAATCCCAATGGGGATCCATCTTCAAGACAATATTTCTAATGAATAATGAAAGAAGAACAGAAGGTCGGGTTTTATATAGTGATAAAGAGAGAAATTTATTAATTTATTTAATAAATTTATTAATTTATTTAGTAAATAAATAGTTTATAAATTTTAATAAATTATGTTAAAATTTTATTAAAAAATTATATGATATCTTATATTTATTAATTTAATAATATTATTAATTTAATTTTATATTAATAAATAACTAATCTATTCTAATGAATGTTATTCTAATAAATATGAATTTTTATAAATAAATAAAAAATAAGATATTTGTTATCTGGAAAATTATCGAATCAAGATTGAAACAAGGGCAGTAGACCTCCATTTTCTCAAAGAATGTCGTGAGTGTAATATTATCCCAGCCTTCGCTCATATTAAACCTATTTTCCACCTTTGCATATACAGTAGATATTTTTTATAGCTTAGTTTTAATCTAATTCGTGGTGAAATTAGATGGATTCATGCTGCATTGGACAAGCTTGGGCGCTCTACTCTGTCTTTGCATTTAAAGCTTGCTAATTCAATTAATCTTGAACCCTAGAGAACCATCAATGCAAGAGCTTCTCTTAGAGCTCAGAGGGAGGGTTAGCTGGCTCATGATAGGCATTCTAGAAATCTTGTTAAATTCAAGAAGATGGCTCTCAACAAGAGTTGGGTGTGGATTACTGATGATCCTCAATCATCCAGAAGATTCTCGAGGCTTTCTAGCTCTGTTAATAAGCCATGTGTGTTTTCTCATTGTGTTGATGGGTTCAGCTCCGAGGAAAACCGTAGATCTGTTAGTAATTCGATGTCAGCAGGAAGGGATTTGCTGCTGTCTGGAAGTGTCCATAATACAAATGGGTACTCTCAGTCGGCAGGGACGCATTCGCAGAAATATTATGAACACGAGAAAGATTTTCTGTTGTCTGGAAATGTCCAAAATTATGTTGGGTATTTGCGTTCAGCAGAGTCTTCAAACGGTGCAGGATCTATTTTATTAATTAACCAGGTCAACGAGTCTTTTGATGTTGGAGTTGTGAGTAAATCAGTTAATACAGTTGTTTGTCCCTCAGGAAGATCTGTGTTTTCCTACAGCCTTAATGAGCTGCTCAAACTCAGAGACTGTGTTGCCTCTGCAAAGTCACCTCTTCCTTTTTTTGTGTCATTGAGCCTGCGTGATTACAGAGGAACTCTAGCCATGTCCGTGATTCCGTCTTCAATGTTGGATGGTATAGGAATGGGGAAATTGTTGAGCTATATGTTCGAAGGAACCAGGACCATGTCCCTTGGCTCTCAAGTCGGCTCGCCAATTGGGCCGGACGGGTTTAATTCAGTCAACCCTAATCTTCCCATTGAGAAGGGGTTAGAGAGTCTTCATGATGCTAGTTTCTGCGAAATTTTTTGAGAAATTTTGAATGAAGTTAATCCTACCTCTAACCTCGTAGAATGATCTACTCATTAGAACGGTTTTCTGGGTAACAACCGTGATGAGACAGGGTCAAAGAGTCCTCATGTTGCTGGTTTCCATGGAATTTTTGGAGAGTGGTTGAAGTTAACCCTACCTCTAACCACATAGGCAGCCCTTCTCATGAGCACGGTTTGTTTGTTAACAACCGTGATGATCGTGATGGTCATGGTCCCCAGTTGGGTTCATTCTCTAAGGAAGATAAAGATGATCCTTTATCTAGTTGTGATAGGAGTATTGATAAGAGGCTTGATAAAAAGCACAATAATGTGTGCCTAAAAAATAATTTATCGAGCATGGTGGGCAGCAGATTAGGGAGTGTGGAGGAGGGGACTCTTATAAGGAGTCACTTTAATTATGATTCTAGTGGAACCATTCACAAGAAGGTTGTGAACTTATTCTCAATGGAGTTAAGTCAAGATTCTCTTAGGATTCTCAGCAAAGGTTTAGGATTTGTTTTTTCTCCTAAAATCATTCCAAATGAGAGCATTCTCTGTAGAATTGAAGAAGTCATTCAGATTTTACCTTTGGATGATAAAGAAGCACTCAGACAAGAATTATCCCTTACTCTAAGGAAATCAAGAGCCTCTAAGAGTAACCTCAGCAAGGATGAGATGAATGCTTTCAAAACCCTTCGCGTCAATGATGAAATTATTGTCCTTAAGGCAGAAAAGGGAGGAGTAGTAGTCATTTTAGATAAGGTTAACTATATTAGAAAAATTAATGAGCATCTTGATTGTAGCAGCTACAAGAAGCTCAAGTCCAACCCTTTTCCAAAGGTTTTAAGAGAATTCAAGAAGGCAATATCGAACTCTCATCTCAATGACAAGTTAAAAAAGAAGTTTACCCCCTCTTGTAAGGTCATTCGACCAAGAATTTATGGGCTACCCAAGATTCATAAAGATGGTGTTCCCCTTAGACTGATTATTAATACCATTTTATCCTCCACCTATGAATTGGTGAAATATGTTGCCAAAATTCTTAAGCCTCTCATTGGGAACATTGATTCCTTCATTAAGGACTCCAGTGATTTCGTTAGACTTATTAAGGAGGAAAGGGTGGAGGAGAACGACATCTTCATAAGCTTTGATGTAGTTTCATTGTTCACCAAGATTCCATTTGATGAAGCAGTTTGGGTTATTAATGAGGTTACAAATCCAGAAACTGCTAAGCTTGTGGAAATTTGCTTTAGATTCGCCTTCTTCAGCTTCCAAAGAGAGTTCTATGAGCAGGTATCAGGTGTCGCAATGGGATCATCACTCTCACCTATTGTCGCCAACTTATTTATGGAGCACTTTGAGAAGAAAGCCCTTGCCTCTTTCCCCTTAAGTCTAGCTTGGTGGAAAATATTTGTAGATGACACCAACATAAAATGGACACATGGTAGGGAAAATCTCGAGAAATTCTTTAATCACCTCAACTCAATTTCCTCTGAGATTAAGTTTACTATGGAGATTGAAGAAAACATGAGCATTCCTTTCTTCGATGTCCTTGTTACCAAATAGGAGGATGGAACATTGGGGCATCAGGTGTTTAGGAAGAAAACCCATACTGACAGCTATCTTCATGCTGAGTATTACCATCGTCATGCTCAGAATTTTTGGTGTTCTTAACAATCTTGCAGTAAGAGCCCTGAGGATATCCAATGAGGAACACCTGAAGGATGAAATCACTCACTTGACAGTTTTTTCGGGGGTATAGTTTATAAAGAGACAAAGATCAAAAGAGCCATAAGAAGATTTGAGGGTTCATTCATATCCAAGAAGTGCCAAGGATCTCAAGAAAGTTGTGGTAGGGTTTTTCTACCATACATTAAGAGTGTTACAGATAAGATTGCAAAGGTTTTGGGAAGGAATGACATTTTCGCACAATTTTCAGCAGCAGGAACTATCAGACAAAAGATGAGGTCAGTTAAAGATAGTATTAGTCCCGAGCAGCTTAAAGGTGTTTACAAGATTGATTGTTCATGTGGGAAAAGTTATATTGGTGAAACCGGATTCTCTCTTCAAAAGCGTCTTAAAGAGCATGGTGTTGATATTAAACATGAGCGATCTCGCACCTCGGCCCTTGCTGATCACTCCTCGAAAACTAAGCATCATTTGCATCTTGAGGATGCTAAAATCATTGCTAGGGAGGAACACTATCATAGAAGAAAAATTAGAGAAGCACTTGAGATTATAAAACACCCACATAACATTAACAGAGATTGAGGATATAAGATCAGTGACAGTTGGCGACCTCTAATTCAACTTATGTGCCCTTAGGGTTCATCCTCATCCAAGGTACAGTATCACAGGTTTGCTTCACTTCCTTATAATAATCTTTTAAGGGTTGATTAGTGCTAACAACTATTTGAATTAGTTACTTTTAATAATTATCCTTATTAATTAATTTTTATTTTTATTAATAAAAATTAATTAATTAATAATTATTATTATTATTAGTATCTATAGTTTTTAAAATTTTATTAAATTATAATTAAAAATAATAATTATAATTATAATTAATCTTTCAAATTTATTATAATATCATATTAATTAGGATTAAATTAAAAAAAAATTATATAAAATTAATTAATAATAGTTATAAATAATAAAACTTAGTTTTATTAACATTTATTTACTATTTGAATAAATATTTGTTAATATTTATTATTATTTTTTACTAATTTTGTTAATATTTCTAATAATTATTATTATTATTATTGAGGATATTATTATATATATTATCACTAAATTAAAGATTAAGAATTAACTCTTATTTTATTTAATTAGATAATTTAAACTAGTAATGGTTATAATTTCGAGAAAAAATTAAAATTTGTTTAGTAACATTTAAGTTTTATCAATTATCACTAATTAATTAATAATTTATGAGTTATTAGAAAAAAATTATAATTTATAATAGAAAATTTTAAAATTAAGCTGGCTGTGCATTGATGTGTTATTTATGTTCAGGGCTCAACCAATGAATGATTGTGTAGTTCGACGACTTATATGTGATCGGAGGAAAGTGGTTCTGAACTGCGATACAGAGGGGGTCTGAATTATGAGAAGGGAGGTGGTTATCAATTAAAATTTGTTTAGTAACATTTAGGTTTTATTATTATAAATTAAATTAAATTAATATTATTATTAAATTAATAAATATAGGATATCATATATATTTTTAAAATTTTAACGTAATTTATTAAAATTTATAAATTATTTATTCACTAAATAAATTAATAAATTTATTAAATAAATTAATAGATTATTAATTAATTTGTTTTTGTTGGCTGTTTTTTCTTTTTATTACTATATAAACTTGATCTTGTGTTTTTCTTTCATTCTTCATTCAAAATCTTGTCCTGAAGATGGATCTCCATTGGAATTCGAAATGTTGATCAATGTTTTTTAACGTTGTGGATAATTTGGAGATTTCTTCAATAAATGATAACCACAGAAGCCTAAAAACCATAATGACATAATCGTTCAATCACAAGAGAGACTTTCTAGGAAACATGAGAAACAAGTAGAAGTCAATATCACTATTTGATTCTAAGTGGTCCCTGTCTCTGCAAGTTTTTCAGACTTGCAGAGACAAGGACCACTTAGAATCAACCATGTACAGGAGGATATGCTTACTCACATAAAAGCAATCAATAAGTCCAAAATATTCAAAATAATTAAAATTATAAATCTTGGATTAATTCCTACTTATCTATTATAGAATGTGATTGTTCTTCAAACTTTGGAGTTTGTTTAAGTCTAGTTGATTGAAAGATTTTCTCCAACTAATTAAAGTTCTAGATTAATGTGTGGTTAAGATATTCACTCAACCAAAATAATTGAGTGTCTAAAATAAACCCACTATTCTTCATGTATTAATATTCTATCATTCTCATTATTTTCAGAGTATGTGTGAGACAATATACATTAAGGCTTCAAGCCTTTTCCTCCATATCTCTGGTGTCTCAGTTTTTTTTGTTATTTTTTAACATTCTTTATTTGGTATCAGAGATGGAGAATCCTCTTGTCTCGTTTGTGTAGAGATATAAGCACACTTGTAAAGAATTGTGAGAGCCTGTGCTGAGGAAGTGGATTTGTAGGCATATCTATGAGTTGAATACCTATGTGGGCGTGTGTTATCAGAAGTTTTTTTAAGTTGAAAGTGATGGCGAGACTTTCCCTAGTAACCATATAAATGTAGATACAAGACAGTGATGTTCAATATTAGCCCCTGTTAGATCTGATTAGAAATTATATCGACCTTTTTGCAAGAAGCAGCGATTCCTCTCTCTTCTCAAGGGACTGTGGAGTCGGGGAGATGTCGACTGATTTATCTCTCTTTCTTACGGGCTCATTGAAATTTTAATGGAGCGTCGGTCTTGGGCATACGCGTTCTGAATCTGAAGAGTGATTGGGTCATTTGATTCAGCTCTGGATTTGGAGAGGAGGTAATACTGGGATACCTAGTTGCAATCGCAGTGGGAGGCTGCAGATCTTAATCTACAAGAGCCTGCATCATTGTGAATTGGTGATTAAAGCATCTTAGAGAGAATTTGTGTCGATTGTGCAGAGTTGGAGGATTGGCTATTAGCGATTCTGCGGAAAATTCCAAGGGTGCGTATTCCAGTAAAGAACCCAGAAGAAAAATAACACAGTGGAGATGGGCGATCCACTGATTTACATTTGGAATCAGTACTTCAGTTCTGGAAACAACATAGTTAAAACCCTGATCATTGTGGAATTTCTATAGGGATCTATCTGCTTATGGCTCAATTACTGACTCAATTCATGTCGATAATTAAGACAGTTAAGAACGTTTTTCTTCTGAAGAGATTCAATGTCGAGTGCATCCATGAAGTCCCCGTATACACAACCAGTGTAAACAATAGGTCTAGATGAGTTCACCAACTTTCTCTCACTGGCCTAAACATCTTCTTCTGAAACCTTCCGCTTCCTTCTCTTTGTCGACCCTTAGAACCATCATAGGCTCCTGTCGGCCGACGCTACGAATACGCCGACGAGAGAGCTCGGAGAACAAAATCATTCCCTCGATCGATGTTGCTATACTCCAGAAGGGAAACGTAGGCTTCATACATTCTGCATCTTGAACGGAATGACAAATTAGATGTTTATTAATGTTCGCAAGCTGGATTTCTGGCGTCGAAGCTCGAATACCCCTTCGGCAGTCCGAAAGGTAAGATTGAAATAATTTGCGCATTAGCCAATCAACTCTCTCCATCTTCATCTGGCCTTGTTTCCCAGCTACTTCCGGAAAGTAAGTTACACAGTGTAAATTTGCGGAATAAGGTTTCGAGTTTCATATATTTCTCTGCAGACAGGATCTGCCTGCTATTCACATACTTCACCAAGCCTGAGTCCATACCAGAAAGTTATCCGTTCATCGATTTTCGAGGTGAACGAAAGTAAATATTAGTTTCTTTTTATATCGGCTTCTATCGTGGCACCAGTGACAATTGCATCATCAATGGACGACGTGGATAGCGTGTCTGTCATATTTTGCAGTTGTGTGCATCCATTGAAGAGAACAATTTGTTGTAGAGAATCGCCTTGGTTTAATACAAAAGATTTAATGTCTGTCATATTTTGCAGTTGTGTGCATCCATTGAAGAGAACAATTTGTTGTAGAGAATCGCCTTGGTTTAATACAAAAGATTTAATACCCTTTCCATAGACATTAAAGTATCGCATCGACGCCCTAGCTACATCAGGTAAGCGTAGTCTGTAGAACTTGAACCCCGATTCATAGCTCTCTGGCTCAAATCGATCATACCCGCCTGGATCCTTCCCTTCTTCAAATCCCTCTTTCCTGGATCCACAAAGGTTGACTTTTCTTAGTTGTTCTTTCAAAATGCAATCATATCTTTCAGATAACCCACCATCAACTGCACCGAACTTGAGCAGAGAGTGGTTCTAAAGACCCTGCACCAGCAGCGTTTGCATAACACATATTGACTCACCAAGGTTATGTGGGTGGCATAAATTATTTTATGAGGAAATGTTAAAAAGTAACTCTAAAAGGTCATATTTGTGAAAGGAGTAATAAGGAGTTTTTCTATTTTAAATTTTGTAATTTGGAGTAATAAGGTGTTACTACGTCATTTGTAATTTTTTGATTGGTCATAAAAGTCTTAAAATTATTTGCAATAAGGAGGGCATATTTTGTATGTGGAGTAATAAGTGATTTTTTTTGTAATTTTTGGAGTGATAAGGTTGAATTTTGATGGGTTTTAAAAGTAATTTTGATAAGTTGAGTGAAATTTATGTTGGAACAAAAAGGGTACATTTTTGGTTGAACTCGACATCCAAGCCTTGATTAAATTATTAAGTCAAATTGATAACGAGTCAAGTGTATGTTAGGTGATTAAATCATTTTAAAAAATATCTTAGGTGCAACACCCTCATCCTATTGAAGCAAAATCAAGCGAGCATGAAAGCAAGCGAGCGTGATTTCAAGCATTCAATTGTTAAAACAAGTTCAGGCGAGCATGAAAATCACACAATCTTAAAAGCAAGCGAGCATGTTAAAGACCAAAATGGGTAAAGGAGGAAAACATATTCAAAGTGAAGAACTACAAATCAAAGAATTGCAAGAGTGTAATCATGAATTGCAAAAAGAAATTGAAATGTTTGAGTGGAAGTTAAAGCAAAATCAAAACTTAATCAATCAAATGACAAACACATTAGAAGTAACAAAATATTTTCAAATTGAGCTATATATGAAAAAACAACTCATTAATGCACTCCATGTTAAATTAAGTGAAAAACAAGAACTACTTGATGCACGATGCACAGAAAATATAGATGCAGTGTATGACAAAAAATACCTCATGTAAACAACAAATGCAAGGTTTGAAACAAATGACCTCATTCAACATGTTGATAAAAGTTGTGCCACAAATGATCTAATCCACCAAATTGGCGAAAGTTGTGACAAAAATGATCTCATCCAGCAAGTTGTGCTACTAAATGATGCAACTAGTAGTACCAAAGAACTAATTGACAAGTTTGATGCAACATGTGATACAGATGAATTGTTAATAGAGATGATTGATTCTCAATGTGATACAAATGACTTAATGAATCCAACACATAATATCAGCAGCAGTAGCAAGTGTGAAGAACAACCAGAAAAATGATCTTTCTAAGAAGGTGATCAAACCTTGGGAACAAATTTCTTTCAACAAAGATCGACATGGCCTAGGATACAAAAAAGAAAACACTTTGTATGTTCCATATTTCTTAAAACCAGTTCAGTTTGTAAGCACAGGTTTTATCAAAAATTCCCAGAATCTCGTTAAGTGTAACCATTGTAAGAGAAATGGTCATATGGAGAGTAAATGTTTCAACCTCCATCCTTGCCACCATTGTGGAAACAAAAATCATCTATCTGAGAAATGTTGAATGCAGACTAAAGTGATAGTTAATTATGGCTGGATAACCCTTGGAGATTGAATTTAGAAATGAAGAAACTGCATATGTCCTATAATCTACTCAAGACAAAGGTAAAGATAACTTTTCATAAAGAAATAAAAATAGAAACTCTCTTACACCTTAAGGAGGGGTGTTCAAAAATAAAATGCATATGATTGTCTCTCCTTCTAGCTGACAAAGGGGGGAAATGATAATGGAATTGAAGGTGGTTTTCAAACTAAAAGTTTTGACAACATCACAAAATCTGTCTGTGGAAGGCATCATCACAGCAACCAATGGGAATCAACAAATCATTCAGTGGACATCAATAAATCAACCACTGGGCATCATCAAAAGCAGCCAATGGGCAGTTTCGACAACATCAACAAATCGGTCAGTGGGCATCGTCAAATTTTCCAGTGGGAAAGTGATTGGGAATCTGAACTTCAACAAATTCGCCATTGGGTATCATCAACATTTTGTTAGTGGACAAGCGATTGGGATATTGATTAAGAGCATTTGCGGACATTATTTTGTTCACTTTGATGGTCATTGAACCAAGAAAAGAATATTTGATCCTTTTTCATTATAGCTTGAAATTTGATAGAGTTTTCAAAAAACTTTCAGGGATGTATCTAACTTGCAGTTGATTCACGTTTCTTGGTTTTCTCTCTTCATAGTGGAGTTTTTGGCATCTAGTTTTGGCATTTTTTCAGGAAATTTTTCATTAAGGATCAACTCAACGGTTTCAACATGAGGACTTGGAGATTGTACCAAGTTCTTACTTTGGACTTATGATTGAGGGGGGGAATTTTGCCTCACTCACATAAAAACAATCACTAAGTCCAAAATATTCAAAATAATTAAAATTATAAATCTTGGATTAATTGCTATTTATCTATTATAGAATGTGACAGTTCCTCAAACTTGGGAGTTTGTTTAGGTCTAGTTGGTTGAAACATTATCTCCAACTAGTTAGGCTCCTAGATAAGTGTGTGTTTGAGATATTCACTCAACCAAAGTGATTGACTGTCTAAGATAGACGCACTATCTTAAGGCATACTCTTGATGTATTAATTTTGTATCATTCTCATTATTTTGTAGTGAGTATGTGTGAGACAATATACATTAAGGCTTCAAGATTTTTCTCCATGTCTTTGATGTCTCTTTCTCATGATTTTATTTTTTTTATTAGTTTTTAATATCTTTTAGGATATGACTAATGGGGCATATGGCAGTCGATCTCATGGGGATCATAGGTTGGATATAGATGACATGATCGGAGATGGTAGGTTCATGGGTACACCAAATAGGATAGGTGATGGACATAGGCTCTATTATGGTTCTAGTTCTAACATGTATCATGATCATCATCGTTATCATCCTTACAGGAAGGATGAAAAGGGATATTTACTGGATGAGTTCAAGAAAGAAAAGACACCTACATTTGATGGGGAAATGAAGAAGTCATAGGATGTCAAAGCATGGTTTCTTGGGATGAATAAGTTCTTCATGTTGAATGATTACTCAACAAGCATGAAGGAAAGAATAACTACATTCAGTCTTAAAGGTAAACATGCAAATATTTTGTGGGAATATGTAAATAATGTCAAAGATATTCATAGATAGGAATTTACTTGGAGTGAGTTCGAGAGACTTTTTAGGAATAAGTACCTATCAGAGAGATACTATGACAACGGGGTGAATAAATTTTATGAGCTAAAGATAGGATCTATGACCGATGAGGAGTACACTAGAAGATTCTTGGAGTTATTGAGGTATGTGCCTTATCTTAAGGAGGAGAAGGACAAGATTCAAAGATTCATCAGTGGGTTGTCGGTAGCATTCAAAGACAAAATTGAGTTTGATGAGCCTAGATCATTGGAGGAGGTCATTCGAAAGATAAAGCATTGTTATGAGAAATCAAAGCACAGATCTGAGACTAAGCAGGATTGGAAAGGTAATGAAAAATATAAAGGGAAATGGGATAAGAAGCGAACAAGGCCTTGGGACACAGGTAAAAAAGATAATGCAGAGCCACATAAGAAGTTCAATGCATTTGACAGAGGACGGTAATTTCAGTTTGATGATCAAAACAAGGGTACATGTTAGAAGCATTTACAATGTTGGACTTGTGGAAAGAATCATCGCATGCAAAATTGTCCACAACATCAGTGTGGTAGACTGAAAACTTACAATGCTTAGGAGGAACATACAGTGGGGGATGTTGGACAAAGTATTCCTCGGATTTATGCAGCGTTGGATAACAGACAGGAAAATCATTAGGAATCTATCATTGACATGGATAGTAAGATTTGTGATAAAGTCATTTCTATTTTGAGTGACCCTGAATCTAATTATAGTTATGTTAACCCTGACTTGGTTGATAAGTGTGTTTTGAATAAAGAAGTGCATGCAGAGTCTTGGTTAGTGTAGTTAGATATAGGTACAAAGAAAAGAGTTCATCATTGGGTAAGAACTTGTGCATTTGAATTGCATGGTATGCCTACATCAACATATTTGAATGTGATTTTGTTGGGAGCATATAGTATGCTATTGGGTATGGGCTCTCTATATCTTCACAGGACTAAGGTAGATTTTTATGAAAAAGCTATTGAGTGCTTGGATGACAGTGGGGAATGAAGATTCTTGTGGGGTAAGAAGAAGGAAACATCTGTAAGAAAGGTGACATCTATGTAGGCCAAGCACAATCATAGGAAAGGGTGTGTGCTATTCGCAGTGCATATTTCCAATTATAAAGGTAAGGAGGATGAGGATACAGAGGTATTGAACAGATACCCAGTCCTACAACAGTTTTAGGATGTATTCCCGACAAATATTTCATGTGAAAATTTCTTAATCTTAATTACATAAATCTTACTGCAGAAATCCAGTTTACTTCTCCTACTTGTGTATTTAATTTAACAATTTATTTTCATAAATATTAATGAGAACATTAAAGTAAAAACGTTGCAGCCTACATAATTACAAAAATCGGAAACTGAAGAATAAGAACATTCAGACAAAGGACACACAAGATTTTTCGGACAAATGTCCCTAGAAAAACCCAATGCGGGAAAATTGGTGCAGAATCTCTTAAGGGTTTTTATTATTATGCATATTTATGAATACAAACTAGGGTGCCATAAATGGCTCATCCAATAGATAATTTCCTTGGTATAAGTACTGCTATCCGAAGACAGATATTATGGTTGATCCAGTGTCAGAATTAAGAACCCCATAGGTGCCTCTACAGTCCCCAATAAGCTCTGTAATGGAACTGTGTCACCCTTCCTAGTGGTTGTGCCACCCTTCTTCAATCTTATGAAAATGAGCTTGATCTGCCCCACAAAAACCCCTACGTTGAAGGCTTTGGCTTTGTGTAACCTTCTCATGTACTACATCACCCCTCTCGGTATGTGTCAGCCTCTATGTCAGATTTGCATGAGCCTAGCTGGGCCTGTGTCACCCTCACAAGGGATGCGTTGTCTCTCCTGGGTAGATCTACCTCTCTAAAATTATATTATCGGCCTTGGATCTAAAATCCTCCTACCAAACTACCCCTTGCTGCACTACAAGCTCACTCTGAAATTCTCAGCAAACTATACCCTAAAATTTTGACTTAGCTTAAGTGCTGACATTGTGTGTGTGTTCTCCAACTAACCCCAAGCATTCCTTTAATAATTTTCCAATTGACGAATAAATGGTTGTGATCTAATCTCTAACCAATGGCTAATATTAGAAAACACTTGATCCTTATTACTTAGAACATTCTCACCCACATGTCTAAATTAATTAACTTTAATTATTTAATTTCCCTAAGTTAGAATTAGGCTCTCCATTAAAATAATTAATTATTTGAATAACTTAAGCTTCGGGTGGAATTTCTCCAAACGATTTATGGGTCTTGGAGATCTCATGTGTTCTAGCCCTCCACAAAGTTTCGTATGTAGAGCACATATGATGCTACACAAAAATCAACACTCCCTCTTAGCGAGGAATGTGCTCTAACAACACTTCAACCTGAAGCATCACCCTAATCCATGGCATTGGTCCTTTGCGATGGTTGTTGCCTTTCATCTAATGCATTGTTGTCTTATGAACTCTTTCCCATGTCATTTCCACTAACACTGCCTCATCTATACTGCAGCTCCATCTCAAATGTTGCATCATGCTTCCCATAGCACTTGTTAGCTCAGGTATGTTAGTGATAAAAAATAACTCTTTCAGTTCTTTTCCATAAAATTATAGGTCAATTTTTTTTTACTTTTTCAAACAAGTTCTCAGAAAATAATTTTGGTCACTGAAGAGGTCTAGGTCAAGTATGTTGCTCCTTCAATTCATTCATCGCCACCATCATTGTCAAGGTCATCTCCATCATAATAATTTTTAAGGTCACAATTTCCATCATCATCATTTAAAGGGTCTAGGGTTATGTCACTCCACCTCATATAGGTCATTGTCTAGGTTCATCTCTGCCTTTGAAAAATATTCAAATTTTCACTTAAAACAAGGCATCAACCCTCCATTCCAGTCATAAAACCCTAAGGAAGGAGCTAGCATGTTTAGGAGATGAATTAAAGACCACCTGTCTTGTTTCATATGGTCCAAGTTTAAAAAAATTTCAAAGTAACTCCATTTTGTCCCATTGTCTCATGAAAAGAACAAATTATGTCCTTATGTCTCATTAAAGGACCAAAAAATTCATTTTAACTATCAAAGCTTCAAAAGAGGTCAACTTTGACCTACTATCCTAGTCAAAGACAAAGGGATCATTTCTAGTTTTCAAAGACTACTTATCTTATTTTGAAAAGGTCATATCCAAAATGTGAAATTTTAAGTCTCAGAGAAAAAAAAAAAAAAACGAAAAAAAAAGTCTTATTGTCTAAAAAAGAAAGGAAAATTTTGTCTTGTTGTCTCATTTCACATGTGCATAAATTAATTTTAAAGGTCAAAGAGTTTAAAGAGGTTCATTCTATCCTCTTATCTCATTTGAAGGTGCAAACATTCATTTCCATGTGCAAAAAGGTCAAAAAATTCATTTTAAGTGTCAAAAGGTAAAGGGTCATCTCAAAGTTTATAAAAGGCAAAAAGGTAACTTCATTTGACTCATTATTACCCTTTTGATGAGTAGAAGAGTAGCTCTCCACCTCATTTTCCCTCCATGGTGTCTAAACTCCAAATTTCAATGCTCAAATCCTATTAAAAATCCTTTTTCCATCCTTTGAAGCCATGGTGTTACACTTTTGAACCCTTTTGTTATGCTTTTGGATCGAATTGTTATGTTTCTGGGCATGGTGTTACGTTTCTAGGAGATGTTGCGCAACCTTTGTTACACTTTTTGAGCGATGTGCAGGTGTTGTGCAAAAATGTTGTTACATTTTTTAAACTTTGTTGTTACGCTTTTTCCTCCACGTTGTTACACTCCTGTAGCTTCGTGTTACGCTTTTGTAAAGAAGCATTTTGTGGTTTTTAATCTTGGGAAACCTCCAAACAACTCAAATCTCATGCTCCTTTACTTTGTGTAGCCTCCATACAAGGTAAGTATCCATTCTCATGTTGGTGTTTGGTTGAATTTTGAAGGTTTGAAACATTCATGCTCATTTTATTTTTATACATACTATCACTTTCCATACATATCAGAAATTATTATTATATATACTGTCACTTTCCTATCATCTACTCCACTACCCCTAACATGTCAAATGAAAAAAAACACTAATTCTAGCTTTTCCACAGTGAAAACCTTGGGATTTATTGTGTTTGCTAGACTTTGCTACCCTACACTCATCCATTTTCCCTCATTCCACTTTCACTGTGGAGTTAATATGCCATACTTTTCACTAAATTTTTATTAAAAAATTGTTAGCTCCATGACTCTTATTTCACCTTCTTAACCTAAAAACACTTTTACACTAGTTATTCTCACAGTCAAATTTGAGAATTTCCTGTGTTTTAAGAATTTTTCCACCCTATACTTATCCGTTTCTCCTCATTCCACTTTCACTATGGAGTTAATACATCACCCTTTTCACTAAATTTTTATTAGAATTTTTACTTATCTCCATAACCCTCATTTCATCTTATCAACTTACACTACCATTACACAAGCTATGCTTAGAGTCAAAATTGGGAATTTCTTGTGTTTTAGGCATTTTTACACCTTCATCACACTCATTTTCCCTCATTCCACCTACAACTTGAAGCTAACACACAATACAAACTACTCAGTTTTTTCTAGAAATTTTCTCAACTTCAAGACCCTTCATTTCATCCACTAAACTCATGCTTTCCTACACTCTATTTTTCCGTATTTCCATTCATTCACTCATTTCATTAACACTCTAGGGTTTTCATCATTCCAGTGACAAACACAATGGAAAGTGACAAGAAGAGCTTCAATGGAGGGTGCCACCTCAGGCTATAACCCTTCACCATGCATGAAATTAATGCTTCGTTATTGGCCAGAAGGTGCTTTCAGAAAGCTCAATGTTTGAGATTTGTGAAAGGCCTATGGAAGAGGGGTATCATCTTCAGTTGTCCAGCCTATTTGCAAAAAGCTACTATATGAGAAAGGTCACTATTGCAAGTATGGAGATAAGTCAATCATCTTACCTAATTGCTTCAGATATAGGTATCCCTTCTCATGGAGAGAAGTGGTTCAAAGGCATGGAGTTAGGTATTGAACACTACAAGAAATTTCTCAAGCCTCATGTTAGAGAGGAGCCAAAATATATTTTTCCTTTCAGACACCTCAGAAATAAGTATGCTCCTTTGATGATGTTCATAATGAAGTACTTCAGATGTGAAGGAATATTCTCCAGGTTGTATAGTTATCACATCGGGATTTTGATGCATTTTACCTCTGTCAAAAAACTTGATTTGCCACACTATTTGTAGAGTAGCTTGATTAAAATGAATGAGAAGGTTCAGAGTAGAAGAGAATATCACCACACTAGTATTTTTCATCATGGACTAATCAAGCTCATTGTGTTGCATCACTTGTCCTCCGTAAAAAATACTTGGGAAAAATTCTTGGAGAGATTGTCAACAGGCTTACCATTAGCCTTTTTGTCTTTCCTATTACATCACCAGCACATCCAATGGAGGTTGGTTTTTCTAGCATGCCTACTCAGCCTTCAGATGCTCCTAAGGTTGTTGAATTTTCTCATACATATCAGAAGGAGAAGAGACAAGTATTTGCGCCTAAGTCTGCCAAGAGTGTTCTTACACTTGACACCGTTTTTTAACACTCTGAGATAGGGGAGAAACCTCTTTTCCATCAGCATAGTGAGTCAGTGCCAGTGGAGGTTGAGATAGCACAGCATGTGGAGGTCAGATCTGATGAAGATATCATTAGAGAGAAAGATAAATAAATAGCAGAATTGAAAGAGGCCTTCTCCATTGCCAAATCTCAAATTACTTTCCTTCAACAAGAAAATTTTCAACTGAAAGTGAATCAGCTCCTAAAAATCAAGTACAAACCAAAAATGAGGTTGAAACAAAAACAAGAAGACCAAGAACAAGAGGCCTCAAAAGGGCACTAGAGTGAGAAAGACAATCAACTCATCAATCTAAAGAGTTGACCTTTGATGAGCTTATTTCCATGGAGATCAATGAGGACAGAGATATTTGGTTGTCAATAGTTAATGAGCATTTGGAGAATCTTTTGAAAAAGGCTAAAAGAGACAACAAGCTGCAAAGACACATGGAAAACCACTATCGCACCAGAAACACCATTTCTCAAATAAGGCTGAAACAAGTGAGGAAAAGGCTTAAAGACGCACAAATGAAGCTCAAAGAGAAGGAATGCATGAAATTATTGGTTGGAGCTTCTTTAGCTATGTAGCTCATCTCTCATAGGTGCCATAGAACCAAAATTCTATATATTTTTTCAAAATTCTGGAAATTTCTCTTTGTAGAAGGGTAACGAACTTGTGTTACTATTATTTTGGGGGAATAAAAATGATGATTTATTTACATGGATGGATGTATTTTGATGATTACATCATAGATTAGGAACCCCCATGGCATGAAAAGCTGTAATTTTGGAGAAAAATCTCAAAAACCACTCATTTTTCATGTTTCTGCCTCCTTTTTGGACCCTTTGTTACGCTTTTGGAGTAACCTTGGGAGAATGGATTTTTGAAGGCCTTCCCGGGGTCAATTTTGAAACATTCAAGATTTTTTAGAAACTAGACACATATGGCTAGTTGACCATTCTTTCAAAAGTGGATTTGGACTCTTAAAAGTGCCTCCAAATTTCTTTTACATTTCTGTAAATTTTTGTTACCCATCTATCAAGAATGTCACAAATCAACATTGGATTCCTCGGGACACTTGTCAAGCTCATAAATGGTCACAAATTTGTGACAATGTTTTCCTATGAGTTTTCGTTAGATTTATTGGGTTGGTTTTTGCCTCCTATCATGAGGGAATGTGTAATTAATGTAAGGGACAAACACTCCTAGCTGATAGCTAAAATTCAGAGAATGTTTTCTAACCTCCCTAGAAACTAGGAAATGACTAATATTTTGTATTGGTGATCCATTTTGGATGGGATTTCGACCTGATGAGGTATCATAGTCCATATTTTCTATAAGTAGACTCTCTTTAGTCTTTTTTGGGGTTGGATAGTCTTATTTTGCAGTGGAGATATTGTAATCATCATTTTGGAACGAAATCAGAGATAGATTTGCAGAACTTGTGTTCAGAATCTTGTGGTATGCATATGCACATTTGTTCTTCTTATTTATATTTGTCTATTCATGCTAAATGATATATCTTCTTCTTTCAGATACATCTTTCCATGTGTTTATCTTGTAAGTTTATAAGAATAAATCATGCATGTTCATGCTTTGTTTTAGGCAAGGTTTACATGATATGTCTATTCACTTCTAAATGAATGAATTCACCTCAGTGCTCATTCAGACTCTCTCTCACTTCATCCTATACTCAATGACCAATTAAACATGCTTTCAAGATACCTATCTAGCCTCACATATTCTCTGAAAATTTACCTTGGAATTCAGATCTAAAAACCCTTAACCTAGCCTTCTCACTGACCTTTCTATCCAACACTTAAAACATAAAAAAAATCCTATTTATTGTGCTTACATACCTAGCCTAATATCATTAGATACTCATTCATTCCTTTGACTACAAAAGTTACAACGAGAGAGCCCTCTCTAGTCCTAGTAGTGCTAGCTACCTGACCTAAAGCCTGGTTTGTGGTTACCTTTCTTCAAACCCATTTTTAGCCTTAGGGATTTGGGGAGAGTGATAAAAATTTTGGCGCCGTTGTTGGAGGGAAATTGCTAAACATTCCCTAGGAATATTTCTTTAATCCCTTGCAAGTTAGACTTGTAGGTGACAAGCTCTAGCATTCAAAATAGTTTCTGAGCCAAATTCCAAGATTCCTATCTTAAGTTGGCTACTAAAAGACATACCAGGTCAAATCCGGACCCAAATCCCTCACCAATTGTGTATGACCCTAAGAGTATTTTTAGAAAGCATAAAACCAAGTCTCAGAAGGTTGGAAGAGCTATTCCTCCACTTGTCAAATCAAATTCTCCACCTACGATATTTGTTCCAGAAGATTTTTTCTATAATTCAGAATCTGAAAAATCTTTGTTTAGAAATAAGTCTGAAACTTTTCTTTCAGAAACCACCTTTTAACCTTTTGATTTTGAGTCCTTTGCACCATTTTCTGAGTCTTTTCATTCTGAAGTCGATAGTGAAGTCTGGTCTAATTTTCACAAACTCAAGGGCTTGGTGGAAAATTTTCAAGGAACTTTAGAGAAGGCTTATTTCCAATATCAGCAGCAGGCTTTTGCTTCACATGTCATTACAACTTCTCATATAGCTACATCATCAACCCATCCTTTCATTTCATCATTTCCTCTGCAAGTTTTCACTCCATCAGTGCCTCCACCACCTCCTCCATTAGTCATGACCATATTTTCTCCGTTGATCCTACCACTTAATCTCACTACACTACCTCAGAACTATGGTTAAGGGCTTCCTCTTTTCGATGGAACATCATAGGTTACAGCTTATCAGCACATTGCCAAAGTGATTGACTTATTAGATCTTGAATAGATCGACAATAAATATTCCAAGATCAACATCATTACACAGAGTTTCTCTGGAGAGGTAAAGAAACGGTTTCTCGCTCTACATTTGGTTCAATAAGTACTTCACAATAGCTGATTGACTTGTTTATGGTGAAATGGGAAGAGAAGAAAAATCCATTGCAGATTTTAGCTGAATATAACACCTTGAAAAGGAATCCCAATGAGTTTTTCCAAAACTTTACAGCTAGATTAAATAAAATATATGATTCAATTCTTGTGAATATTAAGCCTCATCCAGGCCTTGGTTTACTTCATTATCTCGATGGTTTTGATCTTGACATGGCCTGTCATTTGAGGGAAAGAAACCCATCAACTCTTGAATAAATGTAGAGAAACGCAATGAGCGTGGAAGCTAACTTGACCATCAAGAAGTCTAAAATCAAGACAGAAAAAAGAGTCACTATCAAAGAAGAAACATCCACTTCATCAGAGGAAAAATTAGATACCTTGATCAAGACCATGAAGAAGATGATGGATAAAATGTCCATCGCATATTGACAAGTTGAACCCTCCATCGGAAATCTCAATTTTTGGGGTCAAAATCAGCAGCCTCAATACAGGATCAAGCAAAGGGAACATAGGGGTCAGGATCCACAAAGTTAGTAGAAAATGTGTACTCCATTTCAACAGAATTATACTGAAGGCCCTGATGAATATGATGAAGAATAAATCTCTGGTGAGAACCATTTACTTGAGGAAAATAAGCATGCTATTTTCCTCACTAAAGAAGATCAATTTTCTGCAAAAATTTGTGCACCGGATGCTTAGCAATATGTCTTGTCAAATGATGACATATTATCAGTGCGCATCGAATATTATCAGAGGGGATATCAAAATTATATTTCTCAAGTGTAGAGACAATATGTTTTGAGGAATAGGAATGTTCCTATAACCTCCAATCACAAAAAATAGAACGCTCAAGTAGATGCTCATCACAAAGAAGTTGTCACCCCAAATCAAAGTAAAGACAAAGGACCTCCTTTTCCTAATAATGCTAAGGCAACAAATATTCCTCCAAAGGTCAAATAAAAGATAAAGAATTCCAATATGGATGACAAAATAAAGAGTCTTCACAAAAAGATCATCCCGAGAAGAAAGATGCACCATTGAAAGAGGTATAAAAACATTTTGTCATTTTTAGTCTTGAAAATGAAATTGCTAAATTGAAAGTCTCCATTTCTCTAACTGAAATAGTTAAGAATGATCAGTACAAAGCTCAATTTTCTAATTTGCTTACATTTGATCAAATTTCTGACATGGTTATTGTGAGTGATGATCACCTAAGCTTCTTTTTGGTCATGTTGTTGATGGCAATCTAGAAGATAGTGAGGTCCCTTTGTTTTATCTAAGCCTCAAAATCCATGATTTTATCCTTCATACCGCCATGCTTGATTCTGGAGCCTCTCAAAACCTCATGTGCAAGGCCATTATGGACAGATTAGGACTGGATAACACAATACCTTATCATGACCTTTACTCATTTGATTCAGGAAGGATGAAATGTCTTGGCCTCATCAAGGACCTAGTGGTGTCATTAGAGAAAATCCCAGCCAAGAATGTCCTCATGGATGTTTTTGTGGCTGATATCCCTCCCAGATATGGAATGTTTTCTTCTTGGTCATGGTGAGCGAAGCTTAGAGGTACCTTACAGCTTGACTTTTCATATGCTACCATTCCCGTCTTTGGACAACTTACGAAACTATACCGAGAAATTAAGATGAAGTACATGATTAGAAACTGAGAAAATCCAAATAATCACCCTATACATGTTTTTCATATAGATTTAGAGTCCCTTATCTTGTTCAATTATGAATTTTCAACATCTTCTGATGTTTTGATTGAAGAAAAAGAAAAAAAATATGAATTTTCAAATTCTATTTTAGAATTGGTAAATGCAGAAATTTGTAAAAAAGTGCCAAGTGATTTGGAACCAAGCACATCACCTCAAAAAAGTGATGAAATATTGAAATAAATAGAATTTTTTTGGTACAACAGAACTCTCTCAAGAAGCATGCAAAGTTCAACCATCCAATTCTCAGTTTCCAAATGAAGAAAGTAGTTTGCGGACTATGGACTGCGATGGAGTTTTGGGCAAAGAAGGGGTTGGCATTGGAGTGTGGATTCAAAACCCTGTAAATCAGTCATTAAAAATTCCTCCCAATGTTCAAATTTCCTCCTACAAGCTGGCTTTTGAATGTTCAAACAATGAAGCTGAGTATGAGGCTTTAATCTTCTGTCTGAAAATTCTCAAGAAGCTAGGTGCCAAGAATATTTATGTATATGGTGACTCCGAGTTAGTAATAAATAAATTCAAAGGGAAATACCGGGCCAAACATCCAAGAATGTGAGCTCCTCAAAATACAGTGCTAGACATCCTCAAGACATTCACTGAGTAAACTTTGTCATTGATCCCAAGGGACATCAATTTTATTGCTGATTCTCTTGCCACTTTGGCCAGCATGTTAAAAATTCCATTGTATATTAATAAGAAGTATGAGATAAATGTCAAACATTTCCCCGCTATCCCAAACAATGTTTAGTATTGGAAGGTATTTCAAGATGATAAACATATCAACAACTTCTTTCAGATAGAAGAGGAATTTTTGAATTCTCAAATGGATAACCAGTGCTATGAAGATGACCAAGAAATCCATGAAGAAGAGATGCAAGTGCTTCAGCTGAAAGATAACTCTATTCCAAGAGGTTTGGTACTTTTGAAGAGAATTTTTATCAAGACTATGTTGCACACAAACCAACCATGTTACCGACAGAAGTGGGAGTGGAAGATCTCAACCTTGGCACTCCAGAAAAGCCAAAGATGGTAAAAATTTCAAAACCTTCGAGTCTAGAAATGAAAGGTAAATATGCATCCCTTATGTCTCAGTTTTTTGATGTATTTTCTTGGGAATATTTTATTTTAAATTCTATGATAAGAGCATAATTTAGCATACCATTCCATTATATCCGAATCAAAAACCTTTCCGCCAGAAGTTAAGAAGAATGAATCCCAAGTTGTTTCCCTCTATTCAAAAGGAGGTAAATAGATTATTCAATGTTGGTATTATAGTGCCTCTTCTCTTTTCAAATTGGATGTCTAATATAGTGCAGTGAGAAGGAAGACAGGAGAGATTCACTTGTGCATTGATTTCATAAATCTGAACAAAGTTTCATTGAAGTACAATTACCCACTACCGAAGATGGACCATATTCTGCAAAGGGTATTTTGATATTCTATACTTTCATTGCTGGATGGATACTCTGGGTATAATCATAATTTAGTTCATCCAGATGATCAAGAAAATACAGCCTTCACAACACCTTGGGGTACCTTCATGTATGCCAAAATTCCTTTCGGATTGAAGAATGTAGGGGCTACTTTTCAGCGAGAAATGGACATTGCTTTCGCTAATGAAAATGATGTCTTTTTAGTCATTTATCTTGATGATATCACTGTTTTTTCCAAGACATATGAGCAGCATTTGCAGCACTTGAAAATAGTTTTCAGAGATGTAGAAATTTTGGCATATTGTTGAACCCAAAGAGAGTATTTTTACTATGGAGGAAGGTAAATTGTTGGGCCATATCATATCAAAATATGGAATTAGGATATACCCTTCAAGGATTCAAGAAATTCAGACCTTGGACTATCCTAGGAGAAAACAGGAAATTCAGTCATTCAATGGCAAAATCAATCTTTTGAGAAGGTTTGATCCCAATATTTCTGAACACTTAAGGAAAATTACTAACATGCTGAAGAAATATAGTGAAGTAAAATGGTATGAAGAGGTGAATAAATCATTCAATAAATTTAAGTTGACTTTATCTCATGCTCTGATTCTTATTATTTTGGACTATACACTCGATTTTATCATTTTTTCATTTTCCTAGGAGCATACTCTTGTTGTTGTCCTCATGCAAAATAAAAATCAGAATACGGAGTAGCTTATCACCTTCTCTAGTAGAACCATAAGAGACACAGCCTTGAAGTACAACATCATTGAAAAACAGGCCTTGGTGTTATTCAAAGCATTGAAGTACTTCCGGGTCTACATTCTCCACTGTCATGTCATTGCATATGTTCCAATCATTGTTGTCAAAGATGTGCTTACACAGAATGATCCTAAAGAGCAGTTAGGTAAATGGATCGCTTCTATATTAGAATATGACTTGGAGATCAAGCCCACAAATATGATCAAAGGATAAGGCCTGGCGAAGCTTATGGCAGATTCAAATCTCCATGCTTTGGACATCAATTTTATTGTTGCATTATCTCAAGAAGAAGAGGCTAAAACATTACCTGAGGTATCTAAAATTTTCTCTTTATCGCCTTGGTATGTTGATATAGTTCATGTTTTGCAACACTTGAGTCCTCCTCCCAGCTTTCCAAGTAGTAAGGCCATATCTTTGAAGTTAATATATCTTAAGTACTACATTATTAATGGTGTATTGTATTGGAAAGATCCGAGTGGATTATTGCTGAATTGCTTGGTTGAAGGAGAAGTAAAAAAGGTGATGACAGATTTTCATAAAGGTGACTATGGAAGTCATCTTTATTGGAAGACTACAGCTAACAAGACCTTGAGGGTGGGCTTCTATTGGCCAAGTTTATTTTCTGATGTTTATAAAACATTCATGAGTTTTCATGAATGTCAAATATTTCAAGGAAAGAGGAAGCTTTTTCCTTTTCCCATAAAACCAATTGGAGTGCAAGCGCCATACCAATAGTGGGGACTTGACTTCATTGGCGAGATCCATCATCCATAATCATCTTAGCACAAATGGATACTCACTACCATATATTATTTCACCAACTAGATTGAATCCATCCATACGAGGCAAGCTACTGACATTGTTATCATTCAATTTCTTCAGAACAATATTCTGTCTCATTTTGGTTGTCCACACGAGATCATTACTAAAAATGCAGTTGCCTTTAAGTCCAAGAAAATGATTGACTTCTGTGACAAGTATCACATTAGGTGTGGTCATTCAACAACATATTATCCTTAGGGAAATGGGATTTTCGAATCGTCAAATAAATCTTTTGTGAACATAATCAAGAATATGTTGCAAGAAACAAGAGAAATTGGCACAAAAATCTCACCAATTCTCTATGGACGATTAGAGTTAGGATGAAAATATCAATCAACATGTCACCTTTACAGCTCATGTATGGTGTTGACATGGTGTTCCCTACTTATCTATTTGTACCGGTGTTATCATTGGAAAATAGGACAAGAAAAATGACATTATGAAATGTCAAGCAGAAGGATTTACAAGGCTAAGAAACATTAGAGAATTTTAAAATTTTAAAAATATCTAAGGTCAAGAGGAAAAATGTCAAATTGTGCACCAAATACATAGGAAAAATGTGCTTTATGCACATTTTTCTTCGATAGGCGCGTTGGTCTACGCGACTTTCTCTCAAATAGTCGTGCGGTCCTGGGAGTGGTGGAAGTCACCATCTGGGACCACTTGACACACTTCAGGAGAGGATCCTCCACTTGAGGCCACCCAAGGACAGTTGCCTACAACCACCTTGGGACCTCAAGTGAGCAAAAAAAGGTATCAATCCCCACTCTTGGGTCACTATCCACAAGTGTACCAAGAGAGGGAACAAGGATTTGAATTTTCCTATAAATTGCCACCATGAGAAGAACAAAAGGTGAACACATTGTTATGTTGGCCAAAGTTCCCATGAGACAACCAGCAGTGTGTGATCCGGAGCAGCAATAGAGTTAGAGGATTCGGTTGTTGGCAACCCAAAAACTTCAATCCCTTAGGAGAAGAGAGAGGCTTTGCAGAACCATCTCAACGGTAAATCCCTCCTTGCATTGGGTCTTAGAACTCCATAGTTCTAAGGATCCTTTAGCAATTTTGTAATGTTCTGCCTTTCTTACTAATAACGGTCAATAAGAGGGGATTATTCCACCATTTGTATTATTTTCTCATTTGACTCAATGGAGCTTGTGTTTTTGTTTCATTATATTTGTGTTTCTTCTTCTTATTTACAGCATACTATCTTCCATAATTTAGTGTGTTTTTTATATATTGGCATGTGTTCACTAACCTGCTAACCATATTTTATGTCTGTGACCATAGCTTGTACGTTGCAACCACTCCTACCAAGGTAGTGGTGGTTTAGTACACTCGTGCACCAAAACCACCACTACAAGATTGGCGACTCCACTTACCTTACCCTTTAGTTAAGTGGTTGAGCTTTTGTAGGGACTTCTCTCTGCTCAGGATTGTTGCTCGACCAACTCTCCTCCTCCTCTTGTCCCCTCATTCACCCACTGTGAAGATTTGTAGTTCAGGAGTTCTAGAAATTTTTATGCAGGAAAACCGAGCGTAGTTTACATAGATAGACGTGGCGGTCCGTGCATGTTCAGCTCGGACCTGTGCATAGAGTTGCGTGCCTGTGTAAGAAAATTCCGTGTGGAAACCAGGGAACCTGTTTTTTACTGGTTTTCTTCAGTTTGCACAATTGTAAAGAGACTGGAAGACAAGATAAAATCTACCATCACTGTGTTTGGAGTCCCATGACTATTTGGAACATGCTTTTAGCTGCGTTTTAGTCTTGCTAGTTGCATAGTTTTAAATTTCAAATTTTATCTTCACAAAACTCACATAGTTTAAGTAGGTGGAAATTAAATGGCGAAAATCCACCCTTGCAATATGAATTAACTCATTTTTTGAAAATAGACACCAAAACACATAGGTAATTAGCAAGGAGTAAGTGGCCCATATCCACACATGCTTAGGTAGTTTCCATTTATTTTTTCCTAGTTTGATCATTAATTTTAGTTTAAATTTTTACACTAGGAATCAGGACCAGGACTAAATTATCTTAGAGAGAAAGTAATTTATGTTGTCCTTGCACCTTTTGGTGACCGTGGGCATGCATATGAATGCTCTCTTTTGATAATTTTCCATCTCCCTTTAGTCAAACATTCCGTTTAATAGGAAAAATTGTAAGCGGCCCACTATCTACACATCATTTTATTTTCGCAAGGAACAATCAAAACATAGTTTAAATAGGGGGACATGTAAAGGATCACTGCATATCCACATCTTACAAAATTTGTGATTGTTCACTTTCGCACACACATTTCCACACCATAAACAAAGTAAGCCACCTTAAAACTAACCATAATTGAACTCATTAAATCTCCCCACAGGAGCCACAAGGTAATTAATAGTTCAAGTTAGGACCACGGTGGTAGGCATCCAATAAGCCGCCATGGTCAATTTACATCTTGAAACATAGAAGTGGAATTTATAGGGAGGTTTAAACCCATTTATCTGCATGCTTAAAATAAAACCCGAGCGCCATTGAGACCAGATTCAAAGGGGGTTAAGCTTAGGCCCAGTGCGTGCGGTATTATTTGGAGCTACCTGACCCATATAATGCTTGGTACTGGCAGCTAATTACCAAGAAGCTCAAGACTCGAACGCTCACGTGGGATGACGGTACTTAGTGGAAAAATCTAGGGCATCCTTCCCTATAGGTGACGGTGCAGGCAGCACTAGATCCTCTTCCCATTACCTTGGTTGATTCTTCGGCTGTTGGAAGGCGTCGCTAGTTCTGTCAAGACGTTAGCCCCAGTACCTACCAGAAGATATCTTCGCAAGGCCCAGTTACAATTGAGAGTTTGAGGACGTTTAGGTCTTTAGGATTTTTAGTATCATGCGCAAAAACAACCAAAACCATTTTTTGATTGATTGATCACATAGAACTAATCTAAAGGGAAATTAACCTTTTGTTTTATCTTTTTTTTATGTATGCCATCACATTTTTTCTTTGATATATAATCTCTCCTCTCATAAAACTGAAAAATATTTCCAAAACCATACCTTGTCGAAACCATAATGGACCCAATGGGACCTCGTCAATCTAGATGTCTTTTGGACCTCCCCCCATTAGTGGGAGGAGTTCTAGGTCTTTCTCCAATTAGGCGTCAAGGAAGGAACACCGCCACCCTTATCGGTTCATCCTTTATCGAGGCATATTTAGTTGGGAACACCCAAGACCACACCAGTGGAAACCCCCATAAGGCCACCACACACCACTCCTCCCACAATCCCTAGAGGGTAGAGGAGTGCTACCCATTCGGGGAGCCAATATAACACAAGGTCGAGTACATCACATAAAAACCCCATACCTAACTAGAACCATGTGTTTTCATAGTCTACAATGGAACTCAACACATAGTTACCTTTCTTAGCATATTTGAAATTACCCAGTCTATCAAAGCTAACAAATGACCCCATTTCACACAGCCCCACTTGGCCTCCCATGCCCATGAATCTCCCTTCGTGCATTCCAAAATTCAAATGGTAGCAAGCGGAAGACCCTGGTAATAATGTAATGAATTTCCACTTGTGGTGTCCATCGAACAGTATCAGTGATGATACTATTCGGCTAACACTATTTCAGCACACCTTAACTGGACCAACCACGAAATGGTATTTGGAGCAACCTTCTACTGCACATGAAACCTTTAGTGCCATCACTATTGCGTTCCTCACATATTTTTAGTTACCCATCCACCATGATTCAGGAATGGAATTACTGACAAATTTTAGACAGACACCAGTCGTCCATACCTTGGACCATCTCCATGAATGGCGAAAACATCAAATTTTTTCTAAAGCCAAAATCAATGATCAAGTTCCACTAGACCTATTCCTGAAAACTCTCACTACAAATATTTCAAAGGATGTGGAAACCCAAGGACCTATGTCCGAAGAGGATGCCATCAGCAAAGCCTAGCAACTGGATTTGGTATACATGCAGTTAGGATACATTTATAACATCCTGCCCAACGCTCTGTGCCTACAAACTTATAAAGAATTTCTAGGCATGTCAAAAACTACAGACGGATTGATAGGTTCATTGACCCAAAATCACCTCGGCAACAGTAATCCGTACTCAGTTACGCATATTATCTTAACCAAAAAATCCCACAGCCAAGCTACCATGACCAATAAGGCGCAGTCGTACCATCATCAGCGAGGAGGATCATACCCTCCTATGCAAGGGACCCAGTACGCAGCTAGAAATGTTGATGGAAGAGCTCCCCCCCAGTATTCATTCACAAACCAAAGATAAGGAGCCCAATATACCCAATCCCCAACACAAAACCCACCAAAGCAGAATAATACACCGGTGAACTTTGTGCAACCTTCCCAGGTACAACTGCGCCACTCATATGACCAGGAGAATCCTAGTTATCCTCCTAACGTGGCAAGAAAAAAATTAAAAAACAAACAAAATGGAAATCCTGGCCAGGGGGGCAGCAACCAACAATTCCCTTTGCGATCTCAGGCTGGGGGCAACTCCAACCGAATTCAAAACCACGAGCCAAATAACTCCCAAGGGAATAACAAGAGGGCCAATCTTCGGACCAACCACTCTTGTGAAATTTGTGGTGAGTATGGCCATTACACTCATCACTGTCTCGAACACCCAGAGCTGAAGAAGCTTCAGGGTAACCAAGGACAAGGGAGACCCACACAGGAAACAGTTGTAATGCAAGATCCATTCCCCCACCAAGGGGTGGTTAGTACCCAATAGCAGTAAACACCCCCCGATGATTCCAGTAAAAATAGCCATGAAATCTATATGACTGGTGAAGAAATATTTTTTCAAACACATAATCAATATTATGATACCCCACCAAATACTAGTTCGTCAGAGGCTAGCACGAGTGCACCAACATCACCGTTGACTATATCAGAAATGCCTATTGAACCTTTTCCAAAGATGGCTAAGGGACAAACTAGGCGAGTAGGAAACTGCTCCAAAGCAGCCCATAATTATAACATTTTAGACGATTTTGCTCAATATCCCACTACCATGTTAGCTTTGTAAGTCTTGCAATCTTTCCCAAAGCAAAGGAAAGCCTTACTTTCCGCCATAGGTGCCATCAACCCTGCCGATTCATGCCTAATGGCTTTTGATTTAGATAAATCCACCCCTAGGCTACCTTTGTTGGTCACCTTCTAGATACCAGTGTCAGTCTAGAATATCACTATCTATCGTTGTATCATTGACAAAGGTGCATCCACATGCATCATTTCAAAGAATATTTGGAAAAAGTTTGGGTCTCTTGAACTGAAGCCATCGTACATCACACTCAGAGCATACGTTGGGCGCCCTTCTACTACCTTCGATCTCTATCAAAATGTCTCGGTCTGCTCGATCGGAAAGATAGTCCTTATAGACATTGAGGTCTTGGATGCTTAGCTAGGTTACAATATACTCCTTGGGCAGAGTTACATGTATGCCATGTATTACATAGCATCCTCCGTCTTTCAAAACATGATGTTCCCACATGAGGACTGCATCATTATTGTCAACCAATTGGAATACCATGACAAGCGATCCTTGACAAACGTCGGCATCGTTCTACCCTATGCAGACATATCTGCTAAGAGGCTTAAATGGTACCAAGAATATGGTCCTAGCGAATTCAAATCATTTTCTATCCTCATATCATTCCTAGGAGATCCCCCTGTCATACCAGAATCAGCCGTTGATATCATAGTGGCTCCAGTGTGCATGATGTCTACATCAAGCACCGAAGCTAGCTAGGAGATAGAGACGAGCAGTAACGACACCAAGGCCTCTACCACGGCGGCCTCTCTATCCTACTCTGTCTCCCAAACTCCTTTTGTATACCCTACATCTGGTTTTATGTCACAACAGGTCTTGGAAATAGTAGTGTTTCCAAATGTATCTTTTGCAATACCAGTTTGGTACTTGGTCCCACCTACCATGACGGAAGTTACATGCATCACCTCTATAGGGTTAATCCCCCTCATTCCTAAGGAGGCCCCACCTGTTAAGGAGATTATTGCCACCATACCATCTAAGGAAACTCTCGTCACAAAACCGATTGTCACGACCAAGAAATCACATAAAAAGGGGAAGAAGGTAGAAAACCCCATCATACAATGGTAATTACAACCTTGCACCATATGCCACATAGTAGGCCACCCTAAACATCTATTCCCAGAGCTGGACAAACTAAAACCACTCCTAAGCTTCGAAGGAAATATCGTGGCAAGAAATTCCTGTGAAAAGGAACCAGCCACCAAAAATCAAGGCAAGGCATTGTGCACCAACCACACATGCATTATCTATAGAAATTATGGGCATTACACCCATCATTGTCCAAAAATACCGTGATATAGGGATGCCTTACATGCCCACGAACAATCATATCAAGAGGATCCCTCTATGCAATCAAATGGAGAAGAACCTCGCATCATTTTATACCCGCAGGAGGCTCGACAATCACCAGAATGTCTATCATTCACCTTCCCTCCTCCTATCATACGTTGTGCACTCTGCGATGAACGTGACCATTTCATCAACAATTGTGCAACCCTAGATTTCATCCAAATATGGTATCCAATGGACTGAGTGTACTATGTTGGTCTGTGAATAGCCCAATTTTCATGTCTGATATGATTTGGAAATCACCCATTGGAGCAGTGCCATTACATCCCTCAGTTTTTCTTAGCGCTAAATAGTTTACACATGGCCATAGTTCGCCTCTCCTTAGAAGACAGCTCTGACACAAAACCCTTGGATAGCTCGACAACTCAGGAGGATGTGACAAGTAGGTCCATTCTCTTCCTGTCAGCAAAAATGTGACCGGTCAGGGAACCCTTAGTCACCCCCACTTTCCCTCCACGGAGAATAAAAACTTGTGTGTTGTGTAACACACGCAACCATGTGGTCACCACATGCCCAGACCTGGAAGCGCTACGCCACTGGTACCCGATCACATCACCAAACGAACAAGACGGGAACATCCAAGAGTGACGTTCTTGTCTAGTATGTCAGGGCAACCATCATGATCATTTTTGCACTTATATCTCGCGAGTGTGCCCACTAATTGACATAATTCATTCATTCAAAATGTACCACCAGGATATCATCAATCCAGAGCTTAGAAAGCCTAATGGAAAGAAAATTTCCCCCAGGAAGCCTACCCCATTTCCATAACAACACATTGAGCGAGTTAAAAAGGTGCATCGACCTAGCATGACCCATGTCCAGCCTAGGCCGGCATACGGGATATGCGACGGAATCGGCCACTAGTTCAATCATTGTAAAGAACTGAAGCACCTCATGGAAAAATTTTTCATGGTCTCCTCCCTCCCTCTGAGAAATCTCTCTAACCAAGAGAAAATAACACACTGTTATTGCTAGATCTGCTCACATTTTCACCATACTATGAAATGTCAACACCTACCAAATCTTCGAGCGGCAAGAGCAGCATTAATTCTACACTCCCCAAAAAAGTTATACCTACCCAAACCAAAAGCTTGGAAATGGAAGTAAAGGAATCTCTCCCCTATGCCTGATCCTTTCCGACCGTCTACTTCAGGGATGAAGAGTAGTGTTGGTTCTCATGCAATCTACTCAGTAGGCATAGTGGCCATGCACCATTTGCACTAGCCATAGCCACAAAACAAAGGCATGCCCATTAATGGAAACATTCAGACACCTCTGCACTAGGCACAACTTCCAAATCCCAAAAAGTACTCAGTGTTATGAGGAGCCTAGACTTTCTCCCACGCAAGCAGCCACGATGGAAATTTCTCCCCCACCAAACGTCGACAACATGATACATCATATATGTTTCATATCGTCATGTATCAGAACCATGAATTGGGTTGTCTGCTCATCAGTCATAGGTGTCCAATTAGTTGCAACTACAAGAGAAGTTGTACCAATGACGGTTCAAGCCCAATCCATCTGCACCCTGTCGACCGCGTCCAGTTCCACCACATCGACAATGGAATCTTATTCATGTCTTTTGACCAGCTCCGTCGATACTGAACCTCTTCCTCATGGCCTTGCACAGATTCAATCTCCCTTAGGATCCTTATTCCACTCAGATGAGAATATCCTTGAGGCCATGATAGAGCCATATTATCCGTGGGCTGTGATGCATCATCGCTCATTTTTTCTTCTTGAAAAAACGTTAAGCCCTAACAAGGCAGGAAACTAAGAGATTTATGAAATTGAATCAAAATATTTCCTTCCATTAGGGAGATTTTATTGGTTGAAAAATTCCATTCTGGTGCTCGATGCGTTCGAAGAAGGGAACATGTCAAACATTTCGCCTACCATCAAGGTGAGTATCTCTCGAAATCCTAGAAAAGTCGAAGAAATTTCACTGGGGCCAGCATGTTCACCAGAAGAGATAACCTCTTACACCTAGTTATTGCAATAGTATCGAGATATATTTGCATGGAACTACTCAGAAATTCCAGGGCTTAGTCCCACTATTATGGAGCACCATATTGACACCTGGCCTGACGTACCACCAGTATGCTAGAAACAGCGTCAATTTCACCCATCCAAGGCAGAAGTAATTAAATGAGAAATTGATAATCTTCACAAAGTTGGGTTCATCTACCCCATCGATTACACATCATGGATTTCCAACCCTATTCCCATCATGAAAAAAAGGGTCACCATACACATTTTTACCAATTTTAATGATTTGAACAAAGCTTGTCCAAAGGAAAATTACCCCACCCCATTCATCGACCAAGTCATCGATGCTTGTGTAGGACATGAGGCCCTCTCCTTCATGGATGGTTTCTCTGGGTATAATCAAATTCAAATACGTCACACCGACCGGTAAAATACCGCGTTCACCACTTTTGGGAGGTATAAATGCTAGATTTACACCCACATTTAAAATGTCAACCCAGAGGGACATAAGACTTAGAGATGTAGCACAATATATGCCAGAATAGGGCCTCATGGATTTTTCCAATCAAAGCCCTAGAACTAATGTAGAAAGGAAATCATGCGGGAAAAGGAATAAGACATTTTAAAAGAACATACTGCAAATTAATAATCTATGCAGGAAAAGGGTGCAAAACTTTTTAATCAACTACAACTACACTTGTGAATATGAAAGCATGAAATAAATAACTACTTAAAATCTATACTGAAAATTCTTCTTCAATATTTGTACTTAAAATGTTGCTTTAAAATCGGTACTTAAAATGTTGCTTCAAGATTTGTACTTGAAATGCCGCTTTAAAATCGGTACTTAAAATGTTGCTCGCAAATACTATTGATGGAAGGAAATCATAGGTGTATGAAAATATTCAATGCAAACTTAGCGAGGATATTTTAGAGAGTACTCTTGGACACTTTAATTATGTTCAAAATATATTTAAACTAATGTTGGTATTTAAATAAATGTGATCTCCTTACAATCCCAAGATCAATTCATAAAACAATTTAAGTTATTTATAAGTGCCAAGCAATATGAATATGAAATTAAATGATCCCTTTTTTATTTTATACCATGATTACTCCTGTTTAAATTCCTGCAACTTAATATAAGTTCCATTGTGAAATAAATTGATAAAAGGCACTTTTTAATTAATATTCTATTTTTAATCTAATTTCTGAAACAAAAATAATTAACACTATTAATCAAGGATGTGCAATCAAACATAAAGCGTAAAGGAAATGGAATATCCTTTAAACATAGAGGAAATAACAAAACGAAATTGAAGCAAGCACACCACACTCGAGAAATGAAACACAAAACTCAGAAAATGCAATAAAATACAAACAGACCTACAGATGCAGCGAAACAAATCATTATAGCAATAAAATAAATAAATTCTAAATAATCTAGACAATGAGCTAATTGATGGGCCCGATCTCCCAACTCAATATACCTAAAAAGAAACTACATTAACACATTATCTCATAAATTCAAAATATCCTGGAAATGTAAATTAAAGACGGACTTCACATTGCTGCAAAAATCAAATTGCAGGAATACTCAATCAAATCCAATCAATGTAAATGAAATGTGAATTTTCATTACTATAGCAATCAAATTACACAAATATCAAATCGAATAATACAAATGTTGCAATTTTGGCCCCCCTCATGATCCAGCGTTTCATATCAAGCCCCAGCATCATTCCCTACGATCCTAGACTCCTCCTTCTATATCTATATATCTATATCTATTACATTCCTCCTGCGAAATTCGATGTTGGATCTACATCTCAGCAGTTCGACTTTACATCTGAGAAATTCCTTCTGTCTAATTGATGGACTAACTAACTAATTTCTTTTTCTGCTCCAGGAAACATATATATATACATTGAATTACCAATTTGGGCTTTTAACAACTAATTAGAATATAGGAGGGAGACTAACAATTTGCCGGAAATGATATTAGTTTCAAAACAGAATGTTGAATTAGGGAAATCGCTCCTCTTTTCCTGGGATGCTACTGTTGTTGGAAGGTGAAATCTTGGGTTCTAGAGGAATTTTGATCCTCACGCACCGCTGGCAGAGGCATCGCACAGCTAGAATTGGTGCCTTAACGCACAACGGGATGAGGTGTTGACCATTTCAACGCTGGAAAAATATTGGATTGCCTCCTTTCACGCAATATATAGACATCATTGCCACAAAGGAAAAATTATAATCAATCTCACAGGCTTGAGAAATAATAGCCTACCACAAATACATCAATTAGAAAATAATACTGTCATGAATTCTGGCTTTTTGGTTCTGAGTAACACATTCAGAAATCCACATTAGATTCTTGATCAATGACAAGACTTGAGAGATCTTTCATTATTTGGGCTAGATCATTTATAGACTCTACAATCTGTAGAATTTCTCTCTCCCTTTCAGCTGTGAGTGCTTCACTGTTCCTCAACCTGTCCGTCTATTGTTCACTAAAACCTGAGTCAAGAAAATCATCATCCTCATTCTTGTATTTTTTATCGTTTAATTTCATCCCAATGTCATCTCCATCAATGCCATCTTGTTTTTGTCAGATGTGCTTCTAATAGCTAAATTGTTTCTTGCAAAATTCCATTGAAAGAGGTTGAAGATCAGTGGCAAGAGATCTCTGCACATTTCTTATAATATTTATATCATTTGAATCACCATGCCCAGAAAGCAGTTGTAGCTTTTGTTCACATCTCTTCAGAAATCCAATTATTCTTGAGAAAGTGCTTCAATTTCATGCTGATCTTCCTTAGCATCACCAAAGGATGGCATCAAGGTTTTTGCATGAGCCTTTCCTAGTTCAGCCATTTTACTACGTGCTTGTTGCATATTAGTGGCTATTTCTTCTGATATATCCACCCATGTTGGAGGTAGGCCTACAGTAACAACCCGTGCACTTGGATTATCTGTCTTTTGTACTGAGTGGCATATAAGTATGTAAAAGAGAAATAGTGGCCAATTCTATCATTGAACCACCACCTTCTTAACTGACTCGATCGGGGCTCCAAACTTTAACCTAAAGTTTACATTAAAGCCCAATTTTGCTTAAAAAACCCTTGAAGAGGAAAATCATGAAAAGGAATGTCTTAGGCAGCATTTCTTAGCCAGCTAGGTTTGAATTTTTCAACCAAAACCGCTCTACCAAACCGGACCCGAATTGACCCAATACGTTCACATTCAGAAATGGTTTTCAGTGGAATATTCCCCCAACGATAAATACTTCACGAAGCTGAATTTTGCCAAACGGTTTTTGGGTTATATGAAACATGGTGATCTGAACAAAACCCACATCTCATAATTTAGAGATTCTGCTCCATTGGGTCAAAAAATTGATATTTTTACCTACAACAATCTCGTATCCAACTACCCAACTGATGCTATTATGCATGGATCCGTATTTGAATGTAGTCTTGTACTAGACTTATTCACCTGCCACGAAGGAGGCATTTATTAATAAAATTTACACACAAAACGCCCATCAATTTAACTAATAAGAAGAATTCATAAATTAATACCTATCATCTCTAAATGCCTCTAATCATCAGCTTAAAAGGACAAAAACACTAGGTACAAGCATCTAATTATGTGATAAATATCGTGAAAATTTGGGCAAAAGTGCGGCTCAACATCCCCCCACGCTGAACTTCTTCCACGTCCTTGTGCAAGCCAAACCTTTAGACTATAAAACTTAAGAAAGAAGGTAGGGGAAATGCTTGAAGATCATGCTTCTGATAAGTGTGTCATCAAATATTTCAGCAAGAAAGGACGAAGATGTCTGATATTGTAATGCCTTCATTAGCCTGCAACATAACTATTACAATGCATGTTACCTTGTCCCTTTTTTTCTTTCTCGCCAAAGTCTTATGATGAAAATAAAATTCTTGCTGAGAAGGTGCAATTTAAAAAAAAAAATACCGCAAGTTTCATGCACCTATTATAACAATTTTGTACCTAGGTCATCTAGCATGTATATAGAGGAAACTACAATCAATACACATTATTATCAACCAGCATCTTGTGAGCAGTCATCATTGAGTAATTCATCACTCTAAATACCATGAAGATAAAAGTGAGTTATGATACCAATAAGCAACCTCTTTATTGAATACTCTAGATTTCGTTGTCATCTAGATTCCAAACTGCATTTCCTCTTAAACTAGTACAAATAATAACTTTCCCTAAGGGTACCACATCATTAAATATTCTTTATTTTTGAAAGATAAAACTCAAAGCATCATGTTCAATCATCTTAAGACCATTGTCCAAGAGTTAAAATGATGAGTTTCAGGGGAAGAGAAGGATAACGAAGAAAATCATAGTATGCAATTAACTTTAATACCACAGACATGGCCCTGTTGCCCGCAAGTGTCCATAACCTCAGCAGGGTGTATTTTGACCCAGTGAAATGTCTTTGTCCCACTTACTAAATATAGATTCAGAGTTAGCTTATTTGACTTTTAGGTGAAGGCCACTGTCCTAGCTTGGTAACCAGCTGATGGCATTAGCACTCACAAGAAGTAACATGGATGAACAGGCCAGCTCATGATGAGACCTCCTATCTTCCAGCTTTTGGCTGAAAGCCATTACTCTAGCTTGGTGACCAGTAGCAGCAATGTCATGCATGTCAGGTCTCATTATCATGGTAGGTCGGCTCATCACGAGACCTCCTATCCTCCCCTAAATATTTTGTAAGCCCTGATTATGATTGACCTTAAAGATTACTTAATAAGTGGGGAGACAAATCTACTCCTTAAGACTACGGGATTGCGTAAAAAAATTTTAATGACTAATCATTACTGGCTAGTTCCTCTACCTTAAAAACTTATTAAAAATATCCCAAATAATGACTAAAATATTATTTGAGTCAACAATGCTAGCGTTCACATGATATCTCATTATGATCTTTACTAGAGTGCTCCACCATAGGGGGCTCTCAAATAATACCTTCTAAGGGAATCTAAAAATATATATCCTAGACGAAAACTTATTAGAGTGATTAATCATGGTTACTTTTGCAAAATCATGAGGTATTAGAGTGAATTGTATTCAACAATATTTTTCACAAATATGTGTTAAAAACTAATGTGGATCAAAAGCAACTTCAATGGCTATGATTTAAAATTCAAAACCCTAATAGCATTATAACAACTTTATTAATTTATTCTTCTACCCTACCCTACACTAAGAAGCATAAGACTCCTAATTTTAAGTATAGGAGTACTTCCAATGCATCCAGGTGCGCAACAGAAGGATAATTATGCTCATGTTCAAATTTAAAAAGTATATGCAAGAAAATACCAGAACATGAGGTACCAACTCCACTAACTCATGTGATGCTAAAAATTGTCGAATGATAAATGAGTGGATATTGACAGTTATTTGGAACTAAGATTCTATTGGATCCATATACTCTTGGTCACTTGATTCATGAGTAACATTCAATCCATCATGCAAATCCTCCACATCTCTTTGTTTATCCTCTAAAGTGAAGGTCGGATCAGATAGATGTTCTACTTCTAATGGCTCCTCCTCATCATGCATGATCCACAGCTTCTCGATCTCCTTAGGAAGATCTTCTATATCTTCATAAGTATTCTCTTCCAGAGGAATAGACCTTTCCCTGATTGATGCCAAAATATGATTTTTCTGTGAAGTAGAGATTCCGGCTTTTGCTAGAATTTGAGATAATTCTTGGAATAACATCACACTTCCTGACATTTTCTTTCTAGCTAGAAAGCATCAAACTTGAAATATTCCTTTACTGGCAACCAAACATTGGAGTGACCCCAAGCAAAAGAGGATGTGTGGCTCCTCACTCACGTCTTACCGTCATCCCTGCCCTCTAGTTTCCCTATGAAGGTAGAAGTGAAAAATTAATCAACTTCAATTGGAGTAAAGAAAGAAATCCACACTTTGTAGAAAATAAAATCACACCTTGCATAAATTTAATAATTTAGATTGCGAAAATAAAGTTACCTAATGAACTTTAAATGACTTCTTAAAAACTCAATTGTAGTAAAAGAAACAAAACCCACTTGCAGTAAGTAAAATCACTCATTTGTGGAAAGGAAAACTTGGCTTGTGAGCTTTCTGGAAATACCATCCAGTATGCTTCAGCAAGATCTAAAAAATTGATTTCGAAAGAAAGGGAAAAAGCATAACAAATCACGAGACCTTATCCTACAACGCCTCCCTGGCAACGACGCCAAAATTTTGGGAGGTATAAATGCTAGATTTACACCCACATTTAAATTTTAAACCCAGGGGGATGTAAGACTTAGAGACGTAGCACAATATATGCCAGAATAGGGCCTCAGGGATTTGTCCAATCAAAACCCTAGAACTAATGCAGAAAGGAAATCATGCGGGAAAAGAAACAAGACATTTTAAAAGAACATACTACAAATTAATAATCTATGCAGGAAAACAGTGCAAAACTTCTTAATCAACTACAAATACACTTGAGAATATGAAAGCATGAAATAAATAACTACTTAAAGTCTATACTTAAAATGCTTCTTCAGTATTTGTACTTAAAGTGTCGCTTTAAAATTGGTACTTAAAATTTTGCTTCAAGATTTGTACTTGAAATGTCGCTTTGAAATCAGTGCTTAAAATGTTTCTTGCAAATACTATTGATGGAAGGAATTCATAGGTGTATGAAAATATTCAATGCAAACTCAGCGAGGATATTTTAGAGAGTACTCTTGGACACTTTGATTATGTTCAAAATATATTTAAAATAATCTTGGTATTTAAATAAATGTGATCTCCTTACAATCCCAAGATCAATTCATAAAACAATTTAAGTTATTTATAAGTGCCAAGCAATATGAATATGAAATTAAATTATCCCTTGTTGATTTTATACCATGACTACTCCCATTTAAATTCCTGCAACTTAATATAAGTTTAAATTCCTGCAACTTAATATAAGTTCCGTTGTGAAATAAATTGATAAAAAGCACTTTTTAATTAATATTCTATTTTTAATCTAATTGCTGAAACAAAAATAATTAACACTATTAATCAATGATGTGTAATCAAACATAAAGAGTAAAGGAAATGGAAGATCCTTTAAACATAAACGAAATTGAAGCAAGCACACCACACTCAGGAAATGAAACACACTACTCAGAAAATGCAATAAAACACAAGCAAACCTATAGCTGCAGAAAAACAAATCATTACAGCAATAAACTAAATAAATCCTAAATAATCTAGACAATGAGACGATTGATGGGCTCGATCTCCCAACTCAATATACCTGAAAAGAAACTGCATTAACACATTATCTTATAAATTCAAAATACCCTAGAAATGTAAATTAAAGACGGACTTCACATTGCTGCAAAAATCAAATTGCACAAATACTCAATCAAATCCAATCAATGTAAATGAAATGTGAATTCTCATTACTACAGCAATCAAATTACACAAATATCAAATCGAATAATACAAATGTTGCAATTCTGGCCCCCGCTCATGATCTAGCATTTCATATCAAGCCCCATCATCATTCCCTACAATCCCAGCCTCCACCTTCTATATCTATATATCTATATCTATTACATTCCTCCTACAAAATTCGATGTTGGATCTTGTTACATAGCATTTTGTCACCGTCCCTGCAATCCCTCGTCCCGCATATTGGAGGATCATTCCCGTGACTTGTGAACAGTGTCATACTATGCAAACACCTTCTTTGCATCCTTCTGCATAAGGACATCATTTCTCCTATTGGAAATTTCCTCAAAAAAGCACACAAAACCTATGTTTTGGCCTTGGCACAAATAGTGAGTTCATCCCTTGCGCCGATGTGGAAGATTTTCACTAGAGCCCACGCCACTTGGTGCTCTGTCTCAGTGTAGTGCCCGCGCCAGCTGTTTTAGGAATGTGTTTTAACAAATAGAGGCAAAAGTTTCCTTCTAAATACCTTAATGATGAGTCACTGAAAGTGGTTAATTTGATGAGCCACGGATCTCTCTCTTTAGGTAGTGGTTTTTACCTCTCATGGAACACTTCTTGAAGATAGGACTCCCTTCCAGGATTATAGGGATCCTAACCTCTCCCTCTCCCTCTATATAAACAAGCCTTCTCCCTTTATGAAATCTAGATGAACAGATAGCCAAGGAGCTGAACTTGGAGAAGAATACTATAGCTGAGTAATTTCTATTGAGAAGGTAGAACCAAGGAGAATTCTGTAGAGAGAGTCACGTCCGAATTCCCGACGAGCCTTTGTGAGATGTGCTCCTCTTTAACCCTCCTGGAGGATATTGTAACATCGAAGCTTGGTTGTACTCTTCCTTCCATTTATTAATATACTCGACTATGGTGTTGGTTCCATCGTTGTGTTATGTTTTTTGTGTAATGAAATTGATTTAGTCCTCTTCGACTGACTGATAGTTACGCATGTGAATTAGTATGTTGTATATTGTCGTTGTTTTCTTTTGTGCAGGTGTCCGAGCGTGAAAGTGAGTGGATTGTGATCTGTCGAACCAAGAGCAAGGAGCAAGCCACTCTTTTCGATGACAACAATAGCATAGGATCTCAGTTAATTCATCTATCAAATCTTCATCCATTCGTTAACTAGGAATCAATATTATAGCGTGTCTTGTTTGTGGCTAGACCAACTCTAGGGCTAGTGGGATCACCTCTGTTCGTAGAGGGGATTTACCTCACCAAAAAATTGGCGACTCTGCTAGGGATTCAGTGTGAGTTTGTCTTTCACCCATTAGGTCTTATTTTGGTCTTTTCTTGCCTGTTCTGCCTTTTCTGATTATTCTGATAAGTCTAAGAGCCTTGTTCAGCCCCAAAGGATCAGATCTAACCTCTGCTTTTCAAATTTTTCCTTTTACCTGAGATAACTGGCTTGGCGCGTTTTCTGGTGAGACAGTCATGCCAACTGGCACTTGTTGCTAGTTTTTCACCTGCGCCATCCCCTGTTTGGCGCTGATTACAGCCAAACAGTCGCGCCAATCCCTATAGGTGTTAGGGTTTGGTCTGTTTTGGAGATTTTTTTCAGTGCTTGTGCTTCTGCGTTATTTTAGGTATGCATCGAGTTCTTTGGGATGGTTTTTTATTGTGATTGGCTTCATTCCTTCAGTTGTTTGTCCATTTCCTATCAGCATCATAGCCTTAGGGTTTTTAAGTACTTTGGTATGTTGAGCCTCCTGTAGGAGTTGGAGCCCTTTTGTTTCGCAGTCAACTTAATTCCTTGTTTGATTGCATTCACCTCCCTTGATCCATTTGAGTGATTTCATTGGTAGAATGATTCTTGCCTTTTTTGTTCAGCTTTTCTTCTTGTCACTCCAAGCATAGATCACACTACTTGTATGGGTCTGTTTCGAAATCTTTCTTTGATTTGAGAGTTTGCAACATTGGTTTGAGTTTGGCTTTGTTTGTTTTGAGTTGATTGAAGTTATTTCGCTTCAACTCTCGCATTAACATTCTCGAACTAGTGTGTTGGTTTGTTTTTCATGTCATTTAGTGCATTGTTTGCTCTATTACATTGAAAAATAAAATAAAAATTGTTTGCATTCTTGTTTTCATTGTGGAATTGAAAGTCTTTCGCATATCTAGCATTGGACGATTCTAGGAAAGATTTCTCATTTTAATTATCTTGCACGGGATACTGTAGTGGATGTTTCCACATTTTCTCATTATTTTCTATCACTTGAAAACTCCTAACTTTCTCGTAGATAGCTTTTCATCAAACGAATTGGTATTTTTTGGCATGTAGCTTGCATTTAAGGGATTTTTGAGATCCAAAATTCGGTAGGACCTTGGAATTGAAATGTAAATACAAGATCAACTTAAAATTTACTCAATTAACCTAAGGCAACATTCAAACCTAACGAAACATTTAGTGGTCTAAGTTAGAGACATGTTCCATCGTCTTTAAACCTAGCAGTTGTCGCTCGCCATCTGGTTTCAGACAGTGCTAGTATAGACTTGTGCTCCCCATACCATCGAGTATATAAAGGGGGACCCCTCTAGGTTGCAATCCTTTTATCCATAGGAAGGCGAGTCTGCCTCCTTGTAACCGTGATACACCGAACACAGCATTCGGGGAGACTACCTGCACATACGTCAAGTCCTTGGTCATTTCTTCTTTCATTTGATCACCAAGGTGTATATGGAAGTTCACGGAAACCTGGTACACCCTTCTACCTAGACTACCTGAGCAGTCATTTTCGATCTTTACTAACTCCATAAATTTGAAAATATCATCGAGCACTTGTCCTTTCACGCTCGCTTAAAACTGAAAGTGACTAGAGTCATATTTTTCTTGTTTCTTGACTCTTAAAACATGAAACAACGAAATTTTGGTTTCAATGTGGTAAAATAAACTACCTACGATTACATGCCCATTAAATTTTGATTTCTTGGTCTGTCTTTGTTTGCATTGGTTTCTATCCAAGAGTCTTCGTTCTTGATCTCTTTTTATTTCTAGTGTCCTACGGTCACAGTTGCAGAACCATCGGTTTCATCCAGTGGTAGTCCTTTCTCGGATGATTCATCTGAAACTTCTCAGACCTCTAGGTCTACCTAGATTCAGCAGCCTATTCTCCCATCAGAGTACCCCTTTGGAGAAACAGTTGAGTTCAATTGGCCTCTTTCAAATGCTTGGTTTGGGTTTGGGGTCAGGGAAAATTTCCCCCTCTTATATCGGGATCGCCATTTTTGGCTGTTATCAACCACCTAGTCCCCGTAGTCTTTTGCAAGATCTCATGGCGGATTCAGACATGGACTCGTCTGGTCCTATTGGCAGTGAGGGGATTCTTGTTTCTGATGAAGAATACCAACTTTTTCTAGAAAAAATCCCTCAAGAGTCCGCTCAATCTTCACCATCGGTGTCACTTCCAGCCAGATATAGGTCTTTGGGTCAGATTATGGCTAGTATTTCCTCCATGGCAGCATCAACTCCATCAAAGGGTCCGGTCCTTCCATCATTAGGGATGTCGCCAACGACACCTGTCTCGTTAACACCTTTTGTTACATATGTCCCAAGTAGACCTACTATCTGTGTGGTTGTATCAGCACCGGTTGTCACCACTCAGTCGTTAGGGGCTTTGCCTTCAGTAGAAACTTCAATTTCCATGGAAACCCCTGATGGCTTGTCTTTTGAGGAGCATCGGTTGGCTACTCAGCAACAGAGCTCCAAAACTTACCAATCCCCTCAGGATTCTGGTGGGCCTTATCTTTCTCATTATGACGTGGTCTGTAACCCCATTTATACACTTTCATTTCATTATGATGAGTACGACAACCCTATCTATTTGCCTGCTTCAGAAGCTTATCAGTTCCTTTCTAGTTTTAGACCTACCTTTCCTGTGCAACCTTCTAACCAAAAATGACAACCCTTTTAGGGACAACCTTTGGTCCGGCAAGGGTATTCTTATGACCCACAACGACAACCCTTTCAGGGACAACCTTCGGTCCATCAAGGATTATTTTACGGTCTGTAAGGATAGTCGTACAATCCACAAGGCCAACCTTTGCAAGGTCAGCTTGTGATCCAACCTAGGAAACCTCAAGGACCTCAAGGACCTGCTGGGCAACCGATATATCAACTAGAGCCTTCATACGGTCCTGGGGGGTATATTTATCCATCTCAAGGGCAACCTTTCGTGCAACCGCAACATCCATATCTTCCAATTGGTCCAAATGTTACGCAGACTGGGCCATCTTATGGTATTGCTCTAGGTTAACCTAGTCATCAGGTACAACCTGGCCCATCACAGCCAGGGCCATCTTATGGTCCTGCTCCAGGTCAACATAGTCATCAGGCACAGCCTGGAGTCATCAGGCACAACCTGGCCCATCGCAGCCATCAGGCCAACCTACTCCGTAGGGGTAACCTGGTGGCCCCCATCAGTCAGGTCAACCTGCTCAGCAGGGACAACCTGCACAGACAGTTCACCCTGCTCAGCCACCACTCTGCTCTACACCACATTCAGGTCAACCAGTGCACCCAACTTATCCAGCTTAGCAGGGCCCTACTTATCAGTAGCTTGTTCGACCCCAAGGTGCTTATTACCCTCAAGGTCAATACCGACTGGTTTATAATGCGCCTCAAGGTTATGCTTATTACCCTCAGCCGCCAAGCTATACTTACATTCCACAGCAAAATATTTATGCTGCTCAATCAGGACCCTCTTATACTCAGAATCAGTATCCTGGTCCTCAACCTCCGTATCTTAGTCCTCAGCCACTGTATCAGCCGAATTATCCATCTTATACCCCTTATGGTCCAAATCCTTCGGGACAGAACCAATGGGGGAAACGTTACACTCAACCAGGATGGAATGTGGGTACTGGTCCTTATCGAGGACCTGTTATGCCTTTCAACCCTCAATTACCCTTTCTCGCCACGTTGGAATTACCGAATGTGTCCAAATTAATGAATGATCCAATTCTTCATAATCCATATTGGCCTCCAGTTCCAACCAAGTTTCCTGGCGATTTCCCCAAGTTTGAGGGCAAGGCTGGAGAAGACTCCCAAGCACATTTCATGACATACCATTTATGGTTTTCTTCGAATTCTTGGGTGGATGACTCTATTTGACTCCGTCATTTCCAATGAACCCTCACTAGAGCTGCTGCTAAGTGGTACATCGAGCTGTCTCGCGGTATCTTTCAAGATTTCAACTCTCTTGCTATGGCGTTCCTTACTCATTTCTAGTTACTGGTTCGTTATGAAGCTGGGACGCATCTCCTAACATCCTTGAAACAGGACTGGGCTACCCATATCTTGGACCACATTCATGAATGGAGATGTCATCGTCATCTGATCAAATTCAAAATTCCTAATCAGCGTCTTACACATTGGTTCACCACCTCTTTTTTCAATCAAATTGTGAAAGATATAGCCATGGGGGCATGTGTTACCGAGGAATAATTCATTGCTCGTGCCCAGTACCTTGATTTAGTGTACTCTCAATCGGGCATTTTGTATGATATCTTGACTGATGCCCCGTGACCTAGGACTTCTAAAGTGTCGACCACTCCATCCGTTGAGGATGTTATTGTTTTTATGTCTTAGACTTCACATAATTCTTCCAACACTGGGAAGCAAAAATCAAATTCTTCCAATGATTCTGCTTCTCAACCCACCCCAGATTCTGGCAAAACCTCAGAGGTCAATGTCGTTCAGGCCAATCCTGCAGACAAGACATCTAAAGGGAAAAATAAGGGCAAAGTCAAAGGCGAAAGCCAATGCCCCAAAACTAGATTCGTCTAAACCTCATGCTGATGATGGTTCACAGCGCAAGTCGAAGTATCCTTGTCTGATTTGTGATGAGGAACACAACACTAAGGATTTCCCTAGAAGTGTCGAAGTTAGTAAATTGCTCAGAGGCACTAAGGGAACTCTAGCTGTCCTCAAAGAACCTTTTCCATCTCAGCAAATTCAGATGGTCGATCAACCTGTGCCATCTACACTATTTGGCTCTCAAGTTTTTGTGGTGAACGGTTCTGCAGCCGTTTCCATTGCTACTCGGTCAAAATATTATGCTGGATCATGTCAGGTAGCCAGGAAAGAGATCGCTGATGGTCCTCCTCCCCCACCTGCCTCTGGTCCACTTGAGATTGAAAGGCCCAGTGCTAAACCCATTGTACAACCACATTCTAAAGGTGTTCTATAGAAATCTTCTTATAACCCTAACGCCCATGCTACTCAGCATTACAGTATTGTTGAGGATTTAGCACAGGTGCCATCCAAGTTGGAAGTGCTTCAGAGTTTTCTGTCTCAACGGAAAGCGTTATTATCTATGATCGGGGGAATTGATCCTTCTGATACTAGCCTTCTCTCTTTCAATTTAGAGAATTTAGTCCCCCAACTTCCGCACCAGATTGCGCTTGTCATACAAGTCGGCATTAATGGTCTCAACATCCATAGAGCCATTGTGGATGAATGTGCAGCCGCTTGTGTCATGTAATATGCTTGCTAGAAGGCTATTAGCCCTCCAGCCCTAACTTCGTCACCCAATTCCCTTGAGGAATTTGATGGAAGGGAATCGAAACCCTTAGGTGTTCTCGCCAGCTTGTCGATCACATTACAAGGAAAGACGGTCAATGTCGAAGTAGAAGTAGTTGACGCTAAACTCAACTACAATCTTCTACTTGATCATAGTTGGACTCACGCTATGTTGTGCATTCTGTCCACTCTCTTTCGTCTTTTAAAATTTCCACATGAGGGAAAAATCATTACTGTCTACTAGTTGTCATTCTTTACCTCGTCTTCTGAGAAAAACATTCCATACGTGGATCAGTTTCCTTCTCCCCTTACTAGCATAGGGCCAGGTCTTTTCAAATACCCCACCTTCATGGGTATCTTTCCCCTTCTGCCACCAAATACCGTTCAAGTTAATATGATCTCTCGGTCGGATGACCCGTGGATCGTCCCTTTACCTGAATAGGTTGATTCATTTGGGGATTCGATGCTGCTTGCTCCACTTGAAATCAATTATTTCAAGCTTGTAGCTACATGAGATTCTCCCCCTTCTGAAGATGCTCCTTCGAGCATGTCTCTCGAAGTTTCTTCTCAATCCCCCTGGCTCGGCGATGCAAATTCGCCTGATCCTTTGAAAGAAGTGTTTCCATCTAATGAGTCCATCGTGGAAACCATGTCTCTTGAGGACCTACTGTGGAGCGATGGGCATCATCATTCCTCATTTATGCCTGGCCTTAGGGCAATGTCTAACTGTCTTGAGTGTTTTGCATCTCAAGTTCCTTCTCCTCCACTTCAAACTCCTATCTTAACTCACGAAGTCTTCAATTAAGGTAACTTGAGTAACATCACCCAAACGATGCCTATCGACATTTTTGTCAAACCGGGAATTGTCGAGAACATCCATGTCGGAGTCACTTGTTCTTTCGATGAAGTCCAAGTGTACACTAACCTCTTTCGTGAATTTTGTGATGTTTTCACCTAGTCTTATGAAGAGATGCCTGGAATCAATCCCAGTATTGTGGTGCACGAGATTCCCACCTACCCTAGTGCGAAGCCTGTTCGTCAGTGTCTTCGTCCAGTGCATCCTCGGAAAGCCGCCGCCATAAAATCTGAAGTTGAAAAGCTTCTTAAAGTAGGTTTCATTTATCTGATCCCTCTGACAGAGTGGGTTTCTAACATTTTTCTTGTGGATAATAATTAGGGAACAATTTGCGTCTGTGTTGACTATCACGATATTAATCAGGCCTGCCCTAAGGATAACTATCCCACCCCTTTCATCAATCAGATCATTGACGATTATGCGGGGAGTGAGATTTTTTCCCTTATGGATGGATTCTCTAGCTATAATTAGATTAATATTCTCTCGTTTGATCAACACAAGACCGCTTTTATCTGTCCTTGGGGAACATTCACGTATAAGAAACTCCCTTTCAGCTTGAATAACGCTGGGGCTATGTTCTAGTGCGCGATATATTATGCCTTTCACGATATTCGTAATTTTTTTCAACCATACCTAGATGACCTTCCAGCTCATTCAGTTATGTGAAAAGACCATCCAGACCATCTCCGCTAGATCTTTCTTCATTGTAGATGCTACAACATTCGGCTTAATCCGCATAAATGTGTCTTCTGCGTCGATTCCGGTAGAATTTTAGGGTTCATCGTATCCAAACACAGAATTTTCCTTGATCTGCTTAAGGTTGAGGCTATTGTTAATCTCCCCTCTCCATCCTCGTTACACCAGCTCTAGAGTCTCCAAGGGAAGGAAAATTTCTTACGATGTTTTATCCCGAACTATGCCGAAATAGCCAAGGGGTTTACATGACTTTTAAAATAAGATGTCCCTTTTCATTGGGATGAGATTGCTCAGTTATCTTTTGATACGCTTAAGACATTGCTTGTCAACGCTCCTCTATTATGTCCTCCGGATTATCATCGTGATTTCACCCTATATCTAGTTGCCGCCTTCAGTACAATCACCATGGTTTTGGTTCAAGATGATGATGACGGTAATGAACATGTTATTTACTACTTGTCTCGAATCCTTCTCGACCCTGAAATGTGTTACACACATGTTGAGAAGTTAGCACTGGCTGCAGTCCAGGTCGTCCATCATTTTCTTCATTATATCCTTTTACGGACAGTAACCATGATTTCTGATTGTAACCCCATGACCTATATTCTGTCTTGAAAATTGTTGAGGGGAAAGTACTCGAAGTGGATCGTTATCCTCCAAGAGTTTGATTTGGAATTCACTACCACCAAATTGAAGAAATCACTCATTTTCGCTGACCTAATTTGTTCCCTCCCCGCCGACTCTGCTCCTTCTTATTCCGAGGATCATATTCCGGACGAAACTCTTTTCTTGATTAGCACCCTCGATCCATGGTACGGTTATATCATCGTGTATCTCCAGACTTCTACTTTTAGGTCTGAGTTGACGGAGGATGCCCGACACCGCATTTGGCATCAATCGCAACCTTATCGTATTGTCAGAGATACCCTTTATCATGTTGGAGTCGATTCCATGCTCCGCTAATGTCTGACCCTCGAGGAAGCTGAGAAAGTTTTAAATGACTACCACAGTGGTGCGTGCAGTGGTCACATGTCTGGTTATGCCACCACACAGAAGATCCTTCATGCTGGCTATTTTTGGCCGTCCATTTTTAAAGACTACATTGTCACAGTACGCAAATGCCATGCGTGCCAGATATATCAACGCAATATGTGTGTGCCACCTATTCCCTTACACCCTATCATTACCATTGGTCCTTTTTCCAAATGGGGCATTGATTTTATGATGTGTAACCCTCACTTGGCCAAGGGGCATGCCTATATCATCATCGTCGTCGATTATTTTATGAAATGGGCCAAAGCAATGTCTACACTGGCTACAGATGATAAGACAACAGCGCAATTCATATTCAATCATGTTATTGCTGGGTTTGGTGTCCCTCAAGCCATCGTTACTGATCATGGTTCACATTTTTGGGACTATATGATGGCAGAGCTGACGTCTAAGTTGGGTCTGCATCACGACAGCTCAACACCGTATTACCCTCAAGCTAACAGCCAGGTTGAAGCCGTAAACAAAGTTATCATTACAATGCTTCAACGAACAATTGGGATCCATAAATCAAATTGGCATCTCATGTTGTTTTTAGCTCTATGGGCTTACCAAACCTCGATTAAGAGTGCAACCGGATTCACCCCGTTTCAGTTGGTGTACGATCTGGAAGCTACTCTTCCGATTGAGTGTGAAATTCCTTCACTCAAATTAGCTGTGGAATTACTGCCTAATACTTCACCTGAGGAAGAGTGTCTCCTCTATTTAAAGATATTGGATGAAACTCATCGCTTAGCTGCTTTGGTCATCGAAGCACAAAATAAGCGAGTCAAATTTCACTTTTACCAAACAGTTTCCCCTCGTTCTTTTATCGAAGGTGACCTTGTTCTCCTGTACGACCAAGCTCATGAAAAGTTGGCGGAAGGTAAATTCCAACTCTTGTGGCATGGGCCCTACATTTTCAAATATGTGTTACAGAATGGGGCTTATGAGCTTATTGATTATGAAGGTTATCCCTTAGCACAACCCAGAAATGGGTTGTATTTGAAAAAATATTATGCTTGAGTCATTCATGCATGATATGTGTACATAGGTGATTTTTTTCATTTTTGTGCATATTTAGGTTTGATGTGCTTTGTAAGATTTTTTTTGCTTATTGGGTCCTGTTGATTCTATAGATGTCTATTACCCCTTATGTCGGTTTCGTGGATGGTGCTTCCCACAGTACCAGGAGCTTATCTTTGGCAGCCTGGGTAATTTATAATCCTGTTGGTGAGTTGATTAACATACAAGGTATTTGTCTAAGACAAAAAACAAACAACGTCACTGAATATAGTTCTGTTGTGGAACTATTAACCGAGGCAGTTAACCTCAGCATACGCCCGCGCATTGCTTGTAAATATAGATTCACAACTTGTTTTTCTTCAAATTAATGGTCATTATTTGGTTTGAAACCCATGAATTTTGAGATTGCATTTACGTATTCATTTTCTTGAAAGACATTTTGATTTCATCACATATCAACATATACCAAGACGAATGAATACATTAACTGATGTGGTGGCTAACATTGTATTAGATAGACATTTGCGCAATTTATAAAATAAGACCCATGTAGAAAACACACACACACACACACACACACACACACACACACAGATATATATATATATATATATATATATATATATATATATATATATATATATATATATATATATATATATATATATTTTATTGCTTCAGCAATGTGTGCATCATAAAACTCAAAAAATATATAAAGGTCAACAGACCTCAGAGCCAACATGTTCTCTAAAATATGCGTAAATAAAGCCTAGGTGTCCTAGGTGCCTAATTAGCGTGGTGCTCATGATAGCAAGTCACTGCCCATACCAACTGCCTCAGCAAGCAGTGGATACGACTTGGCACCCCTACAATATTCCTATGATAGGCCCGAGTAACATCATCAAGGCGAGCATAGTCCAGGATCCCACGGGCAATCCCCTCCAGATTTTGTACTATCTCCTCCTCGCCGCCTTCACCATGAGGGTCGAAATCATGAGGAGTTCACCTCGCTATCAGCAACATACCTGCAGGCCTCTCTGGGCCAACATCTGCATACATATAAGATTTTTTATTATAACATGCATATATACCAAAAAATGATAAACTCATGAAAATAAAAAATGAGTCTCACCTAGATCTTCGTCCCAATCCTCTCCCTCCGAGAGCGGGAGGTCTGGATCACCTATGAATTCTGTGCTAGAGTAAGGCCAATCCTCCATGACAATCAGTTGTCGTCAGAGCTAATCAAAAAATTCTGGCCTCCAGGACATCTGTTGGCCACCCCCTGCTCTAGGCATCAGCACAGCCCATCGAGCCATCCATGGTTCTCTGGGTGGTGGCATCAGGACAATGACCTCTTGACGCTAGAATATCGATAGTCGTTCCAAGAAAAATGATAAAAAAATGGATCCATACCGAAACTGCTTCAGTTTGGTCTTCTTGCACTTGGTGAGCTACTGCTTGATGTTAACAGTCACGACCTCTACCTAGTTGTAGAGAGTTGGCGTCAAGCAGTCTATGGAAAGAAGCAGTTGTGTCTTTGTGGCCTCATGCGGTGCTTGCAATCCTGCAACCCGCGTGATAGTGTGCAGCACTATTTTTAGTGCCAGATCTGGGATGGTTTGGATTTCAACCTTCCCGCTCCCTGTTCCTTTGCATGCCCCTCGGCACACTCTATCGATCACCATCCCCATACTCTCCCCAAAGGGATGGGTACCAGCCAGCATAGGGACTGCACCCCTCCGCGACAATCATGTGATAAAATACACATCAGAAACTTCAAGTTCAAGTTCCTGATCTCGAAGAACAAACTTTTCTTGATCCTCATCCCAAATTCTTATCAAATATTGAAGTAATTTCGGTTGAGCCCGAAGGCACGATGTTAGGAAGAATTTCTTTAGCCCACAATCTTTGAGGATGTTCGTGCACCATTCATTCTCCATGGAAATTTCATCCTTCTCACTGTCTTCTCTCTCTTTCCACTCAATCACCATTTTCTCTGCTTGGTACCTGCACATTGTTCATATGAGCATTGTTAGTCTACTTAGGCATCAAAATTTGAAAGAAATTGACTTCATTTTTCTCATATTTATACGGATTTTTAGGTTGCACGGTTAGCGTGACTGTTTCGCAAATAATCACGCCAATGGGCACGCCCTCTGTGTAAAAAAGGGGCGATTGGTGCGGGTCCATGCCCAAAACCCATGCCAACTGTGATGCCCTAGTTTTGACAAATCCTCCCCTAAAGGATTCAAAATGACAAATACAGGTAATTAAATTTAGCTTAAAATATGGCAAATGATGTCGGCTCTTACCTGAGACTGACAGAATCAAGATTGTTTCACTGGATCGCTCGCAATCGTCACCACAATATCGCAAGGCAAATGGGTCACTGTTGCTCCACAAAGAGGTAAAAGTGAAAAGTAAATAATTTTTACCACTTATGGCATTTTATAACTTTTCAAAATCTTAAATTAGGTTTTAAAACATATTTATCGATTATTTCATCATATTATTTTCGAGGAATACATTTTACACATGTCTTTTTGTGTAGCGACAGCTTTTCACATGGTTATGATGAAGAAACGAGTTGTATTTTATACTTTTTCGGATTCGGTAAAAACACGAAAAGGTCACTACTGGAGTCACCTTTCAGCTCTTTTTTGACTCTCTAAAACTGAAAATATTTATGAGACACTTGTCGTTTTGAACTCGTTAAATGGCTGCTAAACGATATCTACCCAGTATACGTTTACCCGTTTTTCGGTCTGGGATAGATTATTTACAAAAAAGGAATACCTTAGCCTATCGCGACTAATAGGTTCTCTCGGATGTTTTTTTCTACCTTTTTGGATTTGAGAGACTATTTAAGAAAATGTCCTTGCTAGATTTTTCTTTTCCACTTTCTTTTCAAACTCTCTAAACATGAAAAGACGCAGAGATCTCCCTTTGTCAGACTCGTTAAAAACTGATGACATCAGACTCCATCGTTATGACGTTACTTGAGTTCCTCCTTCCTAGGGCTCGTAAAATTTACTAAGTTGAATTTGTCCAAAGGAAAAACTTACATCGCAATAATATGCTATCCCCTTCAAGCTTGTTTACAAAAATATAATTGGGGTACTTGCCAAAAATGGTGGGGGAAAATGGAACCAGACTTTAGTCGGAAGTGTGTCGCTCTTGAACATGCCACTTGTTTGCATTCATGTTGGGTTGGGAACATCTCACTCTGTCATTTGTTTGCCTCCATGGGTTTGGGTAATCTCTTTTGACCGCTCATCTTCTCTTTTCCTTGTTGCCATGACCTCTAATCCCTTGATGTCAAATACTGCCAAATCTAGTGTCGTGCCGCTGATATGTTCAAGATAATTTTTTCCTCTGCAATTTTCAACGTCCCTCTGATTCTCTATTGGTCCTGTTCTGTAAATCATCATATTCCTTTGTCTCATGTCAATGATTTGGGAAAGATCATGGCCCTCCTTCGGCCAGGTCTCTTCCTGTCGAGTTCAGCTCATTTTCCAGGAAGCTGATCCAGAGACTCCCTTCAGGTACCCTGGAGCCTGCATGCCTTAATGGCAGGTTCTTTGCATCCATCACAAGGTTTACATCGTTGGCCTTCGATCAGATGATTCTGTGGGTGTTCAATGCTAGATCACTGTTCACATTCCATGGATTGTACCTCCTGTACCTTGAGAACCATTGTCATTACTGGTGGTTTCTCTCGTGTCTATTAACAGCTCTCATTATTGGCTGGTAATCAGACGATCTTCCTGCATGTTCAACTTCAACTCGTCTATTCGCATGCTCAAACTTGTACTTTGTTTGGGTCAAGATGGAGTGCAAGACCCTATGTTTGGTCTGATGAAATCCAAGCTGCAGGTTCTTTCTAGATTACTATGACTTATTACATGACTCTTCTGATTGGATGGTCGCGACCATATCTGAGTCTATTTGTTGATCCTTATTGTTGGATGGTTGCGTCCATACCTCATATCTCATTTTTATGTACTCTATTATGGATGGATGCGCCCATACCACATATCATGTATCAGAGATATATGTTGTATTAGAACTTATAGGTTTTCCGACAGCAGTGTTTGGGCCGAATGCATTCTCATAAAGCATTTCACCCCTCCCTCTCTCTCGGACCTCATGCTTTAGGGGGCATCTTTTACACAGCATTTTGTAACCGTCCCTGCAATCCCTCATCCTGCATATTGCGGGATAATTCCTGTGACTTGTAAAAAATGTCATACTTTGCAAACACCTTCTTTTCATCCTTTTGCATAAGGACATCATTTCTCCTATTGGACATTTCCTCAAAAAAGCACACAAAACCTATGTTTTGGCCTTGGTGCGGATAGCCAGTTCATCCCTTGCACCGATGTGGAATATTTGCACTAGAGCCCATGCCACTTGGTGCTTTGTATCAGTGTAGTGCCTACGCCAGCTATTTTAAGAATGTTTTTTAACAAATAGAGGTGGAAGTTTCCTTCTAACTACCTCAGGGATGAGTCATTGAAAGTGGTTAAGTTGATGAGCCACGGATCTCTCTCTTTAGGTAGTGGTTTTTATCTCCCATGGAACACTCCTTGAAGATACGACTCCCTTCCATGATTATAGGGATTCTAACCTCTCCCTCTCCCTCTATATAAACAGGCCTTCTCCCTTTATGAAAGCTAGCTAAACAGATAACCAAGGATTTTAACTTGGAGAATAATACTATAACTGAGTAATTGTTATTGAGAAGGTAGAACTAAGGAGAATTCCGTAGAGAGATTCCCGTTCGAATTCCTGACAAGCCTTTGTGATATGTGCTCTACTTGAACCCTGTTGGAGGAGATCACAACGTCAAAGCTTGGTTGTACTCTTCCTTCCATTTATTAATATACTCGACTATGGTGTTGGTTCCATCGTTGTGTTATGTTGTTTATGTAATGCAATTGATTTAATCGTCTTCGACTGACTGATAGTTACAAATGTGAATTATTATGTTTTATATTCTCGTTGTTTTCTTGTGTGTAGGTGTCTGAGCATGAAAGCAAGTGGATCGTGATCTGTCGAACCAAGAGCGAGGAGCGAGCCACTCTTTTCGACGACAACAATAACATAGGATCTCTGGTAAGTCATTATCGAATCTTCATCCATTCGTTAACTAGGAATCAATATTATGGCGTGTCTTGTTTGTGGCTAGACCCACTCTAGGGCTAGCGGGATCACCTCTATCTACATCTCAGCAGTGCGACTTTACATCTGAGAAATTCCTTCTGTCTAATCGATGGACTAACTAACTAATTTATGTTTCCTCTCCAGGAAATATATATATATATATTGAATTATGAATTTGGGCTTTTAACAACTAATCAGAATATAGGAGGGTGATTAAAAATTTTCCAGAAATGAGACTAGTTTCAAAATAGAATGTCGAATTAGGGAAATCGCTCCTCTTTTCCTGGGATGTTGTTGTTCCTGGAAGGTGTAATCTTGGGTTCTAGAGGAATTTTGACCCTCATGCACTACTGGCAGAGGCATCGCACAACTATAATTGATGCCTTATCACACAATGGGATGAGGTGCTAACCCTCTCAACGCTGGAAAAATATTGGATTGCTTCCTTTCAAGCAATATATAGACATCATTGCCACAAAGGCAAAATCATAATCGATTTCATAGGCTTGAGAAATAACAGCCTACCACAAAGACATCAATTAGAAAATAATATTGTCATGAATTCTGACTTTTTGGTTCTAAGAAACACATTCAGAAATCCACATTAGATTCTTGATCAATGACAAGACTTGAGAGATATTTCATTATTTGGGCTAGATCATTTACAAACTCTACAATCTGTAGAATTTCTCTCTCGCTTTCGGCTGTGAGTGCTTCACTGTTGCTCACTAAAACCCGAGTCAACAAAATCATCATCCTTGTTCTTGTATCATTTATTGTTTAAGTTCATCCTAATTTCATCTCCATCAATGCCATCTTGTTGTTGCTAGATGTGATTCTAATAGCTAAAAAATTTCTTGCGAAATTCCATTGAAAAGGGCTAAAGATCAGTGGCAAGAGATCTCTGCACATTTCTTCTAACATTTATATCATTTGAATCACCATGCCCAAAAAGCAGTTGTAGCTTTTGTTCACATCTCTTCAGCAATCCAGTTATTTCTTGAGAAAGTGCTTCAATTGCATGTTGTTACATAGCAATTTTTCACCATCCCTACCATTCCCCGTCTCTCACATTGGAGGGCTTATTTTTTGACCTGTGAGTAGTGATATAACTTGAAAATACTTTCATGGCATTCCCTTGAACATGTACTTTCATCCCCCTGAAGACATCTCCTGCTGAAAAACCGTAAAAACACCCCTTTTTGCATTGGTGTGGGCAGCCAGTTCAGTACCCGCGCCAATGGGGAAAATCTTTCAAAGAGGTCATGCCAAGTGGCGCTCTGTCCCAGAGTCGCACTCGCGCCAGCCAATTTAAGAAGTGTTTTTTAAAAATAAATGGCGGAATTTTCGTCCTTACTGATCCAGGAACTGATATCTATCTTGAGTTGGGAATTTTGGCTACGGATTTTTTTAGAGAGGAAGTGGTTTGCCACCTCTCATGAAAGCTTCCTTGATGATAGGGCCAATCCCATGATTATAGGGATCCCAACTCCCCTTCCTCCATCTATAAAAGCTTGCCCATCTCCTTTGCAAGCTAGTCTTCAAGTTCCCAAATTCCCAAGAGCCTTATGCTGCAAGAGCCTCCATAAATCCCTTAAGGCCAAATCCAAGAAAGGAGACTATTGTCAAGATCCAAACAGAGAGGTTTGTCCCATCCTTGACAGGTTTTTCGAGACGTGTTCTACTGGCGACCCTCCGAAGGAGAATTCAGCGTTAGAACTATGGTTGTATTCTTCCTTTGATTGATTAATAATAAACGATTATTGGTTATGGTTCCACTCTTGTTGTTGTTTATAATGATGAGTTATGTCCTTTCTGACTGACATATAGTTGCATCTGCTGGACTTTATGCTTGCGTTTGTTTCATTTCTCGCATGTGCAGGAGTCCATCACGGAGATTTGGGGATCGTGATCTGCCATGGCTAAGGAACAGGAGTGCTACCTCTTTTACAAGCAACAGCGTTGGATTCCAGGTAAGCCTTCATCGCTAGTTGGTTTATTTGCAATTAGGAACCTACACTATAGCGTGAACGATTGTTGCTAGACCCAGTCTGGGCTAGTAGGGATCGCCTCTATCCGTAGAGGGGATTTACCTCCACAACAAATTGGCGACTCCGCTGGGGATCGTTAGCTTGTTGCCGTTCATTTTATGAGCTATAGACGGAGCCTAAAGTTGGCCAGATAGCCTTCGAAACGCTTTTGCTCTGAAATTGCGAAGTAGATCAAAGCTGCTTCAGTCAATCTCCGGTTTAGTTTGTAAAATGAACACTTGGGATATTATCTTATCTTTCGGTCGATTCTTGACTTTGCTTGCTTGATCAACTCTTTTGGCTGGCTCTTTTCGTGTCTTTGGCTTTTAGTTTGAACTCCAACATCACTGGTCTGCTTTTAGATTGCTTATTTTTTATTTTGGCATAGAAAACTTGACAGGTGCACTTTTTAGCGTGACAATCACGCCAATTGGCGCTAGTTGTCCATGTATTACCCACGCCAATCCTGATATGGCGCTAGTTTCAGCCTGACAGTCGCGCCAATGCTGGGGACTGCTAGGGTTTGCTTGGTTTTGAGCTTTCTGAGCCTGATCTCTGATTTTGGTTTCATTTCTTCTACTGCCTGAGTGTTCTGGAGCCTTGTTTGACTGACTGTGACCTTCTTCCTTTGGTTGTTTGCCCGTTTCTATCGATTTTACATTTTAGCCCTAGGGCATCTAGGTGTTATTGTGCGTCGAGCCTCCCTTGGGAGTTTGTGGTTGCTGTCTGGTCAGTCAACTTTTTGATTGCTTCTCTGCATTCGTTTCGTGCTTTGTCTTGCTTTGAGCTTAGATTACATGGTTCATTTGAGTCTTGGAGATTCATCTTGAAGTGGTGAGTCTGGTCTTGGTTGGGAGAAATTATTTTTTTTTTCATTTTCAGGCAGTTGGCACTTGTTTTCAGTTAGAAACTCATGCAAATTGGGCATTGGCGCTAGTTTTCAGTGAGCAAGTCATGCCAATTGGCGCTAGTTGTCAATGACAAAGTCGGGCCAATTTCAGGATGTGTGAAAATTGAGATTTTTTCCCTAAATCCTTCACCAGTGTGTCTTTCCCTTCTAGTATTTTCAATATATGAGCATATATTACATTGCTCATTGTTTGAAATGTCTTCTTTCCATGATTGTTTGATGTAAAAGGGAATGAATGCCTTGTTTTGATCTCTTGATTTGGAAGTCCTTTTTTGTGCTTGACCTCATATGTCTTGTAGCCTTTTGAGGGATTTCTTTACAAAGTGTTTGAAACAACGATTGCATTCTTAGTGTTTGTTGCATCTCTTTTTCATTCATCCTTCATTAAGAAGATTTGTGTTAATTTAGTTTTCATCTCAAAGTGTTCTTTTTGTTAAAATGCATTAGATCACATTGCATTGAAAAGTAATTTTTAGATTTATCACTGAAATTAGAACACATTGTTTAGTGATTGAAAACTAAAAATCGCTTTGAGTGCATTCTCTTTCATTAAAAGCGTGCATTAAGTAGATTCTCATTTCATCAAAAAATGCATTGAGTGCATTCTTATCATTTGAAAAGAAAAGGAAATTGTGCATAGATTGCAATTGCATAGTTTTAAAAAGAGGATTTTGCATAGATTACATTGCATTATTCGCATCGTTGAATGTTTGAAATTACTTTTGGATAGTGAAATTCATCTAGTTTGGAAAAATTTCATTTGCAGTGTTGTTGTTTGTTGCATCATTGTTTGAAAATCTTCCCTTAACTAGATAGCATTCATCAAATTGAAAATTTTTCTTTTCTCATATAGCTGCATATAGGAGATTGTCAGATGACATACGGTAGGGCCTTGAAATTGAAACGTAATTGAAACGTACGTTAAGTCCTTGGTTGATTTCTCTTTCATTTTGAAACCAAGGTGTATATTGCAGTTCACGGTTATTTGGTACACCCTTTGCCTAGTATTCCTGAGTAGTCATTTGATCTTTTCTGACTCTTTAAATTTGAAAGGATCACCAAGCGCTTGTCCTTTCACGCTTGCTTCAAAACTGAAAGAGATAGAGTCACCTTTTCAACCGTTTCTCGACTCTTAAAATATGAAACAGTGAAGTTTCTAAGTTTCAATGTGGTAAAATAAATCACCCACGATCACATGCCCTTTTAGAGTTTGCTTGTTGGCCGTTTGATTGTGTGCCTTGGTTTTTAGCCCGTGTGCGGTTTTGAGTTGTTGATGGCAAATTTTCCAGAGTTCACCAACCAAGAAATCCCCTTCGATGGGAATCCTAGTCATTTTCCGCCTTTTGGAAATGTTGGTGCTCCTTATATGGAAATGTTGTCCCTTCCTGGGTTAACTGTTGGGTTGCATGTTTGGTTGTTCTCAACCTCTGTGGTTCCGAATGTCTCAGCTACTGGTCAATCAGTTCCTCCACCTGAAAAACATCATGTTGATTCCAAGGTGGACCTCTCCCCTTCTTCGCCTGTTTCTGCATCCTCCTCTTCTACTTCGCCTAGTGAAAGTCTGGATTCGAGTAACCAGGTGGCTAAGAAGAAGAAGAAGAAGACAAAGAAGAAGAAGTTCAATAAAGGAGAGGCTAGCTCTGCGGCTATTGCGCCTAAGAATTCTCCTCTTGATAAACCTCCCAACCCTCCACAGAAAGTCAAGTTCCCTTACATGTTGTGCACGGGAGACCATCTCCTTCGAGATTTCCCTGGCATTCCCAAGGTGCTCGAAGTATGGTCCGACGGTTGCCCGTCGTTGCCTTCGGCTTCCAGGAGTCAAGTTGGGGGCACGTCTTCAACTGGTAGTGGTAAGGCTCCTAAGAAGCAGGGTAATCTTACCAATCCCTGTAAGTTGTGTGAAGGGCATCATGCCATTCACCTTTTTCCATATATGAATGAAGCCAAACGAGTCTTGGACAACTCGTCTTTTTCTACACCATGCCTCCCTGCTGGTTATAAACAGCTTTCTCTGAGTCTTCCACCAGCTGATGCCACGATTGGTCAAGAGTCATCCTTGGTCGATCCCGCTCCCTCAGAAATTAAAATTCAGGAATCCATCCCCAACCAACCATTGGTCGTGGGATCGGTTGAGCTGGCCCCGTCTACGGTACACCAGGTCTTTTCCATTGAGAGTGGATCTCACACCCCCCATGTCCTTCTGGTTTCTTCAAATTCTTCGGACTTGGAGACAGATTCTCCTGTCCCTATACCTCAAGAAGCTACTCCTCCACCTCCCGTGATAGAGGTCCCAGAGGATACTCTTCCCACCTTCGAGATGGAGGTCATGGAGGATGCTCCTTCTTCTTCTCTAACACCAAGGGAAGACCATCTCGGTTCAATGGTAACCCCTCCAAGTAGTTTCGTCGCTTCTTTCGATTGGAGCCAATTTTTAGGATACCGCCTTCCATCTTATGTGCCTTTCGAGATCACAGTACAGGATTTTGGTTTGGTCATACCCAACACCATTATAGATGAAGGCGTGTCTGTTAGTATTTTATCTTCAACTACTTGGCAAGCTTTCAGTTCACCGCCACTTGCACCTGTTACGCAGAATCTGTTGGCATTTAACAGAAGAACGAGTCAACCGTTAGGGATCCTCCCAAGTTTACCTGTTACTTTGGGAGGTAAAACCATCCATATGGACATGATGGTTGTTCCAGGCCCTTTGGATTTCAATCTGCTCTTGGGGCGTGATTACACCTATGCCATGGGAGCACTTTTCTCCTCCCTTTTTCGTGTGGTCTGTTTTCCACATGAAGGACGGATCATGACCATTGATCATCTTTCCTTCTTTGGTCCTGATGTAGCAACTAGCCCACCATCATCCCTTCCTAGTTTTTATCCACCCATTGTATCTGCCCCACCGCAGGTCAACTATGTGGCTACCTACCCCGTGCCTGTACTCAGTGATAGTGTCGTTGTGCATCAGGTGCTGGGGGCATTGGGTCATGACTTCTAGGATGTTTTCCTTCCATCAGAAGTGGAACTCTTGGAAGCGATGACTTCTTTTTCATTATGATGAGATCGTCGGAGCATGGTTCATCTGCTTTTGTCAAGCTCCTTAAAAAATGAAACAAGCTCGTCGAAGCACAGTTCGTTTTCTTGTGTCAAGCTCCTTAAAAAATGAAACAAGCTGGTCGGAGCAGAGTTCATTTTTCTTGTGTCAAGCTCCTTAAAAAATGAAACAAGGTGTCACGAGGATAGTTCTTTTAATGTGTCAACCTAGTTAAAACAATGAAACACTTTCTCGTTCAATTCGATTCTTTGATAAGTTCTCGTAAAATACCAGTCAAGTCTTTTTCTTGATCTCGTAACTTGAACCTTCACTCCATCTGCCTTTCATATGGACTGAAGCTTGGGGGGCATGTACCTCGAATTGAGTCACCATGCTGGGGGCATGCTTACTTTTTTCAAGCATAGTTTGTTTCCGTTTCAAGCTTGTGTAAAAATGAAACTGGTTTCAAGCATAGTTTATCTTTGTTTCAAGCTTGTGTAAAAATGAAACCAACTTCAAGCAGAGTTTCTTGATTTCAAGCTTGTGTAAAAATGAAACCATTCCCATTTTACCTCTTGTGATTGCCATTTTTATCAACCTGTTTTTGCCAGATGAGCCTTAGTTTTCTCTTTCCATCGTCCCCATCTGCTTGGCCGATCATATGCCTTCACTTGGTTGTTTTACCCGTTCCTGAGGAACCGCTGCGATGAGTGGTCTTCTTAGCCAGCCTCTTAACCTTTATCTCGTTCTGAGAAGTTCCATCATTACCAGAACCAGTAGCTACCCTTTATGCCACTCGTTCCTCTAGGTGGAGTCATCTTTTAGCTCTTTTCTGACTCTCTAAACATGAAAATATTGTTGAGGCCCTTGTCGTTTCGATCTCGTTAAATTGGCTGTGAAATGACATCTGCCCAGTATACGTTTACCCCTTTTTTGGGCTGGGATAGATTATTTACGAAAAAGGAATACCCTAGCCTATCACAACTAGGAGGTTTTATCAGACATAGTTTTCTACCTTTTCGGATCTGAGGAACTATTTACGAAAAGGGACTGTTGGAGTTTACTTTTCTGATGTCTTTTCAAACTCTCTAAACATGAAAAGACGCCGATTTCTTCCTTTGTCAGACTCGTTAAACCTAAATGACATCGGAAATTGTCAATCATGACGTAATTCGAGTCTCTCCTTCCTAGGGCTCGTTAAACGTACTAGGATGGATTTATATTACAAGCATATGGTATCCTCTTCAAGCTTGTGTAAAAATAAAGAGGTACTCGCCAGAAATGGTGGGGGAAAATGGAACCAGCATCATTGTTGTGTCATCAATATGTCGCTCTTGAACATGGCACTTGTCTGCATTCGTGTTGGGTTGGGGACATCTCATCTCGTTTTTCACTTGCCTCCGTGGGTTTGGGTAATCCCTTTTGACCTCTCATCTTCTCTTTACCTCATCACTATGACCTCTGATCTTTTGATGTTAAATACTGCCAAATCCACTGTCGTGCCACCAATATGTTCAAGAGAAGTTGACCTCTGTAGATTTCAACCTTCCTCTAATTCTCATCTGATCCTGATTCACAAAGAAATTATGTTCCTCTGTCTCGTGTCGATGATGTGGGAAACACTATGGCCCACCTTTGATCAAGGTCACTTCCTGTCGACTTTAGCTCATTATCCAGGAAGATGATCTAAAAACTCCCTTCTGGTACCTTGGAGCCTGCATGCCTCAATGGCAGGTTCTTCACATTCGACGTGAGGTTTTCATCATTGGCCTTTGATCGAGTGATTCTGCAGGTGTTCAATGTCAGCTCATTGTTCACATGCCATAGATTGTACCTGTAGTACCTTGAGTACCATTGGCATTAATTGTGGTACCTCTCACATCTGTTAATAGCTTTCATCATTGGCTGATAATCAGACGATGTTCTTGCATGTTCGACTTCAGCTCACATATTCGCATGCTTGAACTTGTACTTTGTTCGGGTCGAGATGGAGCGCAAGACCCTGGATTCTCGTCTGTTGTAATCCAGGCTACGATTTTTTGGATTATTATGATTATTTACATGACTCACTTACTGGATGGCTGTGACCATACCTGATTCTATTTATCGATCCCCACTGGATGGCTGCGCCCATGCCTTGGATCTGGATTATTACATACTCTGTTATGGATGGCTGCGCCCATACCACATATATATCATGTATTTGAGACATCAGTTGTACTTCTTCACGCAGGTTTTCCATGTTGAAAATGCAGCAAGATGATCGAGCTTAGTGAAATGAAGTCGCCTTCACTAAGTGGGCCCGCAGGCGAATTCTGGCACAAAGTCTATTTTTAGACTATGTCTATTTTTAGACACATGGAGCATGGTTCGGGGATTCCAGTTTGAGATTCTTGGAGCATTGTTCATGTTGGTAAAAATAGATGAGACTCTATTTTTAGGTCGAAGAGGTCGAAGTCTATTTTTAGACTGCCTCTCCTTAAAACAGGGAAGTCAAATATTATTTACCCTTAATAATATTTGGACTATAAACTTCAGTTTACTCTCTTGGAGCACTTCAGTTCGAGCCTTGGAAGTGGCTCATGCATCTGATAGAGGAATTACGCTATTCCTAGGGTTTGATGGCATCATGCATGGTTGACTTCAGTTGGACTTCAGTGGCAGAAGTTTGGAGGAGTTAATGAGACAGATAGTGGAGTTGTGTTATGTTTATTTTAGTTGAACTGATTGAGATTAGTTTAACTAGCTAATCAATTAGTTATGAGTGGAGTGAATTAAATATTATTTAATTCATTAATTAGTAACTCATTATTCAACTCAAGAACACATCGGTTCACTACAGTTCATGATCAGTTCAGTGGAGACCAGTGAAAGAGGTAGATGAAAGGGTGGAGTTAGCTATCAGTGGCGACATCAGTTGTGCATGAGATTTGCACCACACTTGGAGGAATTTCCCATGATGATTGCGCTGTCAAGCCAAGGAGATTCGAACCTTGGATCTCTATATTGACAGGCCTGGATTGCGCAATAGAGGCAAGGCAATTGACGGTGAGTTTTGAACCAGTAACCTGTTCAAAACTGAGCTAGTTTGTGTGTAACTTTATGAGAAAGTACTGAGTACTTGTGAGGAGTATTGTACTGAGTTTGTTACATGATTTCTCCATTATAATATACACTTTTGTGGACAATTTTGTCACCCCCTAGAGACAGTCTAGAGTTGCCATAGACCAGTGCCTAGGACATCTTAATACAGCAAGGAGCTCTTCATATAGTTTGGATTGTCAGTCCAAGATTTCACTTACTATCTCTTGTTTGAACAAGGAAATTAGTTTTGAATGGGACCAATCTCTCTCAGAAGCTGATACAAAGGATAAGAACAGTGTAGGGACATCATGTAAAACTCTAATACAAAGGCATCAGAAAGTTAAGAGACAGCTTACTGTAAAGAGGGCCAGTTCAAATAATATATCACAGAAATCAAATATCAGGAGGTGAGTGAAGTGAGGAAGCATAAAGAAGATATTAGTTAACACGAGACTGATACCCAGATACACAACAGAACCACATAAGGGCATACCAATTTATGAATCCTTATATGACAATGGCGTTTTAAAAGCACCCTCCTCATGCAACTAATATAGAAGAAAATATGGATGAAATGAACATGGAACAGTATATCATGACTAGGCCTATTTAAAGCGCTTGACTAATTCCAGAAAGGGCACCAACAAGGATTAATCCTTACTGCAAACTAGTGAGCCACTCGCATTCTAGAACATGATACAAGAAGATAAATAGCATGAAATGAGATATTGTATTAACACATAAGAGAAATTACATATTGTGAGATACCAAAGACCAGAATCCTCATTACAGTTATAACTCCTCCTCACTGAGACCCTACGGGCTCTGAACCTTCATACAGAAGTATTACAAAATGTATACAAAAACCTTTTCACTGCACAGTTTGCTGATAGAAATCTGGAACCCTTACAATGTCTTCTTTTCGGGCCTTTATAGAAAAGATAGAGAATTCTCGAGAAGGAGGTAGATGGAAAACATTTAATGACTTATTTTGAATCAGATGGCGGAAAACGTTCGCGCCCACACTATGAATGACTGAACATAAATGACTGTACTTTACGATTTATTTCCGGGAATGAATGCTGGGAATGAAAATCTGCTTACAAACAAGACATAAATAATAAAATATGTAGATATTCGGCTCTTTGCTGGAGGAGGAAGATCTGCGGTAATTAAACCTTGAGGCGCCTGCTTCTGTACGTGGTACTTTCAATCTACAGGTTTTGAATTTAAATTTGAAACCTTTTTCCTGCCGGACACTGAATTCATTGCTCCTTCATTAATAATCTGTTGCTGCGTTAATGTTTTCATCCGCCCAAATGTGCCTTTTGATTTTCTCTGGAGAGTTCTATAGACCGAAGTATCTTCCTTTAATGGTGGTCACATCATAGTGATTCCCGGATCCTTTTCGCCAACTTTGTTCCCACAACAAGTTCCTGCAAGAACAAAAGCCTGATGAATAAAACTAATCACAGAGGGAGTGGACATAGTGAGGTTAATGGAAATGGTGACACAGATTTGAGAGAATGATGAGATGACGCGGGGTAGCGAAAAACACAGAGGAACAACGGAGAAATAGGAAGCGAAAATGAGGTAATACAAAGGGACGATGATAAGCGCACGGGGCAAAGAAATCAAACAGAGACACTAAAACACAACACATAAACAGAATATGTGAATGGTGGATGGAAAAGCGAATGACACGTGGATGGATGACGAAAAATGGCGAGACAATGCTAACGGCACCAAAACTCAAAAATTAACTTTCGTGGGAGTTACGAAGAAAAACGTGACAAAACAATGGAGCAACGGCTTTGAAAGTGGGACCCATAACGCACATAGCGAATTTGCAAGAGGAGAAAATGCGATGGAGGGAGCGATGGAATAACTAGAATCTGCGCTCTGCGCTATGCGAGGGGCATGACCGATTGAGCGCAGATCGTAAAAACGAAAAAATGCGATGCCATGAAACGACATAAACGGGAAACTGCGCTTTTGCGATGGGGAGGAGAATGCGATAGCGCGATCACGCGATTTGCGATAAATTCTCTAGGGGTAGCGCTTGGCTATATGGATGAAAGGAGGCGTGGAGCTCGGGGAGAAAGGAGCTAGGCCTTATATAACCTTTAAAAGTAGATTTTAGCCTCTTTTCAATGCATTTCCGGCTCGGGAAATGGCAACGATAAGGAAGAAAAAGGGAACCCTAGCTAGAATTTGAATGTAGGGGCTGATTTTATACAACATCGGATCCACCTGGGGACGGCATGTTCGTCCTCGGGCATGCCGAGAACTCGCAGACCTCAGACCCTCTTGTGCGTGAATTTCATTCCACGATCTCTTTGCTTTTCCTCAAAACTTATCAGCTTATTTATACTATTTACATTCAAAATTGAAATCACACTTACATACATCATATACATAAAATACATCAAGCCTGGTCTGCTTGAGTCAGTACTAGAAGTAGTGTTTAAGGAATTGTCCATTCACAGGGGCATCTAGCAGATCACCCTATAGGTTTTCTAACATGAAAGTATTATTTCTCCCTAGATTCACGATTTTGAAAGGGCCAAACCACAGTGGATCAAACTTTGCATGCTTGCCCTTCTCTGCTCTTCGAACATCCCACCTAAGAACCAGGTCTCCAACTTGGAAATTCCTATCTTTTGCATGGCGATCAAAAATATCCTTCATTTTTTGCTGATACTCTACTAGTCTCTTATTTACCTGGTCTCGTGTTTCCTCTAATTCCACCAATTGGTTTATCCTTATGATCATATCATCTGGTTCTTCTTGAATTTCCTGCATGAAGCGTGCCACCGGCAATGCTAATTGCAGAGGAAACACAGCAGCTCGCCCATACACCAGCTCATAGGGTGACTTCCCTGTTGCTCTCTTGCTCGTTATTCTGTTTGCCCATAGAGAAAACTTTAACTGAGAGTCCCAATTCTTCTGATTTTCACTTATTGTTTTCTTCAAGGCCCTCCAACTGTAATGTCCTCCACAAATTCCTTCATGAAATTCTGTCAGTACATTCTGCACTTCATTTTCTGTGAGGCATAACAATAATATACCTAGAGGGTCTCTCCAATAGAGCTGTCCATTGGAAATTACATATTTCTGTGATTTCATTCTTACAGCTCTGTATTTTACCTTATCACATCCTGTGGGACAGCTAAGTGTTAAACGATATTTAACTATTTCTTTATACCAAGGACTAGTTAGATATTTCATATGTATCTTTTGAGTGGCCATCTCCAGCCCTTGCTGTTCTTCTTCTTTTTCGGATCCTTCATTTGCTATCAGAGATAGATTAATGCCCAAAGCTTGATGATTCAATTCAGACAACATCTTGGCAAGTCCCTGTCCCTTAATCAGCTTAGTGGGTCGTACATCCAAATCATATTCTTGTATTTTTGCAATCCATCTTCCTCTTTTACCTTCGTTATCTCCCTGAACAAGAATGTCTTTGACAGCTGCTGTGGGAACATATGCAGTAATGTGAGATTGCAAAACATATACTCTAAAAGATTTAAGGGACTTTACCAGGGCATATGCCTGCTTCTCCAATATATTATATTTCAGTTCAGCATCGTAAAGTACTTGACTGAAGAAAGCTATAGGATGTTCATATCCCTACTCATTTTTCAGTAATAATACTCTAGCAATTGTATGAGGCGAAGCAAATGAGAATATCATAAATGGCTTTTTGTAATCAGGTCCAGCTAGCACAGGAGCTTCAGTGAATGCCTGTTTTATCCTTGTGAATGCATCTCTAGACTCCTGGGACCATTTTACTTCATTCTCCTTTTTCAACATATTATTTATATGCCTAACTATCTCGGCATAGTTAGGAATAAACCTTCTTAGAAAATTAATTCGGCCTAAAAATACCTGTACTTCCTTCTTATTCCTGGGCAGAGGAATGTTGTTTATTACTTCCACTCTCTTAGGGTCTACTTTCACACCATCTTTTGTTACAATGTGCCTAAGAGTTTTCCCTCATCTAATGCAAATAAGGACTTTTGAGGGTTGAGGGATAGGCCATACCTTCTACACTTTTCAAAAGTTCTTCTTAAATGCTCAATATGTTCATCATCATTATTCGAAAACACTGTGATGTCATCGAGATATACTACCAAAAACTTGTCTCGCTCCCCAACAAAGGCTATGTCCATTGCCCTCTGAAAAGTATCTCCTGCATTAATTAATCCAAATGGCATCCTAGCATACATAAATGCTCCCCATGGTGTAATAAATGAAATTTTCTTCTGATCCTCTGGGAAAACATCCACCTGATTATAACTAGAAAAGCCATCCATCATTGACATTCTGGACGCTCCCACCACTTTCTGCAGGATGTGGTCCATTTTAGGCAGTGGATAATTATCTTTGAGAGATGCTCTATTCAAATTCCTGAAATCCACACACAGCCTTATTTCTCCATTCTTCTTTCGAACAGGGACAAGGTTTGCTATCCATTCTGAGTATCTCAATGGCACAATTATTTTGGCTTTCAATAGCTTCTTGACTTCTTTTTCAATAGAGGGAAGCAGCAGAGGATTTATCTGTCTGAGTTTCTGCTTATAGGGCTTTGCACCTTCCCTCAAATGGATTTTATGTTGCATTATATTAACATCAAAAGTTTTTAGGTCCTGATAGGACCAAGCAAATACATCTTTGTAAGATTGAAACAACTTCAAATATTTTTCTTTGTATTCTTCTGGGACTCTTTTAGATAATTTTACAATTTTGGGATCAGCATAAGTACCCAGATTCAAATCTCCCACTTGATATTCTTATGTCACCTTGTTTGGCTGCAATGGGATATCATCTTTGTTAAATAATCTTTCTAGAGGTACCAGACCTCTAGGTATAACATTTCCTTTCAGCTGCAGCACTTTATTTCCTGCTATTCTTTCTTCCCATCTGTTCTCTACAATATTTTCAACTTCTTCCTCCTCATTATCATCAATCTCCATATTGGAGAATTCTCCCACTGTCTCCATGAATCTCTTCATCTGTTCGTCATCTTCAAATACCTGCCAATGCTTTATATTATCTGGAATAGATGGTCTGTATCGTACCTCCACTTCATATCTTAAAAGCGGGTTCTGAGGAGGACAGAATGTACTGGCAGCTACAGCAAGAGAATCTGCTATTCTATTTTTCTCCCTGGGCATGAACTGTATGTTAAAGGCTGAGAAGAAATTTTCTATCATGTCCCATACTTAGTTTCTATATGCTCTCAACCGTGGATGCTTAGTTTGGCATTGATTTTTGATCTGTCTCACCACCAGCTCAGAGTCTCCCAAGACTTTTAAACTTTGGATGCCCATGTTTCTGGCTGTCTACAGTCCCAATAATAGTGCCTCATATTCGGCTACATTGTTTGTAGCCTCATACTCCAATTTAAAGGACAGCGGCACCCATATTCCCGTGGGAGAGATTAATAACACCCCAGCCCCATTTCCTTCTCTTGAATTTGCTCCATCAAAATGCAAAGTCCAGATTCCTGATTTCTAATCTTCTTTAGGCTGCTTAGCTTGAATTTGACCAAAAAGGGGCTCATGAGCATAATTTTGATTTTCTTCTAACATCAAACATGAGAAGTCTCCCTCTTTGTTATAAATTGGAGAGTTCTCTGAGCAGTCAGCCTTAGTTACCATTTTAACAAATCTAGTCTCCATGTATAACCTCCTCTCCTGTCCTCCAAAGACAGGGACAGTAGCATATGTTAAATCCAATTTAATTGATCCACCAATTTTTGTACCCCAGGATCTTGACAACAACATGCCAAAGCAGGCTGGGATATCGGCAACCACAATGTCCATGACCACACTTTTTGCTGGAATTTGGGCCAAATTGACCACTAAATCCTTAATCATTCCCAAGCATTTAACTCTTTTAGAATCAAATGAATATAGGTCTTTGTATGGTCTTGTAATTTGCAGTCCTAGTTGTTCCATGATAGACAGAGGCATAAGATTGTGGGAAGCCCCAGAATCTAACATACAATTGTGCAACATTACGTCATGTATAACTAAAGACACGTAAAAAGGAGGAGTAGAAGGGTCTATCTCCTCGACATGTGGGCCAAAGACTACCATGGGTCTTTCTTCTTGAAGTTTTAGACTATCAGGTACAATTGGTATTTTAGGAGGAAGTATAAAGGAAGTAACTTGAGACTAATATACAGGCTGTTTTAATAGTTTAGTCAGGGGGACAGGAATCTTAATCTTCTCAAGTTCTTTTTGCAAATTGAAAGCAGGTGGGGGCTTTTCTATCACAACTTCTTTTGACTCCTTATTTTCACCTGAAGATTTGACTTCTTTTGACACTGGCTCAGCATTAGGAGGACTGACTACTTTCGAAGAAGAAGGAATCTGGTTATTAGACTACGGGGGAACATTTAGAGGATTCTTACCTTTTTCTATGCTTTTCTCTGTTGCTGATTCCTTCTGAGCAGGTGCTTCTTTCTGAGGTGGCTCCTCCTCTTGATCTTGAGCTCTGGTCCTCTTTCTTGAAGATCTGAGATCATACCTTACATTGAATTGTGCTTGCATGAAATCAGAAAATTGCTTACAATAATGGTCAATCTCTACTTCTTCTTCTTCATCTTGCAATGGGCATTCCATATCATCATTATTTGAAAAAGCCAAATTTGAATCTTCTAATCCATAAGATGCATCTCCAGTGGAGTCATCTGTTGGTCCTTCTAGGTACAACGGATGAGGTACCTGGTCTTGTGATTCCTTCGTTTCTCTTGGCAATATCTGCAGCGGTGGCCTTCTATACTGAGGATTGTATCCTCTGTTTGGAGCATTGTAATAGTTCGTAGGAGCTGTATTTTTAGCATCCAGTTCAAGCTTGACCATCTTCTTTATCATCTTGCTTATTTCATCCATCTTGTCTGAATCTTTTTCTTGATTAGAAGTAGAAATCTCTTCTTTGCCTTTCCTCCTAGTATCTTGTTCAGCTTTTCCCTTTAATTTTCCAGTAGAGGCAAAGTTTGCTTCCAGTTCCAGAGCATCTGATTGTGCATTATCTAAAGTGGCAGGTTTCCTTTCTCTCAATGAGAAGCCGAAATAAAAATCAAAGGCTGCTATGAAAATTATCTTGGCAGCAGCTTCATGGGGCTTCATTTCAGGAGGCAGGCTTAGATATAACTTGTTGAATCTTTTGATAAATTCTGATACCCCTTCATTCTGTTTCTTCTTCATAGTATTAAACTCAGTAAGACACTGACCATGATCTTTCTTTTCTCCCCACTTTCTGAGAAAAGTATTCTCCATCTGTTCCCAGGTGGTCACGGAATTATTTCCCAATGTCTTAAACCATTTTCTGGCTTCACCCTCCAAAGACTGCACAAATAATCTCAAGACCACATCCAAATGTTCAACATTTAAGTTTTCTGCAAAAGAGCAGAAGGTCTCGAGATGTTTCTGAGCATCAAATTCATTTTCACCATTAAATCTCGGCAGAATATTTAGATAATCTTGTGGCATATCATTTAGTACTTGGGGTAAGGCCAAGGGAGCGTATTTGTTCAATAGAAAAGCAGGAACATTGGCCATTGGAGGAGGTGGGGGTTGTGCGACAATCTGAGGGACAAATGAAGGGAGAGCAGTAGGAGGAAGTGGAGTATGAATGGCAATGGGAATATATTGCACAGAAGGCTGAGGTGTAGATGGGAATAATTCACGGTTAACAGGAGCTTCCTCTGTAACTTCTTTAATTTCCTCAGCCTCGAAAGTCGGATGAGAATCTTCTTCAATCCAGGCACTTCCTCTACGTGGAGTTTCTGAGTAAAACTCGAGATTTTCTGTTCTAACTTCCTGAGAAGAAGAGGGCAGATAATCTTCAACGGAATATTCAGGATTTTCAGCACGAGCTGACTTCCTCTCCTTCCAAACTCTTTTATGAATTATCTTCTCTGGGTCAGACACGTAGGGTGTTTTCAGCTGAGATGTATCTGACCTCAAATGCGGCCTACGAGGAGCTAGGACTACCAATAAATTTATCAAATAAAGACCAGTGGAGTCACCAAGGTGAGAGATACGCAACTCTTCAACTCTCTGTGCTCACCTGATTAGAGAGTGAAAACAATTTTTCGAGACCTAGGGAAACTGATATTCTTGAATTCGTCCCCGGCAACGGCGCCAAAAAGATGTTGTGGACAATTTTTTCACCCCCTAGAGACAGTCTAGAGTTTCCATAGAACAGTGCCTAGGACATCTTAATACAGCAAGGAGCTCTTCATATAGTTTGGATTGTCAGTCCAAGATTTCACTTACTATCTCTTGTTTGAACAAGGAAATTAGTTTTGAATGGGACCAATCTCTCTCAGAAGCTGATACAAAGGATAAGAACAGTGTAGGGACATCATGTAAAACTCTAATACAAAGGCATCAGACAGTTAAGAGACAGCTTACTGTAAAGAGGGCCAGTTCAAACAATATATCACAGAAATCAAATATCAGGAAGTGAGTGCAGTGAGGAAACATGAAGAAGATATTAGTTAGCATGAGACTGATACCCAGATACACAACAGAACCACATAAGGGCATACCAATTTATGAATCCTTATATGACAATGGCGTTTTAAAAGCACCCTCCTCAAGTAACTAATATAGCAGAAAATATGGAAAAGATGAACATGGAACAGTATATCATGACTAGGCCTATTTAAAGTGCTTGACTAATTCCAGAAAGGGCACCAACAAGGATGAATCCTTACTGCAAACTAGTGAGCCACTCGCATTCTAGAACATGATACAAGAAGATAAATAGCATGAAAGGAGATATTGTATTAACACATAAGAGAAAATTACATACTGTGAGATATCAAAGACCAGAATCCTCATTACAGTTATAACTCCTCCTCACTAAGACCCTACGGGCTCTGAACCTTTATACAGAAATATTACAAAGTGTATACCAAAGCCTTTTCACTGCACAGTTTGCTGATATAAATCTGGAACCCTTACAATGTCTTTCTTTTCAGCCTTTATAGAAGGGATAGAGAATTCTAGAGAAGGAGGTAGATGGAAAACATTTAATGACTTATTTTGAATCAGATGGCGGAAAACATTCGCGCCCACACCATGAATGACTGAACATAAATGACTGTACTTTACGACTTATTTCCGGAAATGAATGCTAGGAATGAAAATCTGCTTACAAACAAGACATAAATAATAAATATGTAGATATTCGGCTCTTTGCTGGAGGAGGAAGATCTGCGGCAATTAAACCTTGAGGCGTCTGCTTCTGTACGTGGTACTTTCGATCTACAGGTTTTGGAATTTAAATTTGAAACCCTTTTCATGCCGGACACTGAATTCACTGCTCCTTCATTAATAATCTGTTGCTGCATTAATGTTTTCATCTGCCCAAATGTGCCCTTTTGATTCTCTGGAGAGATCTATAGATCGAAGTGTCTTCCTTTAATGGTGGTCACATCATAGTGATTCCCGGATCCTTTCCGCCAACTTCGTTCCCACAACAAGTTCCTGCAAAAACAAAATCCTGTTGAATAAAACTAATCACAGGGGGAGTGGGCATAGTGAAGTTAATGGAAGTGGTGACACAGATTTGAAAAGATGATGAGATGACGTGTGGTGGCGAAAAACGCAGAGGAACAGCAGAGAAATAGGAAGTGAAAATGAGGTAATACAAAGGGAAGATGATGAGTGCAGGAGCAAAGACATCAAACAGAGACACTAAAACACAACACATAAACAGAATATGTGAATGGTGGAGGGAAAAGCGAATGACACGTGGGTGGATGACGAAAAATGGCGGAACAATGCTAACGGCACCAAAACTCAGAAATTAACTTTCGTGGGAGTTACGAAGAAAAACATGACAAAACAATGGAGCAACGGCTTTGGAAATGGGACCCATAGCGCACATCGCGAATTCTCAAGAGGAGAAAATGCGATGGAGGGAGCGATGGAATAACTAGAATCTACGCTCTGCGCTATGCGAGGGGCGTGACCGGTTGAGCGCAGATCGCAAAAACGAAAAATGCGATGCCATGAAACGACATAAACGGGAAACTACGCTTTTGCGATGGGGAGGAAAATGCGATAGCGTGATCACGCGATTTGCGATAAACGCTCTAGGGGTAGCGCTTGGCTATATGGATGAAAGGAGGTGCAGAGCTCGGGGAGAAAGGAGCTAGGCCTTAGATAACCTTTAAAAGTAGATTTTAGCCTCTTTTCAATGCATTTCCGGCTCGGGAAATGGCAACGATAAGGAAGAAAAAGGGAACCCTAG